>JAMWYP010000302.1:0-501380 GCA_025563575.1 Acacia pycnantha | reverse complement strand
ACCAATAATTAATGAGAAGACTTAACAAAATTAAAAATAATTCTTATAAATTTGTCTTGAAAAGTGTAAGTAGTCAACAAAATAAACAACATAAGATATGAATAAAACAATCACTAGAAAATAAGTTAAGAAAATAAAAAATTAGTAAGAATATTTATGAAATAAGAAATATCTTTTATAAGTTTTTAATTTTTAAGATTCTTAATACAATATGTTCTTATGAAACTTAATTCTAAAAATGATAATAACAACTAAATATCTGCAACAACATTAACAAAGTATAGAAAATCAATAATAATATTATCATGTAAATAATTTTAAAAAATTTAAAAACATACGGGCATAAAAAAGCCATTCCTCGGCCCTATAAGGCTGGTCTTTTTAGGGATTTGGCTGGTATCTTTTGCAGATACCGTCGCCTCCCTCAAACGTCACCATTTTTTTCAGCAAAAACATACATCAGTTCCTTAAAAAATCAGGGCACTCTGGGTAGTAAAAGATAATTCGGAATCTTGAATGATCTTGAAAAAATTCTTCATGATCTTGAAAAATTATTAGGATTTTGAAAAAATATTTGAATCTTTTGGTACTAAAAGATCTTGATCGTCTTTGAAAAATAATTTATGGTCTTAAAAAATTATTTAAAGATCTTGAAAAAATATCCTAAACTATATTTTTAGTAGCATTCTTTACTTGAAATATTTTTTCAAGATCCTAAAATAATTTTAAAACCATAAATTATTTTTCATATCCTAAACGGTTTATCAATGGAATGTTATTTTCATCACTTCAAAGGCAGATGGCACATTTATGTTAATACTACCTCTAGTCCTAAATATATAGGATAAAGATTATAGTGCATTATCCTATATTTAAGATTGGAGGAAAAATATGTTATCAAGAATCACCTTTGATTCAGTTTGTTTAGAAAAAAACTGCGAGTCCTGGTTTCCCATTTCATGCTAGATGCTTAAGAGCTGCTTTATTATGGATTTCAGTGTTAACATTCAGGAAAATTTGGGACAAGAGCGTCTTATAATTACATGTGTCAACAAAACATTCCTCATGTTCCCAGACCACCCACCAGCTACTAGCATGCAGCATCACTTGGCAGGAAATTCTGGCGCTTCTTAAGGATTTTACTTTGCAGCCTCTCCATGTTATTCCTTACTCTGTCTTTTGTCATTATTTTTCGTCATTTCATACGTTGTATTTGCTTGGTACATTGTAAACTTAAGCAGTTAGCTCCTTTAAGCAAATATCATTTTGTTCCTTTTTTTATTAAAAAACAGAGACATAATTTAACTGAAGAAAAAGCTGGGAAAACCCAGCAACATGTTGGAGTATATATAATGTTAGAGGAGTCCTTTAGGGAAATAGAAAACAAATGAAACCAAAGCTGTGATTATCAGTACCAGTAAAAAGCTGTGACTATCGGTACTACTACCTCCGATTTTATCTAAATAAAAGATCTAATTGATTTTTTCTTTTAGGGATTAAATATCTGTTTGAGTTAGCATTGTAAAAACACGTTCACATAAATCGAAATAAAATTCATCTCACATGCTTATTTCGTACATTGTAAATCAGTTGAAAAACAGTTGTTTTTTCTTTAAAATAATTCGTCTGATTTATAAACTAGTGTATAATTTAATCACACACAATATATAATACGATTTATTAACTTATTTAGCTTCATTAATGTTTTAAAAAAATCAACTAGTCTAGATTGAAGCTAGTAGTAAATAATAGTACGTAAGTTAGCAAAATGTGATTTTCAAGCGAAGTTATGGATAAGAAAGCTTGGGGGGTTAATGATAGTCAGAAATAGGAAAATCAACGCACATGTGGAACTCCATTATTAAAGCATGGAAGGACAATGACATAAAGACTGTTTCCAAAGAATTCTGGGTGCGTGCGAGAATGCTCTGCCCTAATAATAATATCACAATGATTAAAGTTTCACATGTACTGTAATATATATTTTTTAATAGGGAAAATCAATTTCAGGACCCTTTTAATAAGAGAAATTATAAAAAAGGCCCCAAGATTCTGACAATTTTTCTGGGATTTTCAAAATTTTGGGTGAGTTGTTAACAAAAGTGCGATATAGTTGTTAAAGTACTGATTTAGTTGTTAGAAAAGTGTTGTTAACTTCTGAAAATCTCAGAAAAGACCCTGGGGCCTTTTTTGGGATTGTCATAATTTTGGGGCATTTTTTGTAATTTCCCCTGTTAAAAGGGCCCTGAAATGAATTTTCCCTTTTTAATATCTTTCTATTTTTTAGAGGTGTTTTAAATGCTTTTGCTAGTAGTGGATATGACCATGGTTCTCAAACCCGAACCGGATCGGGAACCGGTGGATAAACCAGTCCGGTTCGAGAGTCAAAACGGTTCGATTTTTTTTAAAAAAATTATTCTTTTAAATAAAAAATATTTTAAATAAAAAAAATTCTTTAGAATTTCATACTAATAACTCTAAAATCTTCTTTTTTCACTTTTTGACACGGTTTGGCTGTTTGACTTTGAGTGCTGTGGCGACTCTTGACCAAAGGACTAGGCCAGTGACGGTGGTTGGTGGGTTTCAAAACCTGGATATGACTATATGGAATGGGATCTTTGAGACAAAGGGATGATAAAGGAAAATTACCCAAATCGGCTTTTCTTCTCTACCCTCTCTCTCACGCACACTTCAACGGCGTCATTTTGGCCCAAAAACATTGCAGCTAGTCCGTTTTTTAAAAAAGAAAATTTTAGGGTACTTACGGGTACTAAGAAGATATTTTAGGATACTGATCAATATTGAAAAAATACTTCATGATCTTGAAAAATTATTTCAGGATTTTTAAAAAATTATCTAAAATACTTTTTAGTACTAGTTAATATCCTTTTAGCATAGTCATACCCTCAAATATTATTTTAAGACCCAAAATAATTTTTCAAGATCATGAAGTATTTTTAATCTTAGTAGGTATCCTAAAATATTTTTAGTACTACGATGCCGTTGTGAAGAAAAGTAGGGGAGCGGAGAGTAAGGTTAAAGGAGAGAAGTGGTTCCAAAATTACCATTGAAATCTCTTCATGTTAAGGAGAGTCGAATTCTCCGGTTTAAAAAACATTATCCTATGCTTAGATGTAAAGAAAATTAGAGAGAAAAAATTAGGAGAAAAAACTCTAAAAAATAATACTACCTCTAGTTCTAAAATATAAGACATAGTTAGAGGAAGTAAAGAGAGGGGTAGTGGAGACACTACTCTTTTCTCCAAGGACCCCAACTATATTTGGCTTCTCTTATCTGCCCTTCCCATCGACTTCCTCTCAGTTGCTCATTTTCAAGGTTAGATTAAAATTTGAGTTTATAAAAGCATAAATATTTTATCAAAAATTAAACTCAATGTCCAAGACTTCATAAAAATTATAATATTTTTATTATTCAAATTATTCTCGAGACATAGAAAACTTAAATTTTCAATTAATGGATGAAAATATCGTAATTGTTTTTCTGAGAAAGTTCACATTTAGATTGAACTTCCTAATTATTAAGACTACACTATTACTATAAAATTTAATTTTTCTTAAAGCCAATTTACTCGTAGCAGTATCAAACAGTTATATATATATATATATATATATTTTCAAGTTATGAGAGATTTTTAGATTTATTATCATCAAATTTCAGCTTTCTTATTACCATATTATTTCTCGAGTCCGGTATGCTCTGTAAGGCTGAAAGCGATGAGACATTGGTCCAAAATTCGATCAATGGGATTTGCAAAAAGTCTGCGAGCGCATATAGAATCTGTTTGGAGTGATCATTATGTTCCATTCATTGTAGGAACCATTCAATGCTTCATTTTCTTTTTTGCCCCTTGTTTTCTTATTAGCTAAAGGGATAAGGGTCTTAAATGCCATGAAAATTTTCACTATGGAGCACGGGTAACAGGTGCGGAGCCAGGAAAGGAAATCACATTGCGTCTAATGGATGTCCACGCAAGGATAGAAATCATACACATAGCTTGACACATTAGATCATCCTCTCCCTTGTCGTAGGGCCAATGATATAGGCATATCGACAGAGGAAATTTTAGAAGGAGAAATCGAGGGAAAGAGGAAGTGAGAAGACCTAAACTAGAAAGAGGAATCGAGAAGACCAGAACGCGAAATCGGTGAACGACGGTGAAATAGAGCGGTGAAATCAGAACGTAGTGGAGCGCATGTACTTGGTGAGCTTTTTAACTTCGCAAGTAATTAGTTCATTCAATATTACTTTCTGTGGTTACTCGAGTAATTCTTTTTAACTCCGAAGTAATTAGTTCATTCGATATTTACTTTTTGTGGTTTCTCGAGTAATGCTTTTTAACTCCGCAAGTAATTAGTTAATTCGATATTACTTTCTGTTGTTACTCGAGTAATACATATTTGCTTTACAAGTAATCTAGAAACATCGTTCTTTTCAAAGATACTCGATATTACTTTCGACGTTACTCGAGTAATGCACATTTTTTTGCAAGTAACTTGGTTACTTTCGGCATTACTCAAGTAAGGCATTTAGCTCATAAATAATCTCGCTAAAACACTTCAGGAGCTTCTATTTCTTTGAAACCTTAAATGTTACTCAAGTAACATATATAATTATTCGAGTAATATCTCTCCAAAGTGTTTTTGTTTTGAAAATGTAAGATATTACTCAAGCAATTCTTTAAGCTACCCAAGTAAGCTACTTGCAAATTCCAGAAACCATTGGTATGCTCTTAATCTCTGATTTAATCATTATGGGTCATTATTTAAATGCTCTTAATCACTCTCAAACTTATTTCAATTACTTCTAATCATCTCTTTGAGTGAATTTCAGTAAATTTTAGTCCGTAAATTACAATCTTTACACACACATTATGTATTTTGATGTAATAAAATTACAGAAGCACAGTTAATGAGTTGCCATAAAAGAGGACCATTAACTTCATATATTGGGATGCAACGTACATTCCATTTAGGATTACAAGTACCTGACTTGCATTAAACACAATTTAACACAAAATGTAAACAACAATCAACACCCAAGTGAATACCAAGCCACAAATTACTAGTCCCACCTTCAACCTTCTTCAATCTCCCATCAAGCTTCTCCATAACCAAATAGATGTCAGAAATTTTTTCTTCTACATTTACATCCACTTTATTGTCAATTCCTCTCCTCTCCCATCACATTGGCATCGTACAATATAATCTATCCACATGGCCAAGAAGCTCGTTAATCACTTCAAATGGCCTCTCACCATTTCACCATCATACCATTGGAAGAAGCCACACCCAATGCCCTCATCATCATCATCATCAACCATCCATTATGGTGAAATTTAACAAACATCCACCAACTAAAAACACTAACATACTTGTTGATAGTTTCGACAGCCAAAGAATCTTCGCCCTGGGTTTTGCTCAGTCCATGATGTACACAAAGGAGCCACGATTCCATAGTGACAAATCCTCGTTTGTCCCTCGTATTGCAGCTTTCGACCTCCTCGTCTTAAGCGTGCGCCTCCGTGGCTTCCATTCATGGAACTTGCCGTCGACTTACTCATGGTTTCACAGATTGGTCGGAATTTTCACCTCGACTCTGACCAAAGCTTTCTTTTCCCGACTTCATCTAATGACCTAACTAGCTTTTAACGTGAGTGCGATTCGACAAGGGAGAGGATGATCTAATGTGTCAACCTATGTGTATGATTTCTATCCTTGTGTAGCATTTATGTAAACTGAAACAAAACTTTTCTCATATACTTATCTTATATATTGTAAATCATGTTGAAAAACAACTTCTACCGCTAATTCAAATAGGTACTCACTAGTACATAGACAGAATGAGAGATAGCAGAACCACGGAAAACTCAATATCATGAATAATTGAGGAAGACACCCCTTATTTATAAGAGTAAAATACTTTGATCACCCTCCTATTTTACTTTAATTAGACAGACATTCCTTCTATTTTGAAAACATGCACTTAAGTCCAAACAATCAACTTCTTATGTCTTAAAATTAAAATTACTTTTTCTTATACCCGTATTAAATATATATCTTTATATTAATTACCCCCACTCACCATTCATTCTCTTTTATTTAATCATTTTTTACTAATTTTCTCTCATATTTTATACCCATTCTCTCTCTTATGCTCTTTCAAAAATAAAGATATATTTATAATAAAAAAATATGACATTTTTTTTACATATTTATTGTTTTTAACTAACTTTAATTGTTAATTCATTATACGCAACAAGGAAAAAGTTGTTTAGGGAGCATATTCATCCTTTTCATTTATTACTCCCTCTCGTAGTATTTATAAGAACTTGATAATCAAATTACGTGGTTTAAAATTAGTTTAAAATAATAAATATGTCTAAAATAATTTTGTTTAAGTATGCCCTTATTTACGAGGCAAGTAAAAGAGAAAATAGAGTAAATATAAATATCATCAACCTCTTAATATACAATAAATAATAAATAGAGAAAAAATACAAAAAAATATATTAAATATTCAAACAACTCTTATCATATTTTTATAAAAAATACCAAGAAAATTTAAATTTTAAGCTCTTATAAAAAAAGATGGGAGAAGGTTTGGTGGTCATTCGGTATTCCATTTGTGGTACATTATAGTAAGTATTTGTGTCGTGCACTCTCCTTTCAATATGAAAGCAATAGGGAGAATGGCGATAAATGTTAGAAAATGATATCAAGTGGATCCTAGGTAATGTTGTTCACTTGTTATAAATATTTTTTAGTTCTTACGCCTCTTATCCTTTATCCTTAATACTTTTAGGACTTTTGGCACAATTCCTTCTTGGAAGTATATACAAGGGGGTGACTTTAAAACCAAAAAAAAAATAAAAAATTATGACAATATTACTTCTTCACATATATTTTTAGGATAGATTTAAACCTTAATCGTTTTTTAACCTGAATTCTAATCTAGTTTAATAAAAGTGTATATGCAGTTTTTTTAGCCTGAAAAAAATTACAAGAAATTCGAATGAGTAGTCTAATTTAATTAGGGTTAAGATGCAGATTTGCCAACCAATTATTACTCAAGACATCGACACAAAAACAATTGAGGAGACCAAAATTACCAATCAAATTGAAAAGTGAAAAAAAAAAACATAATTTGGTGCGATTCGCCAACGACTATTACCCCGTCATTTGTCTTGGTGTCTCCGTCTTCCATTGGTCACACGATGTCGACGGCGTCGGCGTCTCCAAATCTTCCATTGTTGCTGGTGTTCCACTCACCCTATTGAACTCATACAGCAGTCCACAGCTTTCGACCGGCATGCGCCTTACACTCTGGTTTCATCCTTCTGATGCCACAAGTACCACCCATCGCTGCCACAACGCTGCTCCATGGGTCTCATCTCTGTTGGTGTTTGCCTTATCCAACAAGAAGACTTAACCACTCTTTTCTTCAGTGTCTCCGCCATCGTCCTACACCAGTGGTTGTCAAATTTACACCTTAACCCATTTAATTATAGTGCAGCACAAATCATTCTCATTCATTAAATAAGAAATAACTGAATGGCTAAATTCACATCAATCTGGAAACTTCATGAGGCTACGAGGACATTTAATGCATCAACCATCAAGCTGATTTGGACAGGAGGTCCGGTGCCACCCGTCCCGCTAGGATAAGGTATCGGGCTTGAACATGATATGAACGATTGAACGTATTGGTGTGCTCTAAATTGACTATATACTTTTTTAAGATTACATAAGCAAGCAAGAAGAGCTTTAGGAGTAGAAAACGTTTACTAATTAGATTATTGCAGTTTTGAGTGAATTCATTACATTCTAACGTAAATAATTCTAAATAAATAAGTAAGAGGGTTGTGTCAATAAAATATTAAAATCCTAGTTGTTCTCCTAAGTTATACGGGTTAGATGGTCTGCATATTTTAATTATTCCTTATACATATGAATGATCTCAAGATCCCAAGTTGATAGGATAAGGGATCTTACTTCTTGAATCTTATCCTGCAAAGGATGTATCTATCCACAAGAAAATACATAACTTCTAAAGAATCAATATAAAGCTTAATTCTAATTAGCTCCAATTGCCTGCATTGTAGAAGGCCAATGTGGATAGTATGGATTCCCGCAGCAGTTAGGGTAATATGCCATAACTTCTGTTAAAATCTACATATACAGCTGTCTTGGTGATCTCTAGTCACTCCTTTGTAAGTTGCCTGACCAAGGGAATAAATTGACTATATTGAAACACCAAAAAGTAATTTATTTTATTCCACTAAAAAAATATTTCTATTTTTCATTACATAGGATTTTATTTTTGATAAAAAAAATTTACTCTAAAAGAAAATTAACACATTTCAATACACCTTAAATTAAATGCTCATCCTTAATACATCAAGACTACACTTCGTAATCAAATAGAGGATGGATAGTTGAATGATTGTTTAATACCTTATATTGAAAAAGATGTATTTGATAGCATTGATAATAAGACAATTATGATGGAATTCCAAAAAATAAGGCCTAGAATGATGACGTTGTAATATACTTTTGTTATTAAAATATATGTATTTGAACATATTGAGTGCCCACCCTTTATTATAATTTATGTAACTGCATTCTTAACAACTCTTAACCTTGCTTTTCTAAATGACAGATTTGTAAAATAATTGCTCTCTTATCATATCATCAGTGTTTACTTGATTTCATGAATATTTTTTTGATATTCTTTTCTTTTCTTGTTTATATTCTTTTGTTTTTTAATGTATTTAAAAATTTCCTTTAAAAAAAAAAATCAGCGGCGCTGCCCCCGAACCCTGAATCCTCTTGTCAATGGTGCCCCCTTCAGTAAATTTCTAAGTCCGCCCCTGAATACTGACAACTGAACTAGTGAGGTGAGAACACACTTGCCTTCCGAGAAAAATAGCCTCCCATATTAATTTCATCTTAAGAATATGCACATGACGCACACTTGTTAAGTAAAGTTAATTGTTTTATGAATAGAAAATAAATTTATGAAATAGTAAAATTCATTCGATGTTTTAATAGTAATTAATTATAATAGAATTTATGATAGTAAAATTCATTCGATGTTTTTATATTTAAAATGTATATCATCCTCCCGTTGATTTAGTCATAGATGGCGAATGAGATAAAGGAGAAGAGAACAAGATTGCTTTAATAATAAACAAAAATGGAGTCCCATTGTTTTCAAAATAAATATAATTTTAAATATTTTATTGGCAAAAATAATTCAACTTTTATAAAGACATCAAACCATGGGCCACAGGACCCCACGTTGTCAGTTGACAAAATCTAAAGATCAAAAGTCAAATCATTATTTTTGTTTTGCAATTATTGTGGCGTTGATTTTTAAAAAGAAAATCATCATCATCAATCAATATTCAATATATTTATATAAAAAGAGCATTGCAGAAATTTAGAATTTCAGATCATGAATTGTTGAGGTATATATACAGTTGATCAATTAGTCATGGGAGAGGGGAAAAAGAGCGTTAAAAGTTAAAATAACAGTTGACAAGCTGGGCAACAATTTGCAGCAAAAGTTTTAAAAAATTATTTGTTTGGATAAAATGATATATAAATTAATTCATTTTCATTATATATATATATATATTATTATCATCATCATATTTTGGCTGATAAAAGGTTAGAAATTTTGTTTTTAGTAAAAAAACATTTCAGGTAAAAAAACTTTACTAAAAATAAAAATGTACAAAGATTTAGTGGACAAGACAGACATTAATTAATTGAATTGGTTCCGATTAGGTAAGAGAATAATATTTATATTAATATATTGGATTAAGGTGTAAAAATATACATGTAGTTTTTTCAAAAGTGCATTCAACACCAAGTGTTTTTGTGTGTGCAAAAATGACTATATGGTTACAAAAATGGACTAAAATAATAATTAAAATAAGTAAAAATATAACCAATTAAATAAAAAACTTTCAAAAAAAAAAACAAAACAGCTAAACAGTCAGATTAGATGAGTCGATTCGTCAAAAGTTAGAATGTGCGTTTGAACTCAATGACTCAGGACGACGTAAGTTACACAATTACAGGTAATGTTTGCCTCACGATCCACACTCACATGTGGCGCCAGCTATCGCTCTCTACCGTGGATCACCACATATGAGTGTACATATTTCGCGCGCGAGCATTAAACCCTTAAATGTTTAAATTCAACATGCTTATGTAGGCGTCAACTTGTCGCTGGTGCCACTGGCAACTCGCGTCATGTGGTATTGGTGCTTGGCCTATTTTCTTTTTGGATAAATATTTTATTTTATTAATTTTTATTATTTATTAATGAGGAAAATAATTCTTAGTTACAAAAAAAGGAGCAAAAATTACATATTTCAAACATGGAAAGTAATGGAATATGTGACTTTTACAATTGCAATCCATTTTTTCAAAAGTAAATTAAAAAAACTACATGTTAAAACACTAGGTGTTAAACGTATTTTTAGAAAAATCACATGTGTATTTTTGTATCTTAACCTTAATATATTTTAGAAAAATACTAACCAAGTAAATTCTTGATGAGTTACAAATCTTGTTCTAGTTGGTAATGGGTTATAATTCATAAAGTTGAGTTCAAATCTTGTAGCTATAGCATGTTTGAGAATTCTTGTTAGTGGATGATCTGTAATTATATTTATAAGCGTTCTTCGAACATGAAAACATAACTGAGTAACTTCTTGAAATTCAAATCACTTAAACTACCTTGACCTATAAAAAAGCCTCATCAACCACCGTGGTGGAAAAGAGAAAAAATAGGTTAAAGGGTCAATAAAAAATTAAAGGGAAAATTTATTTTAGGGCCCTTTTAATAAGAGAAATTGCAAAAAAGGTCCCAAAATTATGACAATCCCAAAAAAGGCCCTAGGGCATTTTCTGAGATTTTTAGAATCTTGGGTGAGTTGTTAACGGGGCTGATATAGTTGTTAACGGGGTACTGATATAGTTGTTAAATGTACTGATTTAGTTGTTAGCAAAGTATTGTTAACGGGGCTGATTTAGTTGTTAAAAACATACTCATTAATAACTATATCATCCATGTTCATTACTCACCTTAGATTATGAAAATCCCGAAAGGCCCTTAGGGCTCTTTTGAGATTATCAGAATCTTGAGGCATTTTTTTTATAATTTCTCTTGTTAAAAGGACCCTAAAATGAATTTTCCCAAAATTAAATATCATAAGTAAGAACAACCAACCTACCAACTATAGTTGACAGCAATTCAATGTCGGGGTCGTCTTGTATTATTGTCATGGATGGGTCTTTTTGTTTGGTCATTTTCTTTCAGCATTCTTTGTTTTCAGTCTTCTAACCTGTTTAGGTTAGTCGTAAAAACTGTTTTTACACCGTGATTTACAGTATATAAAATAAGTATGTGAGATGAGTTTTGTTTTGACTTACATAAACATACTTAATTCTAATGGCTAATTTTCACAAACTTTCCACACCTTCATCTTCACAACATTGGTCACTCAAGCTCACTTTTGTGTTTTGAGGTTCCTACTTGTTCTTTAGATGACAACAATGGATTTAGAAATACGTACTACTTCTACTTACATTTGTGATCGACTGGTTTTGATATAAATATCTTACTTTATTTTTCTTTTAAGAAAATTAATTTATAATTCTTTCTCAATACTATTAGATCACACTCTGATGATTAAAATATCTCAATTGAAGAAATACAAATCCAAAAATAATAAACATGTGATAGAGAGAAACCAAAATAAGAAGGCAAGGATATCTTATTTGTCTGTAATAATCAATTATTATGATAATTTACACATACTTTGATATTATGTAAAAATATGTATAAAATGACATCTCTCCGAATTGAATGAAAACTTAAGAAAATGTTTTACTCAACCAACACATTTTAGTTCTAATAGAATTGATTTTAACTATTTAAATATGAGGTTTTGAGTTCAAGTCTTAAGACTCGAATGACTTTGTATTCTCCTTTTACCGAGCGATGCAACTTAACTTATGAATCAATAGTTTGTTGGTTAACTAATTATCTTTTTAAAAATGTTCCCTCACTTGATAGTAAGATAAACAACATTTTTTATTTTATTTTTTAAATTTTCTTGAAATGATTGACATAATCGCATATACTCCCTCTAGTCCTTATTATAAAGCACAAACTAACTATTTTCATAAACCAATAAAAACAGTTAAAGTTAATAAAGTTGTCATAGAATTTAAGTGGTTTTTCAATATTACCCCTACTAATTGCACTAAATTCTAATATCCTATTAATTATTACTCTCACCCACTACCCTTATTAAATAGGGGCACATATGAGAAAAAAATAATTAATGTTTCTTGAAACAAGCAAGTGCGCTTATAAAAGTACCAAATAAATTTGCAAGTTGGTGCCTTATAATAAGGACCGAGAGGAGTATAAGGCACCAACTAACAATTCTCACAAATAAATAAAAACAGTTAAAGTCAATAAAGTTATCATACAATTTAAGTAACTTCCAATATTACCTCTACTAATTACATTAAACTCTAATATTATACTCTCCGGGTCCTTATTATAAGGCACCAACTAGCAAGTTTATTTGATTCTTTTTATAAGGCACTTGCTTGTTCTCAATGATCATTAATTATTTCTTCCATATATGCCCCTAATTAATAAGGGTAGTGAGTGAGAGTAATAATTATATAATATTAGAGTTTAGTGTAATTGTAAGGGTAATATTGAAAGTTACTTAAATTGTAGGAGGTTTGTGAGAATTGTTAGTTGGTTGCTATAATGGACGGGTATTATTATTACTCTCACCCACTCTCCTTATTAATTAGGGGCATATATCGAAAAAATTAATTAATGCTCATTGGGAACTGCTTTATAAAAGGACTAAATACATTTGTTAGTTGGTGCGCTATAATAAGGACCAATACTGGATTGAGGTAAAAAAGACTCGAACCTGAGGGTGGATTTGGAAAATTCACCTGGAAAGAAGTGGCAGAAACACAGGTTCCTTGACCATTTAGAGAGCGAAAGAGAGAGGTGAGCTTCATATTCTGCGGTTCGCAACAGCCGATTGCAACTGTACAGCAGTCACTCACATCATTCACGGACCGCACTGAAACCCCATTCTCCTTCCCTCTCCTCTCTCTACTTCACATGAATCCACACCGGAAAATGATGAACATCTTCATTTTGCTTTGAAGTTCCAATATACATTTTCTTTTCAGCCAAGGTAGTAAAAAAGGTTAGCAAACCAACATAAACCTCATAGCCATCTGCATGCTCATTATCTTTCTGTTTTTTTGTGTTGTGAGAACTTTGATGATTTTGCTTGTGCTTTTGTTTTTTAGTTCAAACATGTGCATGCATGTATGTCGTTTTGAGCTGCTTGCGTCTTTCTTGGGTTCACGATTATTGGATTGCCTGGTTCTCTGCTTGACTCTTGTCAGTTTTTCTTAATTTCCCCCTTCTTTCAGAGCTGAAGTTTTTTTTATCCTATTCTCGAGATCTCACTCGGCTCTTTATCAGATTATTGTTAACTGAAAATACTCTAACAAATTGATTCTTCTTTTCACTTTACACGAGGATTTGATTTTCCTTCCCGGAGAATTCAGAAATGCTTTGGTATAAATAAGTAGGAATCTGTTTGATGATCGATTCATTAATTGCGTCACACATGATTCCTGGACTTAAACTTATCTGGGTTGATCTTCATAGTAATGTCTGTAGTCTGCATTATATGCTCTTGAAAACCTCTGTATCCTGTAAGCAATATAAGTAAGCGATGGAGAATCAACTTGTCTCATTCCCTTTGAGCCTTCCTTTAATAAGATTAGCATTCTCAAAATGTTATTATTATCGGATTATCTCTTATTTGCCAGTTTCTGTGTTATGTGATTTTGATTGCAGACTACGGTCTAGTTTACAAGATCAAATTGGTGATCTAGAGCGTTCTTGCAGAACAAATTGGATGTAGATAAGCATGATAAACATTAGTGATCTGTGACTTCTGTAGGCGTCAGAGGAACGATGCTAAACCAGCTATGGTTTGCACTGCTAACGATATACACGAGTGGAAAGATTTTCCAAAGGGACTTAGGGTTCTTCTCCTTGATGGAGACAACAATTCTGCTTCGGAGATGAGAACAAAGCTTGAGGCCATGGACTATGTCGGTAATACATTTTTGGGCTTGCCACTTTTCTCCATTTACTGAAAATTTTGATCCAGCAAATCTCCTCACTTTATTTAGTGATCAAAATTGGTCCCCATCGTTATCTTTAATGGCATCTTGTAAAGTATCAATGATTTAGTGAGTGTCCCAAAAAGGTTCTTTGGAAATTTGTGGTCTCGGAATTTAGTTGTGATGGAATTTGATAAATTTAAAGAACAGCCCTGTTCTGCCCTTGTCCATTGCTAAATGTTACTAAGCATATATAGCATTTCACAGATTGCTCATGAAACTGCTAACTTTATTATTTGCATTTAAACTATATGCTTACAAGTGCTTCTAAAACTCTACGTGGTCCACATCATGAAGATAGTGAAGACAAAATAATTGCCAATTATCTGATTTGTGATTTACTAAATTTATGCTATTTTTTAATATACCCGTGGCCTTTTCAGTCTTTGCCAATATGAATAGTTGGCTACAGAAAACAAGCATGTATTCTACTATTCCAAGAAGGTTAACTATATGAAAATTACAATGTTGAGAAAACAGCGTAAATAAAGTTTTCAATGTGTTGGATTTTCATATCAATCATGCCTTCTACTCCCTCAGCCTTCAATAATTGTTTCCTGTACATGCTTGTCCATTCTGTTGGTTCCCTTAATAAGCCTCTGAATATCTTTACAGTTTCTACATTCTGTGATGAGAATGAAGCCTTGTCAGCAATCTCCAGTAAACCTGAAGGCTTCCATGTTGCCATAGTAGAGGTAATAAAATCTCATTGAATGTCAAATTACTAGGTAGTAGTTACAAAATTTGAACAGAAAATGATAAAGTTTTGTAGCATGTTCAAATGAAAAGGTTTTGGATGTTTCTGAGATATAGTTGTTTTGTTGAATCTTGATTTTAATAATATGCTGCCAAATATTAGGCTGCAACGCGAACCCATGGAATCATTTTATAATGAAATCTGTAGAATGCTGTTTCTATCATATAATGTATTTCACCCCAGCAAGATTACGGCAATTTTTAGCATAATTAAGGTCCTCACTTTATACGTTTTCTATATAACAACATTATACTTGGTTTATTTTGGATTGAGAAGTAATACAGATTTGTTAGGATTGTCCCCATATGTATCCTTCTGATTGCATTAGCAACTGCAGGTTAGTACCAGCAGCCTGGGAAGTTTCAAAATTCTTGAGTATGCTAAAGACTTGCCGATCATCAGTAAGTTCAAAAAAAATTGTAGTTCTCCAAGTTTTGCTTCTTGCATGCATGTAGCATTTGAAAAAGAAATAGTTAGTCTGTTTTTCATGATGTACTTACATGATGTAAAATCTTAGTTTTTTCCAGATATAATCATATTCTGTAGGGGAATATGATGAAAGTTTACTTTAAACGCTCTCTTGTAAAAATCTAACAAGTAATACTTGATATTTGATGCAGTGGCTTCAAACACTCACTGCTTAAGCACGATGATGAAGTGTGTAGCGGTAAGATTTTGGCTTAGCTACCCTAATAATTTGTGGCTTAACATCTGATTATTAATAGTCTTCAATTTATTTATTTAACCTTATCTTAATCGTAATTCATTTTTCTAGTCCCTCATAATCAAAAATTTGACTGGCTAATACATTTTCTTTTAAAGCTTGGTGCGGTTGAGTTCCTAAGAAAGCCACTCTCTGAGGAAAAACTCAGTAATATCTGGCAGCATGTTGTTCACAAGGTTTGTTAGTAGAAGCAGATTCTGTTGGCACTTGGCATTTACTATTACCATGTTATGAGCATACAAGTTGTTAACTTGTGGTTAAATTGAGCAGGCATTCAACACTGGGACAAGTGTTCTTCCTAAATCACTAGAACCTGTCAAAGAATCTTTGGTATTGCAGCTTCAAACAGACGGTGAAGAGCATGAAAGTGTAAACTTGGAGGAGTCTAGGTTCAGTGATGATGACCATGAGCAGTCTGCAGGAAGTGACAAGTACCCAGCTCCTTCGACTCCACAATTAAAACATGGGGCAAGGTTAATGGATCATGGAGATTGCCAAGAACAAACTAATTGTTCAACAGAAAAGGAAAGTGAGGACCATAATGGGGAATCTAAATTTGTCGAAACTACATGTGGGGTTTTGAATTCTGAAGGTACTTGTAAACCGGTAAAACCTAAAAAGGCTCTGAACATGGAGGATGAGAACCTTGCAAATGATTCCAAGAGTGAGAAAGTCGTTTCTCAACCTGTACATGATAGTGTTCTCAGCAATACTGAAGGTGATACTGTATCTCCAAATAAAGCAGGTGTTCATGGTGATTCCCGTCAAATCAAAACCAAGAAGAAGGTGAATTAAGTTGCTATATGACTATTAGTTCTTATGATGTTTCTTAAACAGTCCTTTTTCCTCCAGTTGCAAAATCCTCATGAACACTGATTTACCTGCAAAAATATCCTTAGCAAATTTGCTTATGCATTCAATGTTAGTGATATGACGCACATAGCAGGATATATCCCAATATTTTAGCATACGAAATCCATCACATGCCCATGTTCATGAAGAGATAAAGAAATTTTACAATAGAATTGTCAAACCTTGACCACTGTTGTAGAAATGTTTGGCAAGAAAATAATTCTGAATAGGCATATATTGTTTATGTTTGTTGCTTTTACCTTTTATTTTCTTGTGCATATAAGACAATCCATTTGTTGAAATTTTGTTTCAGAAAGTAAGTTATCTGCTGGTTTTGATTGTCTGCATTCAGTTTAGTACATTGGCTTTGGTTTCAGATAGACTGGACCCCTCAGCTGCACAAGAAGTTTGTGAAGGCAGTGGAACAATTAGGGGTTGATCAAGCAATTCCTTCTCGGATACTGGAATTAATGAATGTGGAGGGCTTGACAAGGCATAATGTGGCAAGTCATCTTCAGGTCATCATTTAGCTTGCTGGTTATAGCCTTATAGGTTTCTTTTTCAACACTGGTAGTAGGATGATTATTTCAATATTTGATCCAGTTGTTTTAAAATGCCATGTACATGTATCCTCTTAGATAAGCATGAAACATTAACAGTTTGTCATACAGAAATATAGAATGAATAGGAGGCAAATCTTGCCGAAGGAAGATCGAAGATGGGTACAAAGACCAGTTATGTCTTTCCCTCCATATTATTCTAACTGCACCCCATCACCAGCTCCTGTGTATCCTATCTGGGGACAATCTGGCAATCAACCAGCCTGTATGCATGCTTGGGGTCTGCCTGGTTATCCACTGTGGCATCGTACTGAAAATTGGCACTGGAAGCCATATCATTGGGTGATTATCCTCTTTAGCCTTTGAACCGAAGCAGAACATAATTTTCCCCTTTATTTCAGCAATGTTGATTCGTAGTCTTTAATACAGAGTTTTAAATGCAGTTTGATGTGTAAAAATTTCTTGATGTTCCAGATGCATGCAGAGTCATGGGGTTGCCCAGTGTTGCCAGCTTCTCAAAGTCCTTGTATTTCGTACTCTCAAGTAAGTGTTAAACAAGTGAAAATCTGGGGTGTTATACTGTCTGTGTTAATTGCTTGTTACTAAGTAAATTTTTTCACGATGATTCTAATTATAAATATTTATATATTGTTTTTTCATCAAACTGCAGAATATACCTGGATGGCACAATGCTAATTCTGTTAATTATAGTGCAATCAAGTTACAGAATTCCGGTGAATATCATCCAGTAATGCAACACTTTCCTTTTAACTTCTTACTGCTAGATCTTACAGATAGTAGGAGCTAGGAAGTCACATCCTAAATCATGTTAGCTTATAGCTTATACAGATCAAATGGTTATAAACTAAAAATTTGTAACTGAAAGCAGGTTACCTAGGCAATAGGTTATTCTAGTAGCGAGTGATGTTCAAGTTTTAACTAAAGCTTGCATAGAATATGCCTAAACTTTGATGTCAAATACATCCAATTTTTTTATCTAACTCACAACACTGCATGCAGTAAATTATTTACTGTAGAGGATTTGAACTCAAAATTTTCCTGACACTTTTGTGGCGCATACATGCAGGCAGAAGATGTTGTTGACAAGGTAGTGAAGGAGGCAATAAGCAAGCCAGGGTTACCAATGCCTTTAGGCCTCAAACCTCCTTCCATTGATTGTGTGTTGTCTGAGCTCTCTAGGCAAGGCTTTTCCACCATCCCTCCTTGCTCTAGGCATGCTAAACCAGAATCGAAACCGGACCCCGAACCCCAGTGACCCCCTCTGGGAGATCAGCCAGTGCCCTTGTGATCAACTACATAGCAACCTTCTGGTGCATGCCAATCAGATCAACGCTCTGCAATAATTTATTTTTTGAGGAAACTTTATTTTGGTTGTCCACGAAGAGGTGCGCTTCTATTTTGCCATTCATAGGTCATATCTTCTAAATTAATCTCTCAAATCATCACCATGTTTTCAATGTCATATCATCCAGTTTTTCTCTATCCAAACATGCCAAACCTAAAAGATTGCTTACTTTGAAGTCAACAGTACCAAATCGGCTATTAATGTTCAAGCCGACAATATTTGTTGGTCTGAGTGACATAAATTTTTAGATAAAAATAAGAGAACGCAAAGCATTGGAAAGATTTAGGGATGAAATTAAAGTATGATTTATGAAGAATTACATTGAAACAACACGTACCTATCAGCAATCAAGATAAGGTTTTCCTCCTGTTCTTTTCACCCTTGAAGATCTGTCAGAATTCAACTAGCAGATTAGTTGGAAGTTTTTGGACCATTTACACACCACCGACCACTCATTGATGCTATCCTCCATACCACTTTTTGGTGCAAGTGCAGGACAGCGAGTAGGTGACATGGTTGGGTGAGTAATGGCCATGTAATAAATGATGAT
Organism: Acacia pycnantha; assembly: GCA_025563575.1. NCBI lineage: Eukaryota > Viridiplantae > Streptophyta > Magnoliopsida > Fabales > Fabaceae > Acacia > Acacia pycnantha. The sequence goes on along the minus strand of JAMWYP010000302.1, from coordinate 482,286 downwards.
GATACTTTTGTGCTAACTTTTTCTGGTTGTAAAGAGATAGATTTGTAGATAGGAAGATGCTGTTGCATCAAACTCTTGATGATGCTCTGGTCGGGTTTGTGGGTCGTAAATACCCAACTTTTTTGGGGCATAATAAAGTCTGTTCTGATTGCTGTAATGGATCCTTTTTTTCTGGACTTGTTGGGGTGGTGGGGTCTGTTGCAGACTTTTAATAATGGAAACCGTAATGTTGCTATGGGTAGCTTTCTTTGTGAATAAATAAATGAGTTTATCTCAACGGTGAATCTAAACTTGTTCTTAGTAATTGATTTTGCTTAGTGCTAGATGAAAACATGCTTTTCCGTTTATATCAATAGTGAATTTCTTGGGGAGGCTTGATGAGTAGCAGTTGTGTAGAAATGTTCATGTATTTAGTAAGGTTTAGTGAAAAAATACTTATGAACTTATACCCAATATGTAAAAATACTCAATCTCTTTCTTGAGTACAAAATACCCATCAACTTTAAAAATCGAAGCAAAAATGACATACCCGTTAAAACCACCTAACATCCCTTACTTTTAGTGTTCTTAGACCTGGATTTGCTGGACTGGAAAGACGAACTGGTCTGGTCTGGGGTCAACCAATTCACATTTAAAAAAAAAAATCGATTTTATTTTTTAAATTTCTATAGAATTTCTTACTAATAATCCTAAAATCTTCCAATTTTCACTGGTTTGGCCCCAATTTGACTCTGGTCTGACCCATTGATCCTTGACGTAGTACCCCAATCGATCTAGTGGCCAGTTTAGGTTTCAGAACCTTGGTTACTTTCACTCCTTAACCCTATTTAATAGGCTACCTTCTTTGTTTAAATTTTTAAATTAAGAAATAATAAAGATTCAATCACTTTCTTATCTTTAAAATTTTAAATTATATAGTTTGAGTCTAGTTATGTTTACATTGCTAATATATTATTTATATAAATAACAAATACAGGCAATAGATCCGAATAGATCCATTATAACAGTTTAGATAATATCAGCGGGATTATTTTAAGAAAACTAAAAAGGGTATCAACTTTAAAAATAAAAAGAATAATTTAAGGAGTATGATTCACTCGAAGATAAAGGAACAGAGTATATCAGTTCAGAGATTGTACTGTTTGTCTTATCAAGGTCAAATATGTGGGTTATAGAATACGCATTTGGACTCTTTATATTTTTGGATAAGATGCAAGGAATATAATAGCTTTAATGTTAAGTTGAACTTTTTTTTTTTTGATCCGAAAGGATAAATATATTAAACTACAGACATATTACAATATTTGGATTCAACTAAAGCCAAATCCAAAACAACAAAATACAGCAAATATAAAAACAAATCAGCCAAATCACCATTGTTCATAAAATATTTAAGAGTAGAAGTAGAATCATGGACAAAAGCATCCTCCTCAATATCCAAGGTTAGAAGTGACAAGCAAGAAAGTGTTAGTTGTAAAACCCACCCAAACGGGCACGGTTCCTTATAAGCATGAGTTGCAATTAGAGCAGATGTATAGGTCCCTCATATTGAGGAAAGGAATACAAAAAACCCAACCTGAGACGGAAGGAGGCCCATGATGTCCTGAAAAACACTTATGCTCCGTTGTTGAATCAGATCTGGTGACCTTGACCACACACCAAGTAACTCCTCTTTAGATCTTCCCCCAAGAACGCAGATCCGAGCTATCTAGTGATAATCAGATATAATAACGTTCAAACAGTCATCCAACCAAGAGGATTTGAACGCAGATCTTAAAGATCTGTTTATTTCCTGAGACAAGAACACCACCACAAAACCCAGTACCACAAAAAAAAACAACAAAAAATAGATGAATCTCACCTCCACAGATCAGATCTGGAGAAGGAGAGGAGAGGATTCGCCACAAGGATGAGAGAAGGCTACATCCGACAAAACTCAAAGAGAGAATACCACAGATCCAAGATCTTGACTCTAAACTACCTCTCTAACTCATCTGTGACACAAAAAAATGGTACCCGCCGGTAGTTTGTGTGTACAAACCACCAGCGAGAGGGAGCAAAAGGTGAGAGAGGAGAAGTATGTTAAGTTGAACTTCAAGAAAAGCTATTAACTGAGGGCTGAAGCAAAACCTTCCATAATATGATAACGGTAGTTATCAAATACTAAAATTTAAATTCAAGCCTATACTATTAACAAATTCTTCACCAAGCCAAAAAGCCTGATTAGGAATTAATGAATATTATTAAAAGACCAAACTGCCCTTTTTTTAGTTACCAAATGAAAATTTTAGGTAATCAAATCTTAATCATTTCAGTTTTGATTATTTTAACTGAATCTTATTTAGAATTTTCCTCAGTCTTTTTGTTTTTTTATTTGTTTCTTTTACGTTTTTGTTGTGTTTTTATTCCTTCTTTATCTGTTTGTGTATTACTTTTCATAACCTGATTCTTACCTTCTTGATGTTATGCCTGATGACTCGGGGAAGTTTTTTCGTCGGCTGGGTGGATGATTACTCTTTCATATGTATGAGCAGCAGAGAGACGGAAGGTAGACGGTACCGGCAAAGTCCAAACATAAACATTGATAAAATACAAAACTACTTCACTCTGATGTCTGGTGAGTAGTGCTCAAACCAGAATTATGGCAGAAGATGACAGAGATAGGATGCATAAGGCTAACATTTTGAAGGCACTGGTGGATGATCTGCATTTCAGGTCTAAGGGAGGGAGATGATTGTATTGATAAAGGGGGAATTAGGAATTGACATTGATAAAATAGCAAAATTACCCTTCAGATTTAATGTTTTTTTAACAACTGGGGTTAATGGTTAACATATGAAAGTAGAAAGTTCATGGTGTTATTTATTTATTTATTAATTTGATCAAGGGAGACTAACCCTTTTGGGGCTAAAAGGGAAATTTTTTTTGGGGGAAATTATAATAAAGGATCTAAGAAAAATAATATTGATTAAGAAAGACCATAAAAATAGTAATTATTTTGAAGGACTAGAAATTAAAACATTAAAATAGAAAGACTAAATTGCGTTTAGTTAGATTTCCTATATTCTCTAATTAAATCAAAATTTGAAGTGATTGATGGATAGTGATAAATAGAGACAAATTAGAATATGCTAAGTTAGCGTCTTTGATGCACCGAAATCGCCTTTCAGTTACAAAACTCTAGATATAATCACCGAAAAAGAAAAGAATTTAAATCAATAATAGTGGATGTTATAATCACCGAAATCGCCTCCCAGATAACAACATAACACTTCATTTTTGTTGGACTCATATTGGACTTGCTAGGATCAGCATAAGTTTCATATTTATGGCCACGTGCTGGTGATTTCTCTTTACCTTTCAACCATGATCTATTGTATGGGATGATATTGGTTTGCTGTTTTGCAGGAATAAGGCTTGCGTTTTTCATGCTCATTGCTTTTGGAGGATTTTCATCATTATGCCCTTTCAAGAAGGATAATTCTTTATGAGGAAGACACAATTGTTGAGGATAGAGAACTTGTAGGGGTTTGAAGATGTCCGAATCTTCATCCAAAACAACTAATTCTTTTGAACAAACTCTTCCCTCAGATTCTGAAGAAAAATCACATAGCTTTTGATCTAAAGCTTCAGGATATATTGATTTTAATCACTCTAGATATAAATCAATATATTGTTTCTGCTTGATAGGAATGGTGGATGATTAATAGTCACCTTGTCATTCATGATTTAGGAACTTGGACCATTAAATTATTATTATTATTATTTTTTGGTGATTATATCTAGAGTTTTTGTTGCTAGGAGGCGATTTCAGTGCAGTAGAGACGCCAACATAGTAGATTCTGATTTGTCTCTATTTGTCATTATCCATCAATCATTCTAGATTTTGATTTAATTAGAGAGAATTTAGAAAATCTAGCTAAGGGCAATTTAGTCTTTCTATTTTAATATTTTAATTTTTGGTTCTTCAAAATAATTACCATTTTTATGGTCCTTCTTAATAAATATGATGTTCCTTAGGTCCTTTATTAAGTTTTTACCACTAGTAAGTACATTTTTTTAGATTTGAATTTGTGTTTTCTTTCTTATAGTGAGTCTATTTACCACCTTAAACAACAGTTTTATACTCATCGTGGAAGTTCAATATTCAGCAATCAGGATGATATGTTTGTTTGGAGAGAGCTTTTGGAGGAAAAAAGCCCAGCGGTGTTAGCAATAGAAAAAATAAAATAAAATCCCACACAGAGGTGTTTAGGTTAGTTTATTTTTGACTAAGCTTATACTAAAAAAGCACCTTAAACTTGAAAGCTGGTGGGTCGAGTGGTGAGAGCACGTTGACTGTGGGATAAAGCATGAGAGAGAAGGAAATGTCAAAATGATAGAATAGTGTGTGGGGATGGATCACTTATGGGCCCGTTTTTATTGTTTTCACAACCATTTTTCTGTTTTCTTGTAATTAGATTTATATTTTTGTAGTATTAATTTTTTTCCTATTTTCTTGTAATTACACTTATTCTCTTGACTTAATAATTTTGTTAATAATAATTTAAATTTATTTTTTTTATGTTCGATTATATCAATATATACAACTAATATCAATATATATAAATTTAATAAGATTCATGCATTTTTTTAGTCATTTTCTATCCCAACTGACTTTTCAAATAATAATCAAAACAAGTCTCTGTTTGGAAAAAAAGTTACTTTTGCCACCATCAATCCAAACACAAATCACATTTACAACCTGACTTTTTCCCTATCTTACTTTTGTAAAAATCAGATAAAAAATAGGGTTAAGATACAAATTGACCAACAAAGCGTTACATCAGGAGCACCTAACACAAAAAAATTTAAGTGGACCATAACTACCAAAAAACAATTAAAAAGTACAAAATATCACAATACCGTTAGAATTAAAGTAACGATCGTTACTTTCCAGGTTCAAATTGACCAACTAAGTGTTACGTTAGAAACACCTAACACAAATAAGTTTTGAAGGGACCAAAAGTACCGATCAACAATTAAAAATGGGTAACCAGCACAATCAACAATTAAAAAGAGGTAATGAGGACAATGACATTAAAATCAAGCTAACGGCCGTTTGGTGCGAATTGAACGTTGTACAGTTGGCTGATAAGAGTGTTAAGGTAACATAGATCTAGTTGTTCGCACAGACTTAGCCTTAGATCTTTGACTTTGACATGAGACTCAAGAACCTCTGACTCTTCTTCGTCCTCTTCTCCTTCCACATCCAACAAGGGAGCAAGAACCTGAGGTCGCTCCAAGTGGGTCAAAAGCGGAGCTGATGTCTTACGCTTGATCAATATCTACCAACACCGACTTGTTCCCTGTTCTTCACAACCTTTGGAATTTCAAGAAGATCTAGTTTTCTTCTTTGGTTTTCTATTGCCCCATGCCGTGGCTTTCTCTGATTTATTTGTGTTGAAAATTTAGCCACTAAGCCCTATTGAAGATCAGCATAATACCAAACAGCCGTTAGCTTGATTTTAACGTCATTGTGCTAGTTGCCTATTTTTAATTGTTGATTATGTTAGTTACCAATTTTTAATTATTTATTAGTACTTTTGGTCCGTTCAAAACTTAATCCTTTTTTAAACGGCCGTTACTTTAGTTCTAACAGTATTGTGATATTTTGCACTTTTTAATTGTTTTTTTGGTAGTTATGATCTACTTAGTTTTTTTTTTCCGTGTTGGGTGCTCTTGGCGTAACACTTTATTGACCAATATGTGCCTTAACCCTAGGAAATAAGCCACCGGTCACACTGTTAACTCAAACAGGCTAAATTTATCTGGAAAGAAAAGCCCTTGAAGGAAATCTTACAATTTTTTTTTTTATAATAAAATTTTAGGAGAGGGGTTGGGTTTACCCACAGTCTAAGGGCAGGGCGCTATGGCTTTGCTCCATAGGGCATACAGGATTGAGAGTACACATGCCTTTACCTCAGCCTACGTTCTCACAAGTTCACATCACCTAGCACAAGAAGCACACTGAGAGTCCAAGAAAAGGAATCAATAAAGGCAGCCCAAAATGCATGCTGCATGGTCCAAGGAGAGAAATCAAGAAAAGGCCCACATTCTACCATGTAATCCCAGAATCGCTTTGCAGCTTCATTGCCATGTGCAAAAATTCTTCAAGAATTCAACTACGCCAGCTCACGCACAGGACACCACGTGAAGGCACGACTTACAATAACAAAGCCTCTTTTCTTTCTGAACTCCCTTAGACAATATAATCGCATTCATGGCCATGGGTGCCACAACGGTACGCCGGAAATATTGCCGTCGAAGTTTAATAACGGGCTCTCTTGTTCAAGATTTTTGTTCAAGTTTCCGGCCCCTTGCTCATCATCATCGTCGCCGTCAAGTTCACCACCATCATTGCCGTCGAAGTTCACCATTCTTGATCCTGCGATCTGAAATTTTGGTTGTAGGGCTCTCTTGTTCAAGATTTTTGTTCAAGTTTCTGGCACCTTGATCATCATCACCGTCGCTTCTGCCAAATAAACAACATGGCTGAGAAAGACGCTACTGCCAAAGTCACCCCCAGTTCTATCCCTTTTTCACACCCATTGTACCTTCACCTATTAGATACACAAGGCTTATCCATCATTCCACATATGCTAATTGGTTTCGAAAATTACACCGTTTGGAGTCGGGCCATGCCAATTGCTCTGCTCGGGAAACACAAATTAGGTCTTGTTGATGGGACCTTCCGGAAGGAAGATCAAGATCTGAGTCTCCAGCCTCAATGGGAAAGGTGTAACGCTATTGTTCTTTCTTGGCTCCTGAATTCGATCTCCAAAGAATTAGCAAATGGGGTCATCTTTTTCCAGAATGCACACCTCGTCTAGATAGATCTCAAAGAGCAATTTGATAAGAAGAATGGTGCTCGAATTTTTGGTCTCCATCGCGAGATTGCTATGCACTACCAAGGATCTTTGTCTGTTTCTACCTATTTCTCTAAGTTGAAAGAGCTGTGGGAGGAACAATCAGCCCTAATAACCCTACCTTTCTATACTTGTGGTCACTTCACTTGTAACACATCCAAAGCATACTTTGACTTGATACAGGAGCAGAAGCTTATACAATTTTTAATGGGACTTAATGAGTCCTATAATCAGGCTCGAGGATAGATTCTCCTTATGACTTCGCTCCCTTCTGTTAATGAAGCTAATTCTATGGTCATCCAGGATGAGACTCAAAGGTCTATCTCTGATCGTGGCCACCCAACAGAGGGAATCACTATGCTTAGCAAAGGCAGGGGTTGTGGGAAAGGCAAAGGCCGTGGGGTTCCCACCATTGAGTGCACCTACTGCAACAAAAAAAGGCCATTTGCGTGAAGCTTTTAGTTAGTAGGCTATCCTCCTAACTTCAAAGCAAATAAACCAAAGCCAAAGGAGCATGGTCAATTAGGGATGGAATCCAGTGGTGATCCAGACCTACACATCAACACCACAAGCACAGTGACTACTTCTTTGTCCAAAGAACAATATGAGCGTCTTCTTGTCATGTTGCAGAAGGATAAGGAATCAACTGTGTATGCGTTGACTGGTACAGGTTTGGCTATATCTCCCTCTGTAAATTCTGTACACTCATATTGGATTCTAGACTCAAGCGCAACTACACATTTAGTTAGTGATATATCTCTATTAGATAAATGTGATGCATATAATGGACCTGTTAAGTCAATTAAGATTCCAGATGGACAACGAATCCCTGTTACACATGTAGGTTCAATTAAAATAGCCCCTAACATTACATTAAATGGTGTACTGTATTATTCAAAACTGAAATTCAATCTCATATTGGTTTTCAAAGTCACTAAAGCACTTGAATGTATGGCTTGCTTCTTTCACGATCATTGTATTTTACAGGACCTTTTACATGGAAGGACGAAGATGACTGGTAGAATGATAGGTGGATTATACATCCTTAAAGTTTCCCACATTTCTCATGTACTAAATGTTACACATAAAAAAAGTAATACTCTGAAATCTATTGATGAATGTTTGTGGCATAGGAGATTAGGCCATGGCCCACTTTCTGTAATGAAACGTTTGAGTTTTGCAATTGATGACACTGAGTTGATAAATCACAGATGTGACATATGTGTTCAACCGAAGCAAACCAAGTTTCCCTTTTCCTCTTCTTATATTAAAACTACCTGATGTTTTGAGCTCATACATATAGATATATGGGGTCCATATAGGACACCCACTCATCAAGGATTTACTTATTTTCTCACAATAGTTGATGATCATTCTAGAGCTACGTGGCTCTTCTTGATGAGACATAAATCTAATTCAATTACTTATATTCGTCATTTTATTGTTTATGTTATGACTCAATTCAATATGAAAGTTAAGAGAATTAAGAGTGATAATGGGAGTGAGTTTCTGAGTAATTCCTTTAAACTGCTTATTCAAGAGAAAGGTATAGTGCATGAGATTACATGTCCCTACACTCCATAGCAAAATGGAGTTGTGGAACGTAAGCATAAGACTATTATGCAAGTTACAAGAAGTTTAATGTTACAGTCAAATCTTCCAGTCCAGTACTGGGGAATGTGTGAAGACTGCAACATATTTAATTAATAGATTGTCCTATAAAATTCTTGATTTTCAGACTCTATTCGAAAGGGTCTATAGGCAGAAACCAGATCTTCAACACATGAAGGTATTTGGTTCTCTTGCCTATGCTACAGACCTTAAGATTCATGATAAATTACAACCTCGTGCTATTCCTTGTGTTTTCCTAGGTTACTCAGAAAATCAAAAAGGTTATTTGTTATTAAACCTGAAATCTAACATGCTTTTTGTAAGTCGTCATGTCAGTTTTGCAGAACAAATATTTCCTTTCAGTGATACAAACTCATAGCAGAACAAGGAATGCATCCGACTCTAAGGGAGATGTTCTGGTTTGATTTAAAGACTCCTTGTATACAAACTGATTTAATACAGGATAAGTATGATACTTCACTAGGACATGATACACAACAATCTGGTCAGGGAGTTTTGGATCAGATTGTTGATTGCCCAAGTCGTTTAGATAAATCACATCTTATAAGGGATAGAGAACCTCCAATTTGGTCTAGAGATTATGTGTGCACACTTTTAATATCTGACACTAATTCACCACATGTAACGAAATGTTCCTATCCTATAGATCAATTTGTTTCTTATGATGGTATTTCTACGATCATTTGGACTTCTTATCATGTATAGATGCAATCCCCGAGCCCTCTACCTACAAGCAAGCGGTTACCAACCACCGAATGAGTGAAAGCTATGAAGGTGAAATGCGAGCTCTAGAAGAAAATCAAACGTGGGAACGATGGAGTTGCCCAAGAATAAGAGGCCAATTAGTTGTAAGTGGGTCTATAAAGTCAAATATAATTTTGATGGTAACGTAGATAAGTATAAGGCTAGGTTAGTTGCTAAAGGATATAGTCAAAAAGAAGGGATTGACTACCATGAAACATTTTCACGGGTTGTAAAAATGTTTTGATTAGGTTAGTGTTGAAATTGGCAGACAATGAATTCATGGAATCTTTATCAAATGGATGTCTATAATGCGTTTTGCAGGGCGATCTACAATAAGAGGTATACATGAGATTACCTCAAGGTTTTGAAGGTAAGGGGGAGCATATGGTTTGCAAACTAAAGAAGTCTCTTTATGGACTTAAACATGCTTCCCGCCAATAGAATCAAAAACTATCACAAGCCCTTATTAAGGGTGGCTTTGTACAAAGCAAAAGTGATTACTCTCTGTTTAATATGGATTGGAATGGTTGTGTAGTGTTTGTCTTAGTGTATGTAGATGATTTGCTCATTATTGGTAGTTCTGAAGAAGGCATTAGTTATGCCAAAGGTTTACTACATGATAATTTTAGGATTAAAGATTTAGGACGTATAAAATATTTTCTTGGTATAGAAATAGAAAAATCTGAAACAGGGGTGGTTTTATCTCAACGAAAGTTTGTATTGGATTTATTATCTGACACATGCATGAGTGGATGTAAGCCATTAAGTATTCCAATGGCACAGAGTTTGAAATTGATGCCTTTTCAAGAAGGGAAAGACAATGTGTAGGATCTGTGTGAGAATGCAGAACAATACCGTCGGCTGATCGGTAAATTAATTTACCTAACCATGACTAGACTTGACATTTGTTTTTGTGTGCAGACATTAAACCAGTTTATGCAGAAACCGACTAAGTCTCACATGGAAGCAGCTAGAAATGTTCTTAGATACCTAAAGGGTACCGTTGGACTTGGTATAAAGTTAAGTTCTGATGGTAATCCTAACCTATAATGTTTTTGTGATTTAGATTGGGCCTCTTGTGGGATTACAAAACGTTCCGTTTCTGGATACCTATTGAAGTTTGGAGGATCTCTTGTGATGTGGAAGACAAAGAAGCAAACCACGGTGTCCAAGTCATCTACAGAAGCTGAATATAGGGCACTCAGCATGGCCACATCCGAGATAGTTTGGGCACTTGGGCTACTTCGTGATTTGCGGATCCCACACACAGCACCAGTGCCGATTCACTGTGACAGCATTGCAGCGATCCACATAGTTGCAAATCCTGTTTTCCATGAAAGAACCAAGCACATTGAAGTGGACTGCCATTTCATTCGTGATAAGTGGAAAGAGAAAGTGATAGACCTTGTACATGTTCGATCACATGAGCAAGAGGCTGATTTGTTAACCAAGTCAGTATCAGGAGATGTTCAACGCAACCTATTGAGCAAGTTAGGGTCTATTAACATTTCTGCGCCCCAAACTTGAGGGGAGTGTTAGAATATAATTGTTTTGTAACAATCAGTTGTATTAGTTGTATAGTGCAGTTAGGGAGTTCTATAAATACTCTCTCTCTGGCGTGTTATTAGTAGTGTGATGCAACTTCTATATTCATGAATAAGAAGATTTCCACTTGTCTCTGCCTTGTTGCACAACCCTGATCCAAGATTATCAAGTTAAGGTCTCCAACAGTTTCCCCTAGCGCATTGACCAACTCCAAGATCGAACTCCCTCCTTTTGGTGAGAATGTACGACCCCTTTGCTAGATGAGCCCAAGCACGGGGGTTGAAGGAAAATCTTATATGATGATCAAACCTTGCATCATTGCACTTTGCAGGAGCATTTGCCCCTTTAGGAGTTTCTTATATGCGGCCCAAATCTCTGTTTTAAGGCCCAAAAAATTGTGACAAAAAAAAAAAATCCTCTCCCCTGAGCTGGCAGGAGCAGGTTGGCAACTAATCTGCTGTCTAATGTCTTGGACCGGTAGCTGTAGCTTTTTTTGTTTTTTTGACATAAGGTTGCTGTAGCTGTTATCGTTGAAGGTTTGTTATAAATAAGAGGCCTCCATCAAAGGAGAACGTGGCACAATTTCCCGCCAAAATATTATGATGTTGGGACCCACCCATCCTGTCCTCCCACCCGTTTTTTTTTTTTTTTAAATTTTTTTTAATTTTTTTTTTTTAAATTTTTGCCCAATACCCATGCTCCAGTTCTCTCCCTCTCATTTGATTTCTTTCTTTTTTATATATATACATTTTCTTTTTATATTTTTTCACAAGGTCAAAGTATTTTCTTCAATTTTCATTACGATAAGTTTCAATTCCAATTTATATTAGGTTCAATAATATTTTAGAGCTGGAAAAAAAGGAGGATTACCCATCCCACCACCGTCCCTCCAGTAATAGCATTTCCTTTTCGCCTGTAATTAAAATATTGGATTAGTTTATAATATCCATGCCCATAGATTAGTTTCATTTTTTTTCTAAAAAAAAAAAAAAGAGGAAGGAATGGAACTGAATTTAACCCAACTGACGTGAGTTTTTTTTTTTGATATTAATAAGTTTAAGTGGGGTAGGTACTGGTACCCCACCAGAGCCAGAGTATGCGTTCAGACTCAAAAAGAACGCTTACAGAGATACTTACATATCGTGAGTCTTTCACATCGATCAGCGGGTATCAAACTTCTTCCTCTTAACCAAATATGCCAATTCTTATTGGCTAACCGACGTGAGTTTATTTGGAAGACACCAAATCAAAACTCAGACAGTGTCATCATCCCGTTGGCCCATTAAGCGCATAGGTATTGACCGACCGCTTTTGAATTTACGAAATTGACCCTGGGGTTCTCGAAACTGAAGTAGCAAGCGAGTCTCATCATTTCGCCTTTTTATTTTTTACCTCTCTCGTCTAGAATAGTGTGACTGATTTCTTTCAGAAGGGAAGCAAGGAACCTCGCAAGTCGTATTCGGTATCATTGGAAATCATCGATCGTTCTTGTTGCTTCCATCTATGTCCAAGCTCTCGTTGACACCATCAATTTGGTTTCATCCTTTGAAAACTTAGGTGTGTTTCTCTCAGAAATTTACTTTCTACTGGTCAGTTGATCTATCTATGTTACTTGAATTAATCATCTCAATTTTCTGAAGCATTTTCTGAGACGGAGTTAGTTGAAAATTCTTGTCAATTGAATTAGGCCTTTTTTTTTGGCCGGCCGGGAGGTTATGAGTGAGAGATGTCAATGGACAATTTGCTGAATTGTTAATCTCTTTCAAATTTGGATGTCTTTACCATCCTTTCGGATTCTCTTAAAATTATTAAGACATAATAAGATTAAGAATTTCCATTTATTTTGTTTTTGATATGCTCGAAATATTTTCCTTTATGAGATTCCGGAGACGAGGAGAATATATTAACACGTAAATTCGACGACGAAGTTACTATTCCTGTCTGTCATTTTGGGAAGCTGCAAGAAGCATAATTTAACGTATATGTTACCTTTCAAGCCTAATAACGGGACTCATTGTTTCTGTGATCGATGAGTTTTAAGAATTTGCGGGTTTCTGCAGAAAATATTGGAGACATTTCGAACATTGGCCTCCGGTTTGAATTGTAATCGACTTGTTAAGTTGAAGTACAGAAAGTCGTAGAGGATGGCGTGTAGAGGCTTCTGGGCGTGCCTTTTGAAGCTTCTGAACTTACTAATGACCCTTGCTGGTCTGGCCATGGTGGGCTATGGAATTTATCTATTGGTTGAATATGAAAGAGCTTCAGATGAACCTTCTGTTTCTCCTTCCAGTTATGATCAAACTGTTATTCAATTTGGCGACCCATCCTTACGGCTGTGTCACTATCAGATAGTATCAGCTTGTCCAAGGCTTGGTATGAATGCTGCTCTTTTTCCTGGCTTTTTATAAGGCTTAGTAAATGAGTATTATTCCTTCTTGTAAACTATAGTAAACTTGACAAAGTTAATGTTTTGAACAATTTTTGTTGCATTAATTTTAGCCGTCATATACAGTAAAACGATTTTATGAAGTTGAAATTTCTTATTTATTTATTCTGGGTCGATTTTCTCCTATATTTGCAAGCCATGACCATAGAAAGTAAATCATAGTTTATTGAGGAGCACTGGTCCCAACTTCCTTTAAAACACCTTTTGGTTACTTGCAATGTAGACTCCATGGAGTACATAAGTTTTTGCAATCAGAATCTTCAATTAGCTTTTGGGACATGGTCTGTACTCTGTATGTTGGATAATGTCTGCCCTGTCCTAGTTGGACGAGCTTAGGTTACAGTCACAAAGGGAACTTTACTGTGTGATTCATTGATTGAGGTATGCAATAATTGAAGTTCAAAAGTTAAGATTAGGGCTGATTACGGTTTATTGTTTGTTGAAATTGGTGCACTAATGTCTAATGGTTCTTCTTTCCAGTTCTGTAGATTATTAACTTCAACTAATTTTCTTTGTGCGTTTTATAATATGCTAACTTGCTAAGTATTATGAAAATTTCAACTAACAGTTATTTCTTCCTCATGTTGGTTTCTGATCAACTAATTTCAGGCCATTCATGTGCAATATGCTGGACCCGTGTGGTCTGATCCTTTTTTTTTACCTAAATTTTTTTAATCTTGACTGGACTTCTATATTGATTGACAACTTCCATATTTTGTTGCTTCTATTTGCATTTTGTTTCACTCATTGCAATAAAATTGTGCCTAATACTTACCAAATTCTGATAGCTTTATGAGATGAAGTTGGTGAAGTTCAGCAAATGTCGTTTTAGCATGTATGTAACTAATTCTGTAATTCCTGTTTCGCAGGTTTATTTACTTATTTATTGCCATTGAGTTATTCTCTTTGTCATTTCTTGTTTTGGTTGTATTGGGATTGCGATAAGGAATGGATGCTGCCTCTGTTGTGTATCCTTGTAGAATGTTTCTGCAATTATGCTATGGCCAGAAGTATTTGATAGCTAAATATTATTCTTCCTACCCACACACACACACATATATATAGGGTTTAATGTTTCTACTTTTACTGCAGAAATATTTTCTGCCACACTCACATAAAGTGAGTGAGTCCCACTAATATTTTCTCTCTTTTCTTTACAATGGGAGAAAAAAAAATTCTGCAGCAAAAGCAGAAACATTAAACCCATACACACACACACACACACACACACACACATATTTTTTTTTTTTTTTGCCAACTATTTCTGCCTATATACACATATATATGGGTTGAATTGAAAAGTTCTGTTTCCATTTTGCTTTCTTTCCTTTGGTGTGTATGTGCTCATGCATGTATATATCTCACAAGTATTATAAGCAGATTCCTTAATTCAACAAAGTATTCAATTTTGGTGGTATTGCTGATCCTGGTGGAGCTTGGTTGTGCTGCCTTTATATACTTCGATAAAAGCTGGGAAAAAGTAAGCTGTGCTTTATCATTTACGATCTGAAATTTAAGATGATATGATTGTCACCTTATTGTTGTGTTGCTTTCAGGAAATTCCAACTGACAAAACTGGAGATTTTGAAATGATATATAAATTCCTGAAAGAGAACTGGAATATTGTGAAATGGATTACCCTTGGAATTGTAATCTTTGAGGTAAGTAAAAAGTGGTATGATTGGCATATAGAAGAAAGGACCTTTGTTTTGTGGGGATGAATGTCTTTTCTGCGTTCACTCTTGCACCCACTGAGGAGAAGCGAGCAGATTTACTGCCCTAATTATCATTGTTGCAAAGGATCTTAAGAATAAGAATTGATATTTTCACATTCTGGATTACTTTGATGACAGATTGAGAATGATTGAACTTGTGATGAAGAACTCAACGTTGCCTTTTTTTGTTTTTTTGTGCTTGATGGAAATCTAAAATTACCAGAGGATGAGCAAAATGAACTGATAACTATGAACTTTATGCCTATAATGTTTTGGTAAATAGATGTTAGTTCCGTATGTTGCACAAATTTTGGGAAGTAAAAATCATACTATTCACGAACTTATAAATTGTGAGGATTGTTGGAATTTTTATATTTGATATCAAAGTTTCTATATTTATATTGATGAGGTTGCTATTTCTTGCATTTAAGCATGGTGTCTGGACCAGTGGCAAAATTTTTTATAACTTGATTAACAAGGGTAAACTCATCACTTGTAGTGACATCATTTCTCAGGGACCTTTCTTTTGGACCGAGAAAATGAATTTTGGTTTTTGATTGACTTGTTGTTATGGAGGAAATAAAAAAGCTGGAAGAGAGAATAAATAGTAGAAGCAGGCTAAATAGGACTATTTTTTTAGCTTTGCTTACCACTTTCAAATCTACAAACTTTTATTACTGGAATTTTTCTTCTGATCACTCAACATATCTGCTGGTCTAATTTGGCATATCCAATTTCAAGTTTAATTCTGAAGTAGTGTATGTTTGTGTGATGAGTGTATTTCTTTGTCTGTTTAAGATCTGTAATTGGTGAAATTTTTATCGCCTAATGTTCAAAAACTATTTGTATGTTGTGGAATTGTGTGTGTTTGTGGCTTTGATGAGTGGATTTCTCTGTCTGTTTTAGATTTGTAATTGATGAAATTTTTATCACATGCTTTGACAAAAACTATTTTGTCATTGCAGGCCCTTCTTTTCTTGTTAGCCCTTATTGTTAGGGCTGCAAACAGGCCAGCAGATTACGACAGTGATGAGGAGTTCATTAATCCAAGGCAACAAACGCGGCAGCCACTGATAAACAGAACAGCGGGCCCAGCGACAGGTGCACCAGTTCCCAGTGCAATTGACCAGCGTCCTAGCAGGAATGATGCATGGAGCAGTAGGATGAGGGAAAAGGTGCAATAGCTTTCTCTGTACTCCACTTTAATCTTCTTCGTTTATAGACTATCCTCATGGGAATGTTTAAGCTGTCTGTCATAACTCTAAAGAGACGCTTTCTTGACATGGTAATTCAAGGGGGATTTAAGATATGATTTTTCCACAGCATTTTTAGATTTTCATTAATTGTGGCGTCCAAATATTTTTCTTTTAGTTGGTAATGTCTCTACATCTGACTCTAATGCTGTTCTTTATCCAGTATGGGCTTGATACTTCGGAATTTACATACAACCCATCTGAGGCACATAGGCTCCAGCAAGGAAGCTCACAGCCAACTGAAGAAAGAAAACGCTGCACCATCATGTAGTCATTATGTGGATTGCTGTCCAAACCCTTGTCAGGTTGACTTCCAAGGATTGTTTTTATTTAGACAATGGCATTGAGACTGGAAGTTTGTCAGAAAAGTAGCCTCTTGTTGAGTTTGTGTGTGTACAACTCGCATTTTTCTTTCCGGATCCTTTTATATTACTCTATTTGTATCACATGGCAGCTGTATCTCCGTTTTGTTGTGTAATATCCGTTAAGACATTGTGGCATTGCTTGTGTAGTTTAGGATAGTGATGAAGTCTCCAAGGTGCATTAACTTTAATTCTTCTTCTATTTCTTTCTTTCTTTCTTTTTTCGGTGGGTGTCTATTCTTATTAGAGTCCGACAAGTGGCAATTACTAATAGGTTGTTGGCATGTGTTTGTGTGGTTTTCTGCACACGAATTAACGAGCTAGTGCCACAATAACTGAGTCAGTGACCCCCAAAAGTACAATTTTAATCTCTTATTAGAGAATCTGATTCACACGTGACTGGCCATTCTTTTGGATTTTTCTATTCTAATTTCTAAGAATTAACGTACCAGTTCTAAATTTTATGCTGTCGATTTTCTTAATGTGTGTCTAAAAGTGTTGGTGGGAAGTTAGTAGTTGAACTTCTCTGTATAATACTGATTTAATGTGTATTGCAATTTTATTGTAAGATTTCGTAAAAATCAATTTGCAGTCTTCCAAAAGAAAGATCTCAAGTTTGTTATAATATGCATGTTTATTTTATATTGGAGTGGTTCAGTTCATCACATGTTTGCATCACGACTGGGAACTGAGGCGTGTAGCTTTCATGAGTTTGCAGTAAAATTGTGCTTGATTTCAGGATGACATGAAAACAAGTTGGTATCTGTTTTACAAATATGCATGAAAAGAAAGCAACATTGAACTTTTCTTTTGCATTTGCTAATCACCACACAAAACGCAATACCTTATTTACATATCTTCCTTCTATCTTACTAATAATTTAGTATTAGTACAATTAAAATATAAAATGGAAAGGAGCTAACGAAAAGTGATAGGAATCCAGGGAAATTCTATCAATTCAATTGTGTCAATGTATCTTGCGTGACAATTAATTTTTAAGAGGTGCATACGGAAGAAGACATAAAAAAGTTTTATTTAAGAGAGCTTCTGATGAAGTCATTTTCGTTATGAATATAATATTTATGTGGATGTACATATATCTCAGTTATCTAATATTATCTCTAATATCTTACGGTTATCTTTACCCTCATTAAATCTGTTGATGATAAATATAGATTTTATTAAGATTGCAAACCTATGCTAAATAGCAGGCATGTATTTTGTACTTGACATACTTTGAACCGTGAATAAAAATTATACTCTCCTCTCATATCTTCTCTTATCTTTTTCTTTATTTATAACATGTTATCAGCACGAGACTCTATCAGATGAGTTTATGACATCTTAATTCCTCCTCTCATAGGCTTATGCTCACATAAGACGTTATCCTTCCACTTCAAACCACTGACCAATGGAAATGGGATTTGAGGTTACCATATGATTAAGAGCATTCTTTTAGAAAAGGATCATTTGCATCTCCAATTAGTTTTACCAGGGGTTATGGGCTGAGAAGGAAATGCATGTCAAATTATGGGAGTCATCATCATCCCTAAAAAAATCAATTGAGAAATTTAAAACTCTAATCTCACATGCATTTCCTCCACACTTAATTATATTTAATAGTCAATGCCGGTAAACTCATACTAAATCCTCATAAAATGATAGGGATAAAAAATCATGATTTTAACTATAGAGATTAAAATTAAAATTCGACTTAATTATAACAACCAGTAATAACATAGACTCTAAAAAAATAACACCGAGCCCGTTTGGATCTTCTTATTTTTAAGCTAAAAGCTATTTTTAAGTTAAAACTAAAAAAAAAGATTTTTTAAAAAAGCTAAAAGTTGTTTGGTGATTATATAATTTTTTTTAGCTTAAAAGCTGAAATTAAAAAAAAAAAATTGTTTGGCAAAATTTTTGTCATAAACACTTTTTCTAATAAAAATTATCATAAAAGGTACTCCATCCGGTCCTAATTATAGGACATATTTAACCAATTTTGGGGAGATTAAGGAGGGAAGTAAAATTAGTTAATTTTAATCACTTTCCTAAAACGCCTTATATAAATTTTCAATGACATTAAAAAAAGTGAATCAACGGTCCTTGCGATATACTTCTCCGACTTAGAATTTTTCTTTTTATGCTTTCTAATTGAAATAATGGTCTTTCTATATATGTGTGTATAAATATATACACATACATATATCTGTACACACAGACACCCCACCTCCACACATATATCTACACACACAGACACCCCCCTCCACACACATATCTACACATAAATACACACACAGATATATATGTGTGTACATATATAAATATATATATGTGTGTGTGTATATGTGTGTGTCTACATACATACATACATACATACATACATACATACATACATACATACATACATACATACATACATACATACATATGTGTGTGTGAGTTAGCAAATTAACGTCAGCTAATTGATAAACAAGTTAAAATCCAATTTAAAAGTTTTACTGACTAAAAGAGTTTACACATCCACATGTATATTCTCACCAAAAACCAAAACACTTGAGAGAATAAAACAGGGGTATTTTAGGAAAAAAATTGATAAAAATTAAAATGTTGTCCTATAATTAGGACTAAAACCAACTTCTAAATGTTGTCCTATAATTAGGACTGGAGGGAGTATATTATAAAAAAAAAAAAAGAGCTTATAAAATAAGCTCTTCTCATGAACTTTTTTATAAGAGCTTTTTCCTTCTTTGTAAAATAAGCTCTTATAATTATAAGAGCTTTTATAACCCTGTTTGGCCTAGCTTCTACCTATAAAAAGAAAATAAGATGAAAATAAGTTAGGCCTAATGTTTATTGTTACTATAGCAATCAATGTTTTGCGGAACAAACATTTTTAGAATGCACCCCTCTCAGTTATCAGAGAGATGCAATCGAAGTGGGATTAGACTACCTCTTCACATCATGTGTTCAGAAAAGGAAAAACAAATAAATAAATATAGGCAAAGTGATTTGCCCATAAAGCGTATCAAAATAGACATGAATACTCTTAAAATTATGGCGGAAAGCTCTCCGAACGTGAAAGAGGACACGCGGCCGTTGTCGGAGGATGGGTTGCGATCGACGAAGAAGGTCAGGATACGTTCTATGGAGTCGGGAGGGAAGAACGTTGAGGGGGTGGTTGAGTCGGATGTTTTGATGGTCGAACAGGACAAGGGCGTTGAAGCGTCATATAAGAATAAACTGTTGAATAAAGCACAGGCTGGGAGGGGTAGTCAGCGCTCGACTAATCTGGAGATTTCTGATGGTGACTTTCAGGTCGGGCGAGAGGGTGATATTCCATCGATTGAATTCTCGAAAGAGGTTAGGGATGTACTGGTCAAAGGGATGGAGAACTCATTGATCATCAAGCTACTAGGGCGATATATTTCATACAGGGATTTGGTGGCGCGGACTCAGACCTTGTGGCAGACTAAAGGGTCCTTCCAGATAGTGGATATGGTGCAGGGCTTCTACCTGGTGACTTTTGACTTAGAGGAGGATTACATTCAAGTGCTGACTGGGGGTCCATGGATGGTCTTTGGTGCATACCTGACGGTGCAGCCATGGTCTATTGAATTTGACTCTAGCCCCCCCTGTGTCTCGAAGGTAGTGGCGTGGGTGCGTATACCAGGTCTTTCATTTCGATATTATCATAAAAGCACGTTAAGGGCGATTGGTGCGCTGCTGGGGTCGGTGGTTAAGATCGATTATTCGACGGAGACAAGAGGGCGAGGGCAATATGCGAGAATTGCTGTTCTTCTAGACTTGCAGCAACCTTTAGTGCCATGGATCAAGGTGGATGGTAAGGGTTATGGAATCCAGTATGAAGGGCTCCCTCACATTTGTTTTCAGTGTGGAAAATGTGGACATACTAAGGAAAAATGCCCAAAGAAGTTAATGCTGAACACTCCAGAGGGGGAGGTAGCGACTTCGTCTCAGGGACATGCTCAGCCTCAGCCTTCTCGGCCCTCATCGGAGGTTCATTCCGGCGCCCTGCCGGAATCGGGTGCTTCCCCATTTGGTTCTTGGATGCAGGTGTCGTATGCTAGGAAAGGAAAGAAACAAATTGATGGGAAGGACACGAAATCAGGGGGATCTCCATTTAATGCTGGATCACGGTATAATGTGTTATTTGATAGGGAAGATATGGACACGCATGTTACGCAGCAACCAAGGCCGGGTGTAGTAGGCACAGTATTGTCAAAAGATACCCATATCTTAGCTAATAAAGAAATCAGGGATGGAGGCCATGGAAGTCAACGTGACGTGGCAGGCCCAAGTCGACAGAAGCAAGGTAATAATTGGGCTAAAAGGAAGGAGGTAAAACCGGCCCAAGTGTTTATAAAGAAGGGGGAGATTGTGAATTTGCCTTCTTCTAAGGCTAGACCGGCTGAAGCTACTGGCCCATTGATCGAGAAAACTAACTCTGGTCCTGTTTCGGATAGCTCTCGGGAATGCATTAATACTGAAGGTGGGATGACTACTTCACCCCCGGTGGTGGGGGAGGTTCCTGATGTTGCCAAGATATTGCGCTCCGCTTACCTGGCGTTGGAAGCAAGCACAACCTTAGATGGAAGTAAGCACACAGTGATGGAGATTCAGACGCCACAGCAAGCAACTCCAACCGCAGACCCGAGAGGGGTAGCTTTACCAGATATTCAGTGTGGTAATCCACCGACTTCTAATGAGACTTTGTGGGGTAAGGAGAATGGTTCTACGAACTTGTCTAGCAAGATTCACTTGCAGCAAGGGGTTAAGCTCCAATCGACTATCAAGCAAAATCTTAAAGTTAGGAGGAAGAACAAGGGTAAGACGCTCTCGAAGGATGCCAGGCTGAGTGTTCAAAACGAGATGAAGGTGTTGGCGGAAGTAGAGGGTGGAGCCCCGTGTTCCCCTGTTCCTGTCGTACAATGGCGTGAGCATGAGGATGACCCGTCCGGGCCTGGTTTGAACGTAACCAACCCTCTATAGTCTTATGACTGTACAAATTTTTGTATGGAACTGCCAGGGGGCAGCAAGTAATAGGTTTTTCCAGACTTTTCAGCACTTTATGGTGGAAAAAAAGCCTAGCATAGTGGTTTTGATGGAGCCTCGAATTTCGGGACTCCAGGCTGACAAATTTATTGCCAAATCTGGGTTTGATTGTTCTTACAGGTTGGAGGCGAGAGGTTTTTCTGGAGGTATATGGGTGTTGTGGAAGGAGTCACTTTCTGTGTCGGTAGAGGTGTGTCACCAGCAATTTATTCATGCCAAGGTCACTTCTCAGGGGACCCATCCTACCTTCCATTTTACAGCGGTGTATGGTAGTCCGATTATTTCGGTGCGGAGGAATCTTTGGCAGTCCCTTTCGACAGTGGCGAGCGTGATTACTGGGCCTTGGCTCCTAGCAGGTGACTTTAATTCAATTCTAAATGCAGGGGATCGTGTTGGAGGCACAGAGAGGAGGGCTCGGGGGTGTGATCTCTTTCGCACCTTTCTCTTTAACTATGGTCTTGTGGACATGGGGTTCTCGGGACCTAAGTTCACGTGGAGACGTGGTACATTGCTTCAAAGGTTGGATCGTTCCTTATGTAATACTGAGTGGTTTAATTCTTTCCCTGCATCGGTGGTGCATCACCTCCCAAAAATTAGCTCGGACCACAGACCACTGCTTATAAAGGTCTCTGGGGCTGCCTGGTCTAATTCGCAGCCACGACCTTTTAGGTATTTGGCGGCATGGGAGTCTTCAGAGTCTTTTGATGGTATTGTTCGAGGTAGTTGGTTGAGTTCGGAGGCTATTGGGGCGAATATTCAGAGATTCACAGAGGCGGCTCGGAAATGGAATTTGGAGGTTTTTGGGAGTATTATGGCTCGAAAACGGAGAATTGTAGCACGGTTGGGAGGGATACAGAAGGCCCAGGAGATTAGACCGTCGCCTTACCTTGATCGTGTTGAAATGGATCTGAGGAAGGAATTTGAGTCAATTTGTGATCAGGAGCACCTAATGTGGGTACAGAGAGCTAGATGTGACTGGATCAAGTTTGGTGATCGTAATACGGCCTTCTTTCATGCTACATCTACTCAACGTCACAGGAGGAAGTCCATCTGTTCCCTGAAGGATGAGCAGGGAGAATGGTGTTCGGATGAGGAGTCTCTCCGAGTTTGGGCACTTCGCTATTATAAGAAACTTTATACAAGAGAGGATGACGCTCCTTGCCGGCCTTACCCTGGTAGGGGTCTTTTTCTGGCTGGTTCATTGGGTTTTACTCGGTCCCTTAACTCGGAGGTCACGATGGGGGAGGTCCACGCAGCGTTGTTCCAAATGAAGCCTCTAAAGGCGCCAGGTGTGGATGGTTTACATGCTGCTTTTTTCCAGCATCATTGGCATACTGTGGGGCCTTCCATTTTCTCTATGGTTTCTCGGTGTTTGATGGAAGGAATTCTTGACCCTCAGTTGAATGAAACTTTGATCACGCTCATACCTAAGGTCCCCAATCCAGAGGTGCTAAAAGATTTCCGGCCTATCAGTCTGTGTACGACGCTCTATAAAGTTATTACAAAGGTCTTGGCTAATCGTCTTAAGCAGTGGCTACCTGGTATTGTGCTCCCTAATCAGTCTAGCTTTGTGGCAGGAAGGCAAATTACGGATAATATTATTATTGCTCAGGAGGTGATTCACTCAATGAGACAGAAGAAGGGGGTGAGTGGTTGGATGGCTATCAAGGTTGACCTTGAAAAAGCATACGATCGCCTACGATGGGATTTTATTGAGGAAACACTCTATGATGTGGGGTGCCCACCCATGTTTGTAAAAGCGGTTATGTTGTGTATCTCTACCTGTAGTATGAGGGTTGTCTGGAATGGTAACCGTTCGGAGCTATTTTCGCCTTCTCGTGGTATTCGACAGGGGGACCCATTGTCGCCATATATTTTTGTGTTGTGCATGGAGCGGCTTTCTCAAATTATTTCCCAAAAGGTTGAGGCTAATCTGTGGGCTCCTGTTTGTATGGGAAGAGGGGGGCCACCTCTGTCTCATTTATTCTTTGCAGACGATCTGGTTTTGTTTAGCTCAACTTCGGGGGCTCAAGTGCAGCTCATAGAGAGTGTTCTAGATGATTTCTGTTCCAGCTCTGGGCATAAAATCAGTTGTTCTAAATCAGCCATTTTTTTCTCTAAGAATGTTCCATCACAGAGACAAGAGGTGATCAGCCAACAGTTAGGCTTTCGAAGAACTGAGGATCTTGGAATGTACTTGGGTGTTCCATTGCTTCATAAGCGTGTCCGAGTAGGTACTTATGAGTATCTGGAGGAGAAGGTCAGGAACAAGTTATCAGGGTGGGCTGCAAGGACGCTGTCGCTGGCGGGCCGTATCACGTTAGCTAAGTCAGTGTTGAGTGCTATTCCGATGTACACCATGCAAACTACTTGTATTCCTCCTGGCCTGATTCGACGTATTGAGCGCCATATTCGTAGCTTTGTGTGGGGAGGTGGGGGCCCTGGAAGGCGCCCCAGTTTGGTGAGTTGGGGTGAAATGTGCCAGCCTACTTCTAGGGGTGGAGGTGGCTTCAAGCAGCTGGCGAAACAAAATCAGGCCTTTCTCCTCAAGCTTGGAGTTGCCCTGCGCTCTCGGCCTGAGCTTCTTTGGGTTGAAGTGATGCGGAAGAAATATGGTTGGGATGAGTGTACGGGACCGAAGTGCTCGTCTCAGAGGGGATCCTATCTGTGGCGGAGTTTACAGAAGTTGTGGCCTGAGGTAGAGCTTGGGACGCGCTGGGAGCTTGGAGATGGAACCCGTGTCAGGTTCTGGTCAGACAATTGGGTGCCCGAAGTGGGTCCCCTAAAGTTCCTTACATTTCGGGAGCTTACAGCTGAAGAGACTTCTTTGACTGCAAAGAACTATGTATCCACGGATGGGAAGTGGAACTGGGAGGTTCTGCAAAGTATGGTTCCTGCTCATGTTTGCTCGCTTATTTCAGGAAGCTGAAGATATAAACCATGTGCTGCGACGATGTCGGTATGCGCGTACAGTGTGGAGGCAATTTATGACTTCAAATCAATTGCATCGATTTATACAAGGAGAGTTTCGTGTCACACAAGATAACCCTTTAGGTGATGGGATGGCGCGTTGGGGGAGCACTTTCGGGATCATTTGCTGGAAGCTTTGGGAGTCAAGGAATAAAGCAATATTTCAGAATGCGACTATTGAGCTATGCTCTAGCTAGGGAGGTACGGTTGCTTAGTGAACTTGTGTCCCAAGCCGAGGAATCATCTCGGGTTGTTCCAGGGGTATGCCACAACGCATCGAAGAATGTTCATTGGCTTGTACCGCCGAGCATGACTGTGGCTTTGAACTGTGATGGGGCAATGAAGAGAGAGCTCATGGGTGCGGGGGCTGGATGTCTTCTCCGTGATTGCTCTGGACGATGGCTCGGTGGATGTTGTAGGAATATTGGCAACTGCACTCCCCCAAGTGAGTGTGGGCTTTAATGGATGGTTTGAATTTGGCATGGTGCTCTGGTTTCAAAGAGGTCTGATTCAAACTGACTGTTTGGTGGCTGCAGATCTGGTTAGAGGACCGACATCTCGCTCTAATGGCAATATGGGTCTTATTAGGCAGATACAGAGCCTCGTGTCGCGGGAGTGGCGAGTTTCGATCACTCATGTGTATCGGGAAGGCAACAGGTGCGCCGATTTTCTTGCGTCTTATGCTCTTACGCTGAGCTTAGGAATTCATGGTTTGACCCATCCACCAGAGGGTTTGCTTAGTTTACTTCGTAAGGATGCTGAGGGAGTTGGGACGTCAAGGTTCTGCTCTATTGTTCGCTGATCTTTGGTGATCAGTTCCCTTGTTAACGAAAAAAAAAAAATAGACATGAGACCAGAAAGGTTAACGACGTTTCCAAAGGGAGCAGAAATGTACTCGCCTTGGGCAAAATTATGGGGAGTCATCGTCTTCCCTATTGAGAAATTTAAAACTCTAATTTCACATGCATTTCCCTCTCAGTCCATAACCCCTGGTAAAGACCCTTTCTCACCTTCGTCTTCCAGGGGGAGGGGGGTTGGTTATAAAGACCCTTCCCGTCGTTAAAAGCTCCGTTGCCTCCAATGTCACTTTCTCACCTTCGTCTTTCAGGGTGAACTTGAAGTTTCTTCGGGTTAAACGACGCTCTGGTGGTGGCTCTGCTCTTGGAGCTCAAATGGTTTCGATTCCGACCATTAACCTCCCCGCTTCAAGAAGGAGAAGACTAAACTTGCTGGACACGATGAGGAATGTTGTTTTTTAATTTCTATGGTCTTTCTCAAAATCTCTGTTTTCTCAAAACCACCTGCGATCCCTACCCGACGACACCGATCTGCTTAATACCCTTAAAAGCATCTGGCAAGGAACAAATCCCTCCCACCTCTGACGATATACTGCAGTATAGCGTTCTGTATTATTGCAGTATCGTCAGAGGTGGGAGGGATTTGTTCCACTAGTTGCCAGATGCTTTTAAGGGTATTAAGCAGATCGGTGTCGTCGGGTGGGGATCGCAGGTGGTTTTGAGAAAACAGAGATTTTGAGAAAGACCATAGAAATTAAAAACAACATTCCTCATTGTGTCCAGCAAGGTTAGTCTTCTCCTTCTTGAAGCGAGGTTAATGGTCGGAATCGAAACCATTTGAGCTCCAAGAGCAGAGCCACCACCAGAGCGTCGTTTAACCCGAAGAAACTTCAAGTTCACCCTGAAAGACGAAGGTGAGAAAGTGACATTGGAGGCAACGGAGCTTTTAACGACGGGAAGGGTCTTTCCCAACCAGCAACGTCTTGGGCAAAATTATGGGGAGTCATCGTCTTCCCTAACAAAATCAATTGAGAACTTTAAAACTCTAATTTCACCTGCATGATGCAAGGGCTCTGTTTCAGTTAGTTTGTCTCTCTATCAGTCACGACTGTGCTTTGTTTGCTTCCCACCTGACTTCTGGGCAGAAGGATGGGGCTGAATACAGGCAAAACTCTGATGTACATGACATTCTAAGACGTACCCGCTTCTCATCTGTCTTAGATACAGATCAACCGCAGACAATCCCATCTCACGAGTAAGCATATTGTTTTTAGATCATTTTCCTTCATGTTATGAATTCATGCAAAGTGCGTCATCTTATTCGTCCATAATTCATGTGGCTCGATCTGGTTTAGATTCAGAAATGTACTACGGCATAGAAAGAATGGAGAGTTTCGCTCAATTGAATTCCTGTTCTCCTTCTAACAGTTAAAATTTCTGGTTCGGAGATTTAAATTATCGGATCAATATGTGGATGAGGAGGTAAGAAAGCTGGTGGCCCTAAAGAAATGGGATGAACTGATGACTAATGATCAGGTGAGACTCATGAAACCCCGACTCTGCATAATATTAAATTCTCTCTAAAGCAGCGTCCTCAAAAATCCAGTCCCTAGCTTCAAAAGCTTTAAGTTGATTTCTGCAAAGAACCGAATTACCAATATCTTGGGGACATATAACCAACCACTAATTCAGGACATTTTGGATTTTTTTTTTTTTTGGTTAAGCATACCCTCTTATTGGAGGCAATAATATTCTGTTAGATACTAAATGTATGTGGGTACCTCTCCAAGTAGAGATTTGAACCTTGAGAAACTAACCTCTTCTGTTAGATCAAACTGTCATTTTCTAAAAATTTCATAAGACTGTTAACGAATAGGGCGAGGCTGGTTTTTCTTGTCCGTGGCCCATTCTGGCTAGGGTGGAAATAGGCTAGACTAGTCTAGGCTTTAGCTAAGTAGGCCTGGGCCTGCGACGAAAATCCAAAGCCTGAGCCTGGGCCTGAGCCTATGTGTAGGCTTTTTTTTAGGCCTGAGTCTAGGCCTTCAAAAGGCCTGGCAAGGCCTGAAGCCTATTTAAAGGCCTACTTAAAATGTAGGTCTTTACATAGTCTTAAAGTATATGCATTTAAGTTCATATATAATTCATCAAGTCTATTTAAATGCCTACGTTATATCTAAAAAGTTTAAGGATTCATTCTCATATGAAATAAAAGAGTTAGTAAGTAAAAGAAAAGAACACCTAGTGGCATCAATTGTTTGAGGAAGTATGAATAAGACAAATCAATCATTTATTGACTAAGAAAATATATTTCTTGTAGAAAATGAGACAAACTCCACCTATTTGGATCATTTTCATTTGGGCATCATTAAAACAAACTTAATGCAATTTTTATGTTACATCAAATGATGTAAATCAATGGAGGAGTTAGCTAGCATTACCACCTCGAGCGATCAAAAAGAAGAGAAGTATATGTGATCAATTGATGAATGAAAAGGTTAAGCTCATTGATAAATGGAGAAATGTGAAATTTAAGGTTAAGAATAAGTTATTAATTTTATAAATAATCCAAAAATTAATTTAGATTAAATTATATATAACCATACATAATAAAACATTTAAAAAAACTAAATAGGCCAGGCCTGTAGGCCTGAAGGCTAAGCCTTATGAAAATAGGCCTGGCCTGTTTATCTAAATAGGCCTAAGCCTGAACCTGACCTATTTACTAAATAGGCCAGGCTAGGCTTAAAGTAGGCTAGGCCGTAGGCCCCTGATAGGGGGCTTGGCCTATTTTCACCCCTAATTCTTCGGCCAAGAGCAAAGCTAATACACGGTAGGGCTAGGATAGAACAACACCAGGCCAGGACTAGGTTGATATGCACAAGCCCAGATTTCAAAATGATATTTTTATTCCTATAACTGTTTTATGTCCAAATTAAGCTATTTTTTCATGGGTAAAAGTGTAAAAATACACATGTGTTTTACTTTGAGGAGCACCCAACATCAAATGCTTTTTTTCGGTGCAAAACAACACATGAACTTGCAAAATTGGGGCAAAAATACTATCGCCGTCAGGTTGGCTTGACAGACGTTACTTTTGCAGTGGGCCCCACATTATTAAAAGAAATTAAAAAATGCCTAACTTTTTTAATTTACTTTACTTCCCTCCCTTCCTTCTATCAGTCGCTCATCACCATCCTTCAAACTGCATCGATCCTCCTTCTCCAACTACTGCTCGTGTTGTCAAGTATGCAGGCTTTCTCTCTCCCTCAGATCCCAACGCACGATTCAAACTTCTCTAATTTAATGATTGACAAATCATCAGGTTTGGACGATTGGTTTTGAAAAACTAGTCGTTGTAACTCAAAATAAAAAATAAAATAAAATGATATGAGGGAGGCAAATTTGAGTTTAACCACTGGTTTCGAAAAATCAGTCGTTGTAACTCAAAATAAAAAATAGTTTCGAAAAACCAGTGGTTGTAACTCAAAATATAAAATAAAATAAAATGACATGAAGGAGGTTTGAACTAAATAATATTGATATTTTTTCTCAGATATATATATATATATATATATATATATATATATATATATATATATATATAATAGATATATTTTTAATTTATTAAGTTTA
Source organism: Acacia pycnantha (assembly GCA_025563575.1). Taxonomy (NCBI): domain Eukaryota; kingdom Viridiplantae; phylum Streptophyta; class Magnoliopsida; order Fabales; family Fabaceae; genus Acacia; species Acacia pycnantha. Next base: position 453,205 of record JAMWYP010000302.1, on the reverse strand, counting down.
ATTAGGAACTAAGAAAATGAAAATACGGCATGTCTATAAAAGAGATATATTGTTTAATTTATTAAATTTAATTAGGAACTAATTAAATGAAAATAGGATTAGATTTCTTCCCCTAACTATCGAAATTCTAGGCTACATACTAAGAAATAGCTATAAATATGGGATAAAATCATATATACACACACACACACACATACATATGCATATACATATATATATAAAAGAGATATATTATTTAATTTATTAAATTTAATTAGGAACTAACTAAATGATAATATGGTGTGTGTACTCTTATATATTAAAGAGATAAATTTTTAATTTATTAAATTTAATTAAGAACTAACTAAATAAAAATGCGATTAGATTTCTTCTTTTAACTATCAAAATTCTAGGCTACATATTAGAAAATAGCTATAAATATGAGATAAAATCACACTGGAAGCTTTTATTCTAACGGTAAGTAGCACTAATTTTTCACAAAATAAAAATAAATGTGTCTATGATACAACGATTGTTTTTATTAAAACAGTCATTGTATAACAATATTTAATGTCCGTTTTATAAAAAGGACGTTAAATATTCACTTTTAATGTCCGTTTTTAAAAACGACCTTTAAAAGGAAATTGAAAATTACAACAATGTCATCGCCTACATTTTAACGTATATTTTTTTTTTAAACAAACGTTAATTGGGGGACGTTAAATTCCTATTTTGTAGTAGTATATTAGGTAATCGTAGACATCTTTCCAGTCCCGTACGTTCTTGGATTTCGCTAGTGATGGCGTCGGCTGTAACATCCTGAAATTTTTTCGAGAGAAATTAATTTATGGTAATTAAAATTTATCATGTGATTACTCAGTATGAGAATACATTTTTCTGAAGTAGAATTTAAGATTTATTTTTATAATATAGTAATATCCCAAATTTTGGAACAAGGAATTTATGAATAAGACTGAGATAAGAAAGCTACTAGGCTCTTGATAATCGGTATTTTTTTTATGTTGCAATTAGGGTAAAAATCAGATATTAACTTGAATGGTAGATGGTTATGTAGTAGATAAGCATGTGATATTTGATCGGTAGATGAGTATACGGTAGTTAAATGGTAGATGGACATATGTGTGATAGTTAGATGGTAGATGGAAATGTGTATGGTAGTTACATGGTAGATGGATAGATGGTAGATTGACATGTTTAAGGTAGTTGGGTAATAGATAGACATGTGATTTTTGAAAAATGGTTGAAACCTAAAACTCTATAAATACCTCATCCCTTCTCTTCTTTCACGACACACAAACACTCAAGACTCACAGAAAGGTAGAGAAAGAGAGAGAAGAGAGAGTGAAGGAACATAAGGAAGCCTTGCGGTAATTTTTTGGGAACTATAGAGTAACATGTAACTCTGAATATTCTTCCATATACTTGTGAATTATGTATGATTACATATTATTATTTTTAAATGGATTGAATTATATGTATAGGTATTGTAAACTATAATATTATTATAATTAAAGAATCAAAAATTACAGTTTTTCCTTCGAATTTCAGAAATGACAGTTTAGTCCCAAATTATAGAAATGACAGTTTAGTCCCGAATTTTAGAAATGACAGGTCCTTCAAATTTTCAAGAATAACAAATTGGTCCGATAAGGTTTTATGAGATGTTTGATTTTCCTTGTGATGATATTTTATATAAATGGAAGCATGTTTTAATATACTTTATTTTTATTGAATATAATTATCATGGCGGTTGTATGTGTGATGGGTTGGAGGAAAGAGAAATTTGAATGATAAGATTTCTTTATGCCACCACTCGGTGCATGGTGGATGGTACTTGTCAGGGCCCCTTCTTCCATGTTTTCTTCGACTCGCATTGCATTGGAGTTGTGGGACATGTAACACCTCCTTTATTGTGTTTATAAGGAGGGGAGCCATAGTCCATGCTTAAGCTCTATACCTTTGGCCGGATGTATCTTAAGTTTTGGTGAGCTTGGGACAATCCAATCATATGGATGTGTTTCTATTGGACTATGTGTTATCCTATGGCTCCAGTCAGCGGTATAAGGATGGAAGACGATATAAGGGAGGCTGCATAATGTATAATTGTATAGTTCACAGATTGACAAATGTTATATACTTTTGTAAAGACTTTGTTTGAGAATTTTGGGATATGCAACTATTTACATATATACATAATTACCTCCTTTTTTTAATCATATATGATTTGCTTGTGTATGGTAGAAATATTCAGTAGTTATTAAGACGTGGAATTTCCTCCCATATTAACATTTTTTAGGTGAATATCCTAGTAGAGAGCAAGGGAAAGCACCTATGGAGTGAGCTTTGAAGGCTCTTTTGTACTCCTATAGCTTATGTTATGTTATTTTTATCCATCATAACTAGGGGTGGAAACAGGACAGGTCAGGTCAGGCTTCATCATTAACAGGCTAGGCCTGTTTTACAATAAGATGGCATGAGCCTGGCCTATGGCTTGTTACAGGCTTTTTTTTCAGCTTGAGTCTGGCCTGTATAAAGGCCTGGCTAGGCCTGTATTTTTCTCTATACTAAGCAAAACCCTAAACTAATGGCTTCTATTTGTATCCACAAGAGCCATTCTCTTCAATTAAGGAAAGATATTCTAGTACTACAGTTAACATTGATACTGGATAGTTATTTAATTAAATACTTCTAGCATCTAGATTACGTTATCTAGCAAGAATTAAGTAAAACTGCAGATATCCAAATATGTATTGCTAATTGTAGAATTGAAACCCCACTAGGTTTCTGGAAAAAACAAAAACAAAAGAAATCCCACTAGGTTACATTACTTGCATCACCTCAATTAAACATTATTGAATGTCGAAGAACAAGTACATAGATTACAAATAGGTAAGAGAACAATGCAGCTACTATATGCTACAACAGAATCTAAGAAAAATTCAATAGTCCAGAGTCCTATTACTAGCCTAATAACCATAACTTAACACATAAAAATGCCATCGTTTTAGAACCAAAACATACCTTCCCAATCAAGATCAATTTCTATTAAGCAAGCTCTAATCTTAGTGAAACAATAGGAAGCCCTCTGTCATGCGAGTTGATATCTCCCAACTCATCATGAGGACATCTGCAACATAAGGAAACAATAAACTATAGTAAATAGATCAGAAACAAGATTGACAATGTAATAAACAAAGGAGATTTTTCAATGAAGACGTATGCAAAATGTAGCTAAAAGAAAATCATCAAAACATTCTAGATTGCAAGGAAATAGAGATTAAAAACAAACGACAAGGATGGAGACCTAGCATACGAGATAACATGAGAAAAATATAACTAAATTAATAAACATGAAACTAGATGCCAAGAACCACCGAGATCTAATGAAAACCTAACGAAATTCTCGAATCCTAAAAAATGAGATGAAAAATTTACCATGAGCAACTCTTCGTAGTCCTACAATAGGCTATAATGCCGAAGCCTTGCCCTATGATCTTCGTATGAATCATACAGAGACTCCATAGGAACAAACCCTTTCATCATCTTCATCATGAGATCAGCGAGGTATCATCGAAAAACACACAGAATAAAAAGGGAAAGGGATAAACGAGAGGGGAAAACGTAAGAGAAGAAGAAGGCGAGAGATAACAAGAGAAGCATACTGCTCGGTTGTGATTAGGCACCGTGAGAGGTTGAGAGTGAGTGTGAGAGCGAGTAGCTGCCGAATGTGAGAGCGGTAAGCGGCGCAGCGGCCGAACGCTAAACCACCTCAAGCGGCTAAGACTGAGACAAGATCGACAGGCTGAGTGAGATCGACAAGACTGAGAGCGGATTAAGTTTGGAGTGAGATCGATGATGAGGCTGAAATTGAAATTAAGGTTAGAAAGAAGAAACATTTGATATTTTAATTAATATTAATTACATATTTACCATTTTACCCTCTTCTTAACAGTCGGTCGACAAGCCTAACGAGCTTATTGGGAGGCCTAGGCTCGTTAAGACAAACAGCCTTGAAATAGGCATTGGCCGGCCTTTAGCTCGACAGGCTAGGCCTGACCATGTTTTTAACAGGCCAGCCGCAGCCCCTAGCCTATTTCCACCCCTAGTCATAACCCTAAGACTTTCACTTTGTAATTTTATAATGAAATATTTTGGAATTTATGTTGACTTTAAAATGGATCTTGGTTTGATTTAGTTGTGAAATTTAATGATAAGGATGTCGGTTATCCTTATTGGAGATACTTCAAATATTTTGGCCAATTTTTTGGGTGCTGGGTGTTGAGGTGTTACATCGGCGTTTTGGGATTAGCTAATTTTAGGCTTTGTTTTTTGGTTGTATCTGACGTGAGATTTGGGTTTTGAGTTATTTGATTTCCTCGATTCATGGGCTTTATGTGAGATCATTGTTGTCCACGACTTGACCTTTCGGTCTCTCTCATTTTGTTTAAATCCTTGCTCTTCTCTTGATTCTTTTCATCAAACAGGATATCGGCTTAGGTTTTGGATAAGATCCTGCAATTTTGTCTTGGATGATAATGAATTGAAAGTCTGGAGGGTGATGAATCGAGAAGCTGGAGGAAGAGGGGGTTTTTATTTATTTGAGGGGTACTTTGGTATTTTTCAAAGTGTAACTAACGTCTGTTAAGCCAATCTGACGGTGATTGTATTTTTGCCCCAATTTTGAAAGTTCATGTGTAGTTTTTACTAGTTCCTAAAAAAACATTTGGTGTTGGCGCTCCTCAGGGTAAAACACATGTACATTTTTGCACTTTTACCCTTCTTTCATTCAAAATTTCATTGGTGAGAATTATCTAAATAATGATACTAGCACCCTATCCCTATGTGTTCAAAATTTTAATTTACAGATTAGATTACTAATACTTTCTATGTATAAACATTTATCAAGTCATTCTCACTAATAAAATTTTCTATGTAATATTTTTTTTTTCCAATTTTCCCTTCTAATATATATCCTAATTTCTAAAGGGTTAGAGGTTATCGTTTAAATTTTCTAATTGCTTGGTCTATCTGCAGCTAAGCAGAGAACTGTGAAGCGAGCATATATTCGATGGATGGAAAGAGGGATTGATAAACTTCTCACCCACTTATAAATATGAGACAAATTCTGATAAATACTTCGGCGATAACCCAAAAGGGAAGAAGAGATCCCCAACTTGGTATGAGCAACCCAACTTTAAAATTCTCATATGCACTTATTTTTATAACTATAGAAAAGTCCATATACCAATGGATAAGGGTTAGGAATAGTAATTCTAGATTAGCATAATGCAGGTGTGATCGTATATTGTGGCGAGGTAGAGGAATACAGTAACTTTCATACCAGCGTGTAGAAATAAAGCTTTCGAGTGAAATATTGCTTCACACCAAACGGATTTCCAGTGCTAATATCAGACAATGATCACTTAAATGGAGACCTGAGGTGTGATTTTTCAGCAGGAGGGTGCCAGATTGAAAATAATTCTGACAATTGTTTGGGTTGTCTGCTTCAGAAATAGTAAAAGCAATAATTCTGATCAAGGTGCTTGAAGATAGAGCCAATAAGAAGGATGTCAATGTAAGCTCTCTTTTTTTTTTAATTGGGTTTTTGCCTCAATTCTTGTAAAGCATCCCTTGTATTCAGCAAAATTTTAACATCACAAGTCATTAAATTAATGTATACTTGCTACCATTTCCTTTTTGTTTGGGAGTTATTATGTAGGAATTAGATAATTTATTGTTACTTGTAGTTCAGGGATATATGTGCAAATTATCAATAAGTCTCTTCTGCCTATATATATTATAAAGGGGCAGATTGTAAACATTGATTTTAGGTGAATCAATAATGTGATTTTAGTTTCTTTTTTGAGCCTCTTGACTTTACCATGGTATCAGAGCCAGGAGTTATTGGGTGGCCCGATCCATCTACCTTTCTTAATAATTTGATCCGTGCCTAATAACTCCTAGTTGGTCGAGCAAAACGAAAATCGCAAAGCCCTATGACAGATAGAAACTTTGCTCAAAGTCATGAAATCAATATAAGAAAAGGAAGAGGGTTCACAAAGTATTGACTTCCAACACCCTCTCTACCTACATCCCAAATGATACACTTGTGACATTGGCATCTCAGGTTCTTGTTGGTTCACAAAACTATGTTGTTTGGAGTAGGGCTATGAAATTAGCTCTTCATGCCAAGAACAAACTTGGTTTTGTAGACGGGACATGTTGTTGTGAGGATAAAAAATCCAGCCACCAGAATCAGTGGGACATATGCATTAGTGTTGTTCTGTCATGACTTATTAACTCTGTGGACAAGGATATTGCAAGTGGGTTGGTATTTTCTTAGAGTGCTTCCCTTGTATGGACTGATTTAAGAGAAAGATTTAATGTGGTTGATGGTGCTAAGACATTTTCTCTATATCGGTCAATTAACTCACTCACATAAAGGACTCTTAGTGTCTCTAGCTATTATAGCAAGCTCAAGGAACTTTGAGATGAGCATGCTTCCCTAGCGCCTATACCAAATTGTCAATGTAGCTCTTCAAAGGATTATGCCAAAGTTGTTCATGAGCAACGGTTGTTCCAATTCCTCATGGGTTTAAATGAGCAATTATATCAAGTTTGCAGCTAAATATTACTGATGAATCCGTTGTCTTCATCCAACCAAGCTTACTCAATGATTGTTCAAGAAGAAACTCAACAAAACCTTTCTTATGGGGTTCAAGGAAATCACTTGAACAGAGCAATTATGATCTCTAATACGACACAAGGAAGTCATGGTCATGGTAGGGGACAAGGTAAAGGTCATTCCCAAACACCATGTAGCTATTGTGGAAAGTAGGGCCATCAAAAGGAGACATGCTCTTGGTGGTTGGATTTCCACCAGGATTTCGACCCTCTCAATTTAATAAGGAGAAAAAAGATCAAGCAAATCCCAATGTTAATGAATCAACTGCTAAGGTGGGAGGGGAGCAAGATGCTTGTGATTCCCAACTCCCAAGGACATTTCTTTACTCCAGCACAGTACAAGCAGATTCTGGATTTGCTGAAATGGGATTTTGACCCAAATGAAGATGCTATGAGTGTCCAAGCAGCCAATCCAAGTTTTCCTCTTAATTCTAAATCTAGATGGATTTTAGATTTTAAAGCAAGTTGTCATATTGTTAATAGGTTAACATATCTAGATAAATATAAACCATATTTATGTTCACCAAAGTGGGTAAAAGTTCCTAGTGGTGAGCGAATTCATATAACTCATGTAGGAGAGGTTAGAATAATTGATTCTATACATTTGAGAAATGTTTTATATGCCAAAGAATTTTATTATAATTTGATCTCAATTGCTAAACTTGCTCTAGACAGTATATATGTGTTTCCTTTTTTCCCTAATATGTGTGTGATGCAGGACATGTCAAATGGAATGATTAAATGGATTGGTAAACTTACTAGAGGACTATATTTTCTAAAAAGGGAGTAAACTAGAATATGTCAATACTAATGATAGACATGGTTTTGCAAGCACTAAGAAGGATTCTCTTTGGCACTATAGACTTGGTCATGCCCCTATGAATGTTTTGAAACATTTGAATCCTTTTGAGAATTAGTGATTGTACCTTCAATGATGATAAATGTGAAATTTGTATTCAACGAAAACAATCTCAATTGTCTTTTCTTTCTAGCTCCTTCATATCTCATTATTGTTTTCAATTTGCAGCATGCATATGAGTGGGGGCCTACAGAACCCCCGCACACTAAGAATAGAGATATTTCCTTACTTTAGTAGATGATTTTTCTCATTCTACATGGGTTTTCTTAATCATTATAAATCTGAAGTTCCTAAATTGCTGAAAACATTTATTTCATGTGTTGCTAATCATTTTTCTATCACAATCAAGACTTTGAAAACTGATAATGTTAAGGACTTTGTAAATCATGAGGTAAGACAATACCTTGATCAAGGAGGTATTATTTATCAAACTTCCTTTTACCCCAAACAAAATGGAATTGTTAAAGGAAAATATAGGCATCTCTTACATATTGCTAGAAGTATCCTGTTTCAATCTAATTTGCCTGTTAAGTTTTTTGGGGGGGGGGGGGAGGGGATTAGAGTTGCAGCATATTTAATTAATAGAACTCCCTTTAAAATTCTTAAGTATCTTACACCTTATGACCTATTATATAATAAATCACCAGATGTGGATCACTTAAAAGTGTTTAGGTGTCTAACATTTGCTACTAATTTGAATTGCAATGACAAGTTTCAGCCAAGGGCTGAACCTTGCATTTTCCTTGGATGCCCAACCACTCAAAAGGGTTACATCTTATATAACATTAAAACTACGTCCTTGGTTATTACTAAACATGTTATTTTTTTGAGTATATACCCTTTATAGTCCCTGACAAAAAACACGGACCCCATTTTGGTCCCTTACAAAAAAAAAAGGTCCCTTATTCGTCCTTTTTTAGGGACTAAAAAAGACCTTTTGGAAATTTGTGAGGGATCAAAATGTCAACCAATCAACCATTATTCGTCTTTTTATGGACTAAAAAGGACATTTTGTCTTGTAAGGGGCCAAAATGGGGATTGTGTTTTTTGTCAGGGACCAAAAAGGGTATTTACTCTTTTTTTTTAGAAGATAAATTTCCCTTTTGTGATGTCCAAAGTATGAATCAAGCGGGAGTCCCTAGTAAAACCATTGTAGATCCTTTCATTATTAGTCATGGCATGGATTTCTTTCAATCTTTCCAAAGATAATGAATCTGTCTAGAATAATACAGCACCTGTCCAGAATAATTCAGCACCTGTACATAATAATTCAGCACTTGTCCAGAATTATTTTGGCCCATATACCCCTTTAAATGATAAACCTATTCGAAATAAACAGCCTCCTGTATAGACTAAAGACTATAAATATGAATATTTTCCCTCTAATAGCAATCAAACTTTTGATCTTGAAAATTAGCTACAAAATGATGCTGCCTTGTTTAATGCCATTACTCTTAATGATTTGTCTGGCTTGTATAGATGTTTTCTGTCTGCTATTGATAAAGAAATTGAACCAACAACTTATGAACAAGCTGCAAATGATCCTAGATGGCTAGAGACAATGAATAATGAGATTAAAGCTTTAGAAGCAAACAAAACATGGACCATTGCTACCTTGCCAAACGGAAAGAAACCTATAAGATGTAAATGGGTTTTCAAGGCCAAGTATAAGGCAGATAGGTCTTTAGATAAATTTAAGGCAAGGTTGGTTGCTAAAGTATAATCAAAAGGAAGGGATAGACTTTTATGAAATATTTTCTACTGTGGTAAAAATAGTGACTATTAGAACTGTTTTGAAACTTGTTGTTATAAATTAATGGCCTATTCATCAAATGAACGTGGACAATGCATTTTTGCAAGGCGATTTACATGAGGATATATATATGATTATACCTTAAGGTTTTGTTAAAAGTGGTAACCGAAATCAGGTTTGTAAACTTCAAAAATCTTTATATGGTTTGAAGCAAGCTTCAAGACAATGAAATAAAAAATTGACTCAATCTTTGATTAAAGGAGGTTTTCAACAAAGTAAGCATGACTATGCACTAAAAACAAAGTGGTACATAATTGTTGCTTGTACTTGCTTATGTAGATGATTTAATGATTATAGGAAGTAGCTTGAAAGCTATCAATGAGGTAAAAGCTTTTCTTCATAGCCAATTTAAAATCAAACATTTGGGAGCTTTGAATTTTTTCTTGGTTTGGAAGTTCTTACATCAAGGCATGGAATACTTCTTAACCAACGAAAATATGCTATAGAATTGATTGATCAAACAGGTCTAGATGAATAAGACGTTGTGATGACATCTATGAAGCCAAACCTCAAGCTGACAGATGTACCAACTGAGAAGGATCCCATTATGGAAGATGATGGGATGTACATAAGGCTTGTTGGTAAGTTGTTATACTTAACCTTGACTAGATCTAATATTTCTTTTATTGTGCAGACATTGAGTCAGTTCATGCAAGAGCCTAAAGTGTCACATTTGAAAGCTACATTAAGGTTAATCAAGTACTTGAAGGACTCTCCAGGTTGAGGAGTCTACATTTCATCATAAAGCAACTTGAAGGTAGAGTGCTTAGTGATTCAGACCATGGAGCTTGTACTGATACAAGATGCTCAGTAACACGCTTTCTCGTAAAGATGGGGGTAGCTTAATATGCTAGAAATCCAAGAAGCAAACCATCGTTTCTGTCTCTTTAGCTGAAGTCGAGTATAGAGCATTACGAATGGCGACAACATTCCAACTTGAGGAGCAGTGTAGGAATTAGATAATTTATTGTTACTTGTAGTTCAGGGACATATATGTAATTATCAATAAGTCCCTTCTGCCTATATATTTTGTAAAGAGGCAGATTTTAGGTGGATCAATAATATGTGATTTCAATATCCTTTTTGGGGCTCAGACTATATCATATTCCCATGTCGAGTTTTAGATGAGCCTTCTTGGCAGATTTTACATGTCAATGCGCAGTTAGCTTGTTGTAATTCAAACATTTAAGATTGAATTATAATAATTTAAACAACTTACATAACCAAAGGCAAGCAAACTCCTTGGAAGATAATAAGCTCGGCCAAGGGAAAATTGACAGTAGCAAGCTAGGTTTTGGTGAGGACCAAATCCAACAATCCTCCTTTACTTGACTGGCAATTGGTTGCAAGTCCAATTTAAGTTGTAGGGTACAAATTTCTTAGGCTTTACATCAAGGTTCTATAATAAATAATATTGTGGTCAAAATATGGGAGGATGTGATATGATGATGAACAATATGAAAGGTTCTAAAACCTAAATTAGACCGAGTTGGTTCAAATCGAAACCAACGATCTAGCCAAAAAATCGTTCTGACTTAAGGGTAAACCCGGGTTCTAAGTTGACCCAGGTCAACTTGATCGAGTCACAAAGTCAAAAAGATTGGTTTTAAAAAAAAAAAAATCGACTAAATGAGAAAAAGGGGAGAATGTTAGCGGTGGTTGGCGGCGAGTTTCATACCTTCTTACGGTGAGAAAAGAGAGTGGAGCAATAGGGAGAGAAGAAGGTGAAGGTCCAAAGGGAAGACATCATGGACGTTGCAGTCGCTGGCGACGGGTTTCATACCTCTATGCTTCTTAATGCCTAGGCTCTTCATTAGTAGGGAACACACCAGCGATGGTGCTATGAAGGCCAAAGGAGGAGCAACGATATCTAGAGGGAAGGAGAACTAAAAGGAGGGGGGAGAGAGAGATCTGAAGATCATGAGATTTGAAGAGGCTATGAGAGAGAGAGATCTAAAGTGAACACATAGACTCCGCATCTCTATTCCAATCTCGTAGCTCGATGTCAGAAACCCCCTGTCCAAAAACAACGCCTCTCCTTTATACCACTCTGATCCTATTTATAAGTCTAGTTTGACCAAATCTCATATACCAAGGAAAGTTAGGTATCTCAATGATTATAGAGCAAATTTCCAACTTTACCCTCATTTATCAATGGGTACCTTTTAAAATTTATTGTCAAACCTCTCTCATTTTTCTCTCTTCCCAACATAACTAGTCAATCTCTCTCATCATCATTAATATAGACAAAATTGTCACAATCTCATTTCTTTGGTTAAAATGGGCTTATAAATAAGATCAATTTTTTTTCAGAGTGGTATAGATATTAGTACTTGGGTTGCGTGAATGTCATCTTCCTTATCCAAAGCTAATCTTGCCCCTCTTTTTTCTTTTTATTGATATATCATCTTTTTGGCCCCATGTGCGAATTTGCTCACCACAATTCCTTTTCCTTACATGGGGTCCACATCTCTAATCCACCCAAAACATCCTTCAATTTTCTACGAACTCTCACTTGATTCTCCATGAAATTTTCTTCTTTTAATTGACTTAAGTTCTACATTTAGTCAATTGTGATCTGTCTTTTTAAAAAATCAATATAATATTGCACATTTTTCCATATTGTCAAGGCTCTGAAAATCAAACAAGCTACTAAACCGACTGGTTATTGAGTCAAGTTAGTAGGTCAGGAGTCAAATCAATATTAATTAAAAAAAATACAATTTAATTAAAATAGGTAAATATATTCATATTTTAATAATAAAAAATGTTTTATCGTTAAAATATAGAAGGATATAATGTGATGATGAAATGAGAAAATGTGTAATATTATATTGATTTTTTATAAAAACCAGAGATCATAGTTGACAAGACGTGGAACCCAAGCCAATTAAAAGAGAGATGGAGAATCAAGCATTAGTTCACAAAAAATAGAAGGAAATTGTTTTGGAGTGGATTAGAACCAAACAAGAAAAAGCACAAATACAATTGCTACAACAGATTCGCACATGGTTATCAATAAAAAAAAGGTAAGATTGGATTTGGATTAAGAAGATAACCTACAGCAGCCCAAGCACTAATATCTATAAAGGATAGGCGTCTTTTCTGGATAGGGGGTTGCGGGTTCACTTTAGATCTCTCTCTCACACATCATCTACAAACTTCAGTTTTCAGTCTTGCTAGGGTAAAAGATGTTTTCTAACTCTTTGGATTTCCTTAGGTCTTCATAGTCATAATAATCAATGCCATTTCTAAAAACATTTCATTAAATTTGTTAATTGACCAATCAAAGTCACTTATTTTGTATTGCCAAACATAAATCTTAAGAAATTCGCTGCCTATATATATTCTTGAATAATAACTGCTCAGACAAAACAATTGGACAATTTACGAAGCTGTCTGGGTATGGAACAGGAGAAGCTGCGTTCCCTACCCTCAAACTGATTCAGGTTAATATGCCGCCTTTGTCTGGACCAGAAGGGACTCATGTTCACATTCTGGTTATTCGAAGGCGATGGCATGACAGCACAATGAATTACAAAATTCATTCCTACACCGCAAACCAGATTCTATATCATGGATTCAGATGCTAAATCATGCAAAAGAATGTAACTTTACATAGGAAATAGAACTTATCCTGTTTTCAAAATTGATTTATAATCTTTCCGGTGTACTATATTTTCTTGTTTTTTTTTGGAGGGGGATGCAACATATTGTAGAATGTAGATGGATTCTAAATAAAATGTTAAAGGCTGCTTGAGGGACAACCGAGGACAGAAAAACAGAGTCCCTTCAAAATGCCTCTAGAGGGTCCAAACATCCAAAACGGATGACTCGGACCAGGTTAATGTGTGCCTCCTAACTAAACCACAAATGAAATCTCAAAATCAAATTCATGTGGCTACTCAAAGAGGCAGCAAAATCCATCAAGATTAAAACATGTAAAAAGGTCTGTCATCATCAAGATTAAAGCATCCTGGCAAACCTTGGTGTAAAACAAATCTATCCCTCTCGATGTATATGACTTTATCAAGACTCATGTAACATTAATCATCAATCAGTCAATTAATCTAAAACCCTAAATAAACATATTATACAAACATGTAAATCACTATAACAGAATTAAACAAAGAAGTTATTTTAAAAAAAAATTATGCAGAGGTTAGAAAATCCCATATTAGTCGATTCAAAAGGACACATCTCAGCAGAAAAGAGCCACCAGAACACTCACCAACGGAAATTCAAACATACGAATATTAAATAAACTAAAAATTATCAATATAAGAAGCAACCAGCGAAATTAAACACAGATGACTAGTAAGTTACGAGCATCAGGTCTCCAAGGTGAAATAACATCAATGATTATTCAGACGCAAATTACCCATTTGTTTAAATTGAGATTCATCACGCGCCCGTAACTTCTTTCCATTTTACCAAAAAAAAACATGTCAGAGTTTAATCCTCAATAACGGAATTCTACGTCTCATCTGGACCTGATATGAAAAACAGACAACGAAAACAAGAGAATCCAAGAGGGAACAAAAAGTTAGCGATCAGAACCTGTCGAGATTCATAGTAACATCACACTAATATCAGTGGATTGACAGACTAATGAAATGCTATCGTCACTTCGCTTTTCCCATACAATCAAAACCAAGTTAATCTACAAAACTAAAATACAGATAACTGATTCCGGGGAAAATATTGAGCTCGAAGCTAGCAGATCCATGCGCCATCAGCGACGAGATCCCATCGGATCCGCCTCTGGCACGATTGGTAAACCCAATTTTGAATCAATCCCCTAGAGGTAGGGAAAATAAACTCACCAAATAGCAAGGATATACGTAAAAGTACAAGAGTATCACCGTTGGGAGCCTTTCGTTACGAGCGACTGCGAAGAGAACGGGCGTGTTCCTGGCTATTTATAGATCCAGCTTGAAAAGACCAGAAAATTGGATGCGAGGTACCTACAAAACCTGACCCGGAAGTCCAAAACACTCCTTCGGGCTACCCTTAGGCCCAATTATACTCTCTTCTTTTTTTTCTTCCAACCAAGAAGTGGTTACCTTCGGGCCTTATGAATGTAAAAAAAAACACCGTTGGAAGATTTTCCCACCAAAGTCAGATGCACAACGCGGGTTGGATCCGGATTAGTCGGGGTGAAGCCCCCAGTGAACCGGGTGGGCAACCCAAAAAAGAAGAAGAAGTAGTTACCTAGACCTTTTAAGGGAATCCAACATCACATTCCAATGGACCAACCACCTGTTGGTTAAAAAAAACAAAAAGAAGTGTTTTTTACATATATATAAATGGTTTTTATAGGACGGTGTCTCATACAAAATTAAAGGTATTTTATATTTGTAAGAAATTATAATGCAAATATTATTCTGTTAAAACAAGAATAAGGGTGTATTTGGTTTGAGAACAAGGGAGGGCATCCTTTTACTAAATTGTCCATGAAATTTGGTAAATATTTCTAATTTCCAGTGGGGTTCATGGAAAGGCAAAGATTGGAATCACATTGTTAAAAGCAGGGGGAGATGGACCAGTGTCGTGGCCTCTTCTTTCTTCTTTTCCTGACGAGCTCGACAGAAGGAAGGAGGGATCAATTGGAAAGAGAGAGGAAATTTGGAAGGAGAGAGAAAGCGGTTAAAATCATTCTAACCCTAAATGATTTTTCTTTTTCACTAAAAAAAATTAAAAATTAGACTAAATGTGTGTTTGAATTGACTTTGGGAGAATAATTTTTACGATTTACGAGATAAATATGCGAAAAGAGTCTTATATTAACTTGTGAAAATGAATCGTAGCTACATTTGACAGTGTTAATTTATCCTACATGGTATTAACTCTGTTAAATTAGCTTTTGTGACATGCGGATCGTAAAGGCTGATGTTGTAAATATATTGTAATAATTAGTGGGAAAAGGCTAAAAAAACCATGCAGCACACCGGCAACGTCGATGGTAGCCAAAGTCTTGGGCGAAATTCTGGGTAGATACATAGCCTAGTGCTTGCGTTATGCAAATAAAGATAAATTGCCGCAATAATCAGTTGGAATTTAGGGATAGGCTTTACAAATTGCCTATGCTCACAAAAGACATAATCATTCTTTTAGAAAATGATCATTTGCATCTCCAATTAGTTTTACGAGGGGTTATGGGATGAGAAGGAAATGCATGTGAAATCAGAGTTTTAAATTTCTCAATTGATTTTGTTAGGGAAGACGATGACTACCCATAGTTTTGCCCAAGGCATTGTTGTCGATGTTGTTGGTATGCGTAAGTTTTATTTTAATTTTAAATAACAGTAGTTTTTATAATATATTTACCACATCAACTTTCTCAATCAGCATGTCACATAAGCTAATTTAATGGAGTTAGTGCCACGGAATAACTTAACACTCTCAAATGCATCTACAAGTCTTTTTCAAACTTCAAGGACCAACTGTTATGAACAAAGTAAACATGAAAGACCAAAACCATCCACTTCAAATTTAAGGGATCAAAACCAAAACTGGGTGAAACTTCAATGACCAAAAGTGGTAGAAAGTTGTGTATAAAAATGATTGGAGGGGGTATATGATTATTGTGATTGACTCACTACTACAAAAAGAGGCTTTAAGACCGGGTAAAAATGACCTTTTAGATAGGTTTTGGATCCGATCTCAATACAGTCATTCTTAAAAGTATGTTACTTTTAAGACTGGTTTCTCAAGCGGTCTTAAAAATTACTTTTTAGACCGATTGTTTAAGATATAAGGTTTAAAAGGTAGGACTTTTAAGACTGGTTGTATACAATAACCGGTCTTGAAAGTCTACCACCCATCCCAGTTTGATGATTCTTCATCGCTTTGGTAGAAAGAAAGATTGACATTGTTGTGTAACCAAAAGGAGAAGCGAGGAATATATATAATACTCCTCTCGGTCCTAATTATAGGACACATTTAATCGATTTTAGAGAGATTAAGAAGATGAGTTAAATTAGTTAATTGTACTTATTTTCCTAAAATGATCTTATATAAATTTAAAATGACATAAGTAAAAGTAAATCAACAGCCCCTGCCATCATTGTTATCAAACTCACGAGTTGACTCTCTGAGTTTACCATTTTTACGTTTCTAACTTACAAAAATGAGTCGAATCATTGGTAAACTCGGTTAAACTAACGAGTTTATGCACCGAGTTTACCGTTTTTACATTTCTAGCTTGCAAAATCGTGTTAACTTACTCTTAAACACGTATTAACTTTTTTGATTTGATCATGCTCAGTGGCTTTATATATAAATTTTATAGAAATTTCTTTGTTAAATATGATAAAAGATGAATGTTGATAGATTTAATTTCAATTATTTTTATTTTAAATATATTTAAATCAAATTTTTTTCATTTTTATATTTTAATTATTTAATTATACACTAGTAATACCTATTTAATTATAAAAGTAAACTCTTATGAGTTTACGTCATTGTCACGAGTTTGCTTAAACTCGTAAGTTTGACAACCTTGCCTGCCATATACTTCCTCCGGTCCTAATTATAAGACAACATTTGAGAGTTGGTTTTGATCCTAATTATAGGACAACATTTTAGTTTTTGTCCATTTTTTCCTAAATACCCATATTTTATTCTCTCAGGTGTATTTGGTTTTTGGTGAGTGTATGTATATGGATGTGTAGACTCTTCTAGTAAGTAAAACTTTTAAATTGTTGGATTTTAATTTATATATCAATTAGCTTACATTAATTTGTCAACACACACACACGTGTGTGTGTGTGTGTTTATACATATATGTATATTTGTGTATCTATGTGTGTGTACATACATGTATATCTTTGTGTGTTTGTCAATATATGTGTGTGTGTGTATACAGATCTATATAAATATGTGTGTGTAGATATATGTACACACATATATGTGTGTGTGTTTGTACATATATATACGCACATATATGTATATATAATAAGACCATTATTGTTCTGGTGTAGAACACAGATGTCTAGCCCTGATGGGCTAGTATATTGATATTGATTGGGATTTGACCTAGGAGCAAAGCCTAGGGCCTACGTACTCGAAGAGGGATCAAAGTCCACGTAGTTCGAAGATACTCTGGAGGCGTTTAGCCAAGGGGGTGTGTGTGCTGCTGTGTAGGTATAATAAAGGAGAGAGCTTTGAAGATGTGTACCTTTAGGGTTTGACTCCTATTTATAGAGTGTATCTGTTGGTCTTGGGCTCATGGACCCCCCTATTTGCGATAGGGATTTCCCTTGATTACCTCATTGATTGTAGGTTGGTTATGATCTTATCTGATCTGTTGGTGATTATGATAGATTTGTCTGTTATTGGGCCGCATCACTAATGGGCCTTATATAAATCCGTAACAGTTGCCCCCAGCCTGGTAGTCCAGGTCTCTGGGCTGCCAGGGTGCACTTATTGTTTGACCTAGCTGGGGTGCGTTTATCGTTGAACCTGGATTTTGTATCCGAGTTATTCCAGCTTGATTTGCTTTTGTCCAAGTCTTGACGAATTCATATTCATTCGTATTCTGCTCCCAATTTTCCTGTTTAGGCGATAGGTTTTTCCCAAGGCGGGATCTATTTGTCTTTCCTCGATCTCGGTTGATGGCGAACATGCTTCTTCACTAGCGACATTCAAGCAACCGCGAATTTCCAAAATCCAAATTGTCCTGAAGAGGAACGGACTGGGTTTTTGCTTATGTCGCTGACAGTTTTACAGTGCCACACTTGTTACCCCCCAGCCTGGCAAGTCAAGGGCCTCGGGCTGCCGGGTGTATTGACTTTTAACCTAGATCTCATGTCCGAGTTTAGTCTTCATTTCAACAATAAGTTGATTATATACATCCAAACATTTGTTCGGAGTTCTATTGATTGACCGGGCCGGGTCTTAGTTATGTAGAGTCCGCTTGTACTCTTCCTGTTAGAGACCGGTGTATGGGTAGGGTTTTCGAATTAACCATGCTACGGGGTGCCGGATCCGTTATCTGGTATCTTAACCAAGATAAGGGAAAACTATCACATGCTCAGCCGTGATCGTAGGGACCCACATTTAAACATTTCGACCTGATCAGGGTCCGACATGACTATTCGCCTTCTTATCTAAGTGTCAATTTCGATGCATCAAAATATTTACAAGGGTTGATGATAGCGGCCTCGCGTAGTTTTTAAGGACCTGGGCTTGTTAGCCTCGGTGTTACCCTTGTACCCGTGGTTGGAGTATGACTGGGTCGAGCAACCCGAATCTTGGTCCAATTCCTTGTAGGTACATGGCATGTCGTTAATTAATCTCGAAATATTTGCAAGGGCTGATAACAGTGGCCTCGCGTAATTTAGAAACCGGGCTAAGTCTTGGAAGCGACCGAGTTGCGAAAGCTTACGGTGACGGCTTCGCTTGACTGAAAAGCCAGGTTAAGTTTTGGAAGCGACCGAGTTGCAAAAGCTTACGGTGACGGCTTCACTTGACTGAAAAGCCGGGCTCGATGGCCCTCGGTGTACTCTTTCATTCGCGTTTTATTTACGACTGGGTTCAATGACCCAAGGTTCACTGTCTCGTTCATGTATTTGCCATTAGTACAATTTGAGGGGACCATATCATGGCTCTCGACTGAGAGTTTATTTATTTATTTGTAGTTTGCAATCCAGAGTTATGACGGACTTAACTGTACTTTACACGGACCCAGATTTTACCTGTATTAGGTGTAACCAAGGTCCGCCTTCTTTTCGCGTCCTGCGAAATCTTGCACGGAGCCGATTTTAACTGGATACAGTGTAACCGGGTTTAATTCGTTCTGGGTGCCATAACCCGAGATTCATTAGTCCAATATGGGTGTCGTAACCCGGAATTCATTTGTCCAATTGTAGGAGTCGTAACCCTAAATTCGTTTATCCAGTATGGGTGTTGTAACCCTGGATTCGTTTTATGCGGAACTCGGATTTTAACTGTGACCAGTTTAAAATCGGGTTTGCCTTCGAAGCAGGGGTCCACTTAAGGAGCGCGGATTTAAGTGTATAATTTTTAGTTTATCTTGGGTCCATTTAAGGAGCGTGGATTTAACTTTATGAAATAGATTTGTCGGTATTGTCGTCGCAAATAATCCAATAAAGGACTTTAAATAGACTTGGTGGCATTGCCGTTGCAATCAACTCCTTATAGGAATTTTAGATAGACTTGGAAACACGGAACCCTGGATTTTAACTAGATTCGCTTAAACCAAGGTCCGCCTCTTTCTTTGCTGCAACACTTTACACGGAGCCTAGATTTTAACTAGATTCAGTTAAAACAGGTCCACTTCCAAAAACAGTACACGGAGCCTGGATTTTAACCAGATTCGGTTTAACCGGGGTCCTGATAGGGAAAAACTTTATAGCCTATAGACTCCGCAAGTGTACGAGCCGTATCAAGTAATAGAGTGATAATAAAAGTATCGTTCCCACGAGGACTCAATCTAACTAGCGATTAGATATTAAATTTCCTTGTTTCGTTAAGTTGAGCGAATAAGAAGTGTTTTCAAAAATAAGAAGAAAAGTAATAAGAACTAATAATAGCAAAGACTTTTCACAAAGAGCAAATTCCAATATCAAGAAGTACAACCTAGAGTCCCTAATCCCTTGTTCGTTTCCTAGATTTTATCCCCACTAAATTAATTTCACCTTAACTTAATCAGTTAATCTAGAGTATTGATGTCTATAAATGCCTTCCGGTCCATTTATCTACCTACCTTAATTAATTATGCAATGCCTCACGCAACTAAATAAGATGCGTTTTAAATCGGGCTCACTCTAATTTGATTATGTGGAGCTTCTAGGTATATTCCTATCCTAGACGCAAATTAGATCAAAACCTAATTTCACATTAAATTTAAACCTAATTCCACATTATTTAATCCCAAGGTCAATTTAGGATTCCCTCTTCCGAGGTCAACCCTAAATTCCCAAAACATGCTCAATGGTGGCCATTCACTAAATAATAGCAATAAACACAGGATTAAATAAACTGAATTAAATTAAACAAAACTAATCAGTGGGAATAATCTCTAGAACCCAAACAAGTTCATAGGTTCTCTAGGTTGAAAAGAGAATTAGCCACACATGGCTATAACAAAATCCATAACAAAAATAAGGAGTTCAGATTCAATAAAGTGAAGGGAAGAGGAAGAACACATAGAAGAGATGGCAGTAAAATTGTCCTTTGTGCGTCTGCTTCCTTTCTCTAAATATGCTCCACGTCTCGTTCTCTTTGTGTGTGTGCTGCCCTTCCTTTATATAATAATTCCCTTAGGTTATTCCTCTTGGGTCGTGATCTGCTTCTTCAATTTCTAAGGGATATCATTCCCTTTTTTTACACAAAAAGAGGATCTTGAATAATGTTGCATGATTCTCTCCAACAGCTGACACAATTATATTGTGATTTTGTCTTTGCTTTGCGTGGCCCACGTCAACTATATATAATGAATTATTTCCTTTTCTTGATACTTTATTTTTGATTAAATCACATAATATCTCCTGCACAATAAAGATAGGATATGAATAGATTTTATGTCGAATTATTCTTTGATCCTAAGTTTGATTCAATGATGGAAAAATATATAAAACATAATTAAATAGGTATATAATATTAATGAATCCAGCTAATTATATCCTAAAATATAACCTATTTAATTATAAAATATATACTTATCAGTCCGCCTTCATATTTACACGGAGCCAAGACTTTAACCAGATTCGGTTTAATCGGGGTCCGTCTTCAAAACTTTACACGGAGCCGGGATGTTAACCAGATTTGGTGTAACCGGGGTCCGCCTTCAAATTTACACGAAGCCGGGATCTTAACCAGATTTGGTTTAACCGGGATCCGTCTTCGTTCCCTTTCGTGAGAAACGAACGTCGCAACATGATTTATGAAAGCAAGTTTGTTTGCCCCGGATTCATACACGTACATGACATGATTTATGAAAACTGTTTCTTTACCTCGGATTCATACATGTGCATAACATGATTTATGAAAACTAGTTTCTTTACCTCGGATTCATACATGTGCATAAACTTAGCGGTCGTAGCCGTCGCAACATGATTCATGAAAATGGGTTTGTATACCTCGGATTCATGCATGTATATAAACTTGACATGAATCATGAAAATGGGTTTGTGTACCTTGGATTCATGCATGTATATATAAATTGTGTTAATATGATTTATGAAAACATGTTTGTTTACCTTGGATTCATACATGTAAATAAACTTGGCAGACATAGCCGTCGCAACACGGAGCCCGGACCTTAACTGGATTTCGTGTAACCGGGGTTCGCCTTTTCTCCTTTTTGGAGGTAGGTTGAACACCATTAGTCTTAAATGTGACCAAAATCTTCTCCATATTTATCTGATGCCCCTTGATGATAAGACTTTTCCGTCAAGAATCAAATACTGCCTATCAGTAATTTGAAAGTGTCAGTGTGTATTCTGTGAGGTCAGCATACGTTCGTGGAAATTGGTGAAGCAATTTCCGTAAAGTATGAAAACCACAGTGTTCTAGTTGATGGCAATTTGTGTAATTTTAGGGGGAGATGTGGTCCCATCATACAAATCCACTTGAGAAGCATTACCTAAGATGATTGATGGAAATATTTTGCATATCACAATGTGACATTTCCCTGCTTTGACCAAAATGGGAAGCCAATAACGTTAAAGAGGAGGATCGTTGCTTATCTCTTGAAGCTGATCTTGAAGCGGTTGCCTTTGACCATAGGAAAAGATGCCTTTCTCATTGAATGAATTAAGAGCAAATGACGTAGGGATGAAACTCCACAGTTTATCCGGGGTCCAATAAAGGAACGCGGGTTCAACGTATTTTGAAGAAGCCGTTGATTCTCCAAGGCAAAATTTGAATTGTTGGGAAATGAATTTGTGTTCAAGCTGGGACACTTTCTCCCTGCTAGCTTCTTAAGACATTCCCAACTCAAATGATAATTTTCCAGGAACCATATACTGCCTATCCTTTGATGACTAAGCAATATATCATAGTATAAGGTACAATATGTTACCAAGTAAGGAAGAGGTTCACTCTTTGCGATGCAAATAGATCAGTTTCAAGAACTTAATAAACTTCCCTTTGAACCATGCAAGATATTTCTCCTTTCCGATGGACCCTTTCTTTCAATGAAATATCATAGTGTAAGTATTGGATTTTGATCTAAAGTCCAAAAATGCTTGAATATTTTCGAAGCTAAATTGAGGGTCCAAAAATCTAGCCATCATTCTAAACTAATTTTCAAGCTCAATTAAGCGGATCAAGTAAGCAGCAAATCACAAACAGAGCTAACGGATCCTTTGCGTTACCAAAATTCAACTGATTTTATTGCTTTTTATCTCTAACTTGTAATGAGGGATTGACACCACCACAAGCAAATATTGAAGCACGTAACTCGACATTAGAATAAGCAACTCCAAGTCGGAGCCTTGTTCACAGAATTAGAGAGCATGTCGGCATACACCCTTCTCCAGTGTTCGCATCTCGGCCCCTCAGCATCTTGGACCTGGCTTAATCCCATCTCGGGCATCTCGAACACATCAGGATTCTCGGACATATCAGGCACCTCGGAAAATCTCAGGCATCTCAGACATTATCATCTCAGATTAAACATTCGAAGTTGAACTCAACCCCGGATCAGGAATTCATCATCAAGTCGTAATCGAATACCATTAAGGTCATTTTTGTTCGGAGCTAAATTAAATAAGCCGAAGCAGTAGACAGACCTGATATAATGCAATTGAAACGAGCTATCTTGGAGAGCGTGCCAACAGATTCCGGCCAACCTCGACGTCGACGATCTCAGGCGAACGATAAACATACTTGACGGAGCTCAAATCGGCCACTCACCGTCTAGACCGAGAAGGAACGAATCGGGAATCATGTTTCGCCGTTCCTCCTTTTGCACGACAATAAACTGAGAACACAACCCAGAAAACTATCTTCGATTAAGCACCCAGATTGAAAGATCTTCGACCCCTCTCCCCAATCATTAGGGTCTGTCTTATGCCAGAAGCCGGATCTTGGTTTCCCAGTTTGCGTCGGGGTTCTACCCGTTTTTGTGCCTGGATATTCTTTATCCTGCCAGGCTTCACCTTGCTTCTTGAGTTGGGCCTTCCATCTTCAATGATGGAGTATTTGCAGCAGAGCTCAATGAAGAAATCAAGAATCAAAGTTCAAGATTGAAAATCATGGATCAAGGGTAGAAAAACACAAGACCGTCGATATTGAGTTTGATTCATGGCGAAAACTCAATCGCACCTTGCGCAATAATTTCTCAGGATCGCGGGATTTTAATCAGATTTGGTTTAACCGGGGTCCGCCTTCAAAAATTTACACGGAGCCGGGATCTTAACTAGATTTGGTGTAACCGGGGTCCGCCTTCAAATTTACACGGAGCCGGGATCTTAACCAGATTCGGTGTAACCGGGGTCCGCCTTCAAATTTACATGGAGCCGGGATCTTAACCAGATTCTACCACATTCGGTGTAACCGGGGCCCGCCTTCAAATTTACACGGAGCTAGGATTTTAACCAGATTCGGTTTAACTGGGGTCCGCCTTCAAAACTTTACATGGAGCCGAGATCTTAATCAGATTCGGTGTAACCGGGGTCCGCCTTCAAATTTACACGGAGCCTGGATCTTAACCAGATTCGGTTTAACTGGGGTCTGCCTTCAAATTTACACGGA
Source organism: Acacia pycnantha (assembly GCA_025563575.1). Classification (NCBI taxonomy): domain Eukaryota; kingdom Viridiplantae; phylum Streptophyta; class Magnoliopsida; order Fabales; family Fabaceae; genus Acacia; species Acacia pycnantha. Next base: position 429,122 of record JAMWYP010000302.1, on the reverse strand, counting down.
GCCAGGATCTTAACCAAATTCGGTGTAACCGGGGTTCGCCTTCAAATTTACACGAAGCCGGTTTTCCTTTTTTGCGTGCAAATAACAAGATCATGAGCGACTTTGCTATATGTTCGGAAGGTTTTAGTAATCCACTTACTCTTTCTAATGTAAATAATATAGAAAAAATAAACACAAAGCAGATATAGCAAAGGCAAACATAAAGTAATGTGATCCTATTATTGACCTCCCTGCATCCCCGAGTCGTGAAAATAACTCCTTTGAACTAAATGGCATGGAGAATTCAAATGTTGTGGTTGCTTATGATCCAAATAGGGCATCTAAATTTATGATCCTTCATACTATCTTCTCGTCATGTGGACACATGGAGAGTTAAAAGAAGAACCATGTGAAGCAGCTCAAAAGCAAAGTTGTTGCTCAAATCTGGGTTCCCAAGGAGAAAGGATAAGGATCCTTCTCAAATCTAGGTTCCCAAGGAAAGAGGATGAGGATCCTTCATACTATTTTCTCGTCATGTGGACACATGGAGAGTTAAAAAAAGAACCATGTGAAGCAGCTCAAAAGCAAAGTCATTGCTCAAATCTGGGTTCCCAAGGAATGAGGATGAGGATCCTTCATACTATCTCTTCTCGTCATGTGGACACATGGAGAGTTAAAAGAAGAACCATGTGAAGCAGCTCAAAAGCAAAGTCATTGTTCAAATCTGGGTTCCCAAGGAGAGGATGAGGATCCTACTCAAATCTGGGTTCCCAAGGAGAGAGGATGAGGATCCTGCCTACTATCTTCTCATCATGTGGACACATGGAGAGTTAAAAGAAAACCCATGTGAAGCAGCTCAAAACCAAAGTCGTTGCTCAAATCTGGGTTCCCAAGGAGAGAGGATGAGGATCCTGCCCTACTATCTTCTTATCTTGTGGACACATGGAGAGTTAAGAAAACCCAAGTGAAGCGACTCAAAACCAAAGTCGTTGCTCAAACAACCATTGTTTCTCTGAATCCCTTCACAGGTGCTACGGTTTTGATTTTCTTTGCTGCGGATTTTCGAGAACCGCCGTGCAAAGGCATCATTTCTTCTTACGGTATTGACCATCTTTGATCGTAGGAATCGAAATTTACGGTTCCCCACAGGTGGCGTCACTGTTCTAGTGTAGAACACAGATGTCTAGCCCTAATGGGCTAGTATATTTATATTGATTGGGACTTGACCTAGGAGCAAAGCCTAGGGCCTACGTACCCTGAAGAGGGATCAAAGTCCACGTAGTTCGAAGATACTGGAGGCGTTTAGCCAAGGGGGTGGTGTGTGTGCTCTGTGTAGGCAATATAATAAAGGAGAGAGCTTCAAAGATGTGTACCTTTAGGGTTTGACTCCTATTTATAGAGTGTATCTGTTGGTCTTGGGCTCATGGGCCCTCTATTTGCGATAGGGATTTCCCTTGATTACCTCATTGATTGTAGGTTGGTTATGATCTTATCTGATCCGTTGGTGATTATGATAGATCGGCCTGTTATTGGGCTGCATCACTAATGAGCCTTATATAAATCCGTAACAATTATTTCAATTAGAAAGCGTGTAGAAAGAAAAATTTTAGGTCGGAGAGGTATGTGGTAGGGGTTGTTGATTCACTTTTACTTATATCATTTTAAATTTATATAAGGGTCTTTTAGGAAAATGAGTAAAATTAACTAATTTAACTCCTCTCCTTAATTTCCCAAAAATCGGTTAAATATGTCCTATAATTAAGACCGGAAGGAGTACCTCTCTACCCTAGAGTTTTTCTTTTCACACGCTTTCTAATTGAAATAATGGTCTTACTATATTTACATATATGTGTGTGTATATAAGTATACATATAGATATATATATATATATACATATGTGTGTGTGTGTACATATATCTACACACACATATAAACACACAAATATATTATGTGTGTGTGTGTGTGTGTTTATATATGTACACACGTATATGTATATACACATGCATATATATTGACAGACACACACACACAGATATACATATATGTATTATACACACACATATTCATATATATATATACATATATGTACACACACATATCTGTGTGTGTGTGTCTATATATATATTATATTGACAAATTAACATTAGTTGATCGATAAATAAATTAAAATCCAACAATTTAAAAGTTTCACTGAATAAAAAAGTCTATTCACCCACATACATATACTCACCAAAAACCAAACACACCTGAGAGAATAACATAGGGGTATTTTAGGAATAAATTGACAAAAATTAAAATTTTGTCCTATAATTAGGACCAAAACCAACTCCCAAATGTTATCTTATAATTAGGAACAGAGGGAATAGTTTAAGTTAAGAAACTATGTTGTGGCCAAAGAAGCTCTCTCTCTCTAAAGAGTCTCGAGTTACATTGCTGGAAGATGCAAAGTTAAGGTACTTCTCGTTTTGGAGATAATAAGGTTGTTGTCTCTGATGATAATGATTGGGATCATCAAGTTATGGGTTTTTCATCACAGCTACATGTACAGGCTCATGTTGGATGCAGAGGATCTCAGCTTAAGCCACAGCGAGCTGCATTTGAAGCTCTGAAACTTGATTATGCAGAAACGATATGGCCCCCACACACCAGGTCTCGTACCCTTGCATTCGCTTCATACATTAAACTGCTCACAGCGTCTGCTCTCTAATGAATTGGAAGCTCCTGTACATGAAATTAAACAAGAATAAGATTCAATTTGGTCTCATCGTCTTCTCTGTTAATACGACAAAACATAGGAAGAAGAAAGAGGGGAAGGTAGGAGGTAACTAATGACTTGTAACATTTTGCCGACGTTGCTAGCTCTGAAGTCCTTGTGAACGATGGCGAACTTTTGAGGGTCAGCAGAAGGGAAAGTTCGTTTTACAATCTGTGTTGTTCCCCGCCGCTCCTTCCTTTGCCACCTCCAAGTATGTTGTGTTTACCATTGTGAATCCACACTCTGTCGGCAGATTGCAGCACACTACTTACAAACCTACACATGCTTTCGAACAAGAGCAACAACTGTAGAATCTTCTGGCAATTCGAGGCTTTGACACCTTAGAAGTGGATGGACAAGGAGAAGTCAACAGAGGCCAGGCTGAGGTGGAGCTCACGGAGTGAATCGTAATAGAGCTCAAGCCTAAGCTATTTCTCCATCGTCTTCTTCTCCAGCTTTACTGTATCAACAAAAACAATAATCAAGATACAAAATTTCGTACAAATTTTGAAGATAAACGCTGGAAATTCAAAGAGAATTCTGACAGAATTTCAAAGAGAGATTTGAGAGTGAAATTCAATTTTGGGCACGATAAAGATAATATTCATCTTTTAGACAAAATAACCGGTTTTAAAAGTTCACCTTTTAGTCCGTTTATCATTAACAACCGGTCTTAAAAGCAATAATTTTTATTTTTATTATCTTTTAGAGTTGTTATTATTAAAAATCAGTCTTAAAAGTTTCATCTTTTAGATCGTTTAAACATAACAATCGGTCTTAAACATAATTGCCATTTTTTTTATTTTCAACTTTTTATTAGATTGTTTGTTTAGGAAAAAGATCTAAATAATATATTTTAGACCTCATATTATATGAACCAGTCTAAAAAGTACTTTATATTTACAAGACTGTCACCAGTCGTACTTTTTAAACCGTTTCCTCTATATCCAGTTTAAATGAGGCGGTCTTAAAACCCATTTTTTTTAGTAGTGAATATATTGAATTGATATTTAGTACTTCCTTTGGTCCTTATTATGAGGCACCAACTGCAGTTTCTCTTAGATCAAAGAAATGAAGTTAAGTTATAAAATTAGTGTTTAATTGATAAATATTTCCACATTTACCCCTACTTTAATGATGTGGATTTATAAATATTAAAAATATTACTTTTCAGATTTGCCATGAGTTTGGATATTCTCTCACTGCTTCTTTCTCTCTCCCCATTCCTTTTTTGAAGCAACGCCTGACGCAACATCTAGATATCTCGTATTACATTTTTTTGAAGCTCTCTTTTTCTCAAATGATATACACAGTGGCGCCATTTTTTGGTGTGAAAACCTTACAAAAAGAAGTGGCAAGTGAAGAAATTCTTGAACCCCCCCCCCCCCAAAAAAAGAATTAAACTTAGGCAGATCAAACGGAACGAAACCTGAAATTGCCATTGTTGAGTGATTCATTGCTCCCATGAATGACCAAACGCAAGTATCCTTTGACTTAAACCTACTGCCATATCGGGAAGAGGAAATGGATGATATTTTGAACTCAAATATTTACCTAAGCTCACAGAATCAAGATGCAGTGGTGTTGAGTGATTTAAACATGCTGTGTTTTGGTGAAGCAGTAACAAAGAACTTGAATCCTCACCTACCTCTTGACTTGAACATAAAAGGTATGTGTGATGATGATGATGGCGGCGATGTTCCCCTGCCTAACTTGAATGACATCCAAATGACTGGCGATGATGGTGTTCCGCTACCAGATTTGAATGAAGGTCCAATGGAGTTTGAGGAGGAATAAAACACATATAGAGATATAGCTGAACGTATCAGAGACTACTCTAACACTTTACCAAGAGGTATGGCACTATCTTTCTAAGAGACATAGGTCCTTTTATGACATTTATCATTTTTTTTAAAGTAAAGGAATTACTAGTTTGTGTATAACTTTAAGGAAAAAAGGTTGAACTGGGCATAATTTAGTGATAGTTTGAGTTTAAAACATGTTTGTATGCTAACAGTTATGATCATGCAACAACAACAAAAATATGTATAAAGGAACTACTATCATGTGTTTTATAAACTATCATGTCATACATGTATTTGTGTTACTAATGGGATCAGGAGAACATTCAAATGGAAATTCAAGTCTGCCACCATGCAAGAAAAGAAAATTTTGAACAAATGAAGAACGAAAAGGCATAGGCCATATTTTGGTGTACTCAATAAAAGATGGGATTTTAATGCTGGGTACAACAAAGAAGCTAGCTTCAATATATATATTGTGTTTCCAAAGAGTTAAATTCAACGAATTTGGCAACAAATAAAGGAAACAAGAGAAGCATCTCATAGGAAGACCAAAAATTGTGGACATAAGAGTTCAATTCGATGAGGAACACTTACATGAGGTCCCTGTTTGACAGAGGAATACATATTGAGATCTCTATCCTTTGCATTGAATATCAACAAAATGTTCCTTGTGAGATTGATGAAAGCCAGTGTTATACGACATCACACCAATACGCTCAAGCCCTTCTTAACAAATGAAGTGGACGAGTTTGATGATCTTCCCACTCAAGAGAGTCTTCCACAGCCAAATTAAAGAGGTCACAATTAAAGTCAAAACCTTCAGCCTTTTTCTCCTTTGTTTTTTGAGAAAGGAGAGATTTAGCAATACATTCTTTGCTGCTATGCTCAGCAGGGCTTGCGTTGAAGTAGTTCACTTTTGGTTCTTTTCCTCAGTTTAGTAGATTGGTTGCATTAATAGACACTACTAGAAAAATAGGAAATAGCGACGGATTTTGCGACAGGAATTTTTCCTTCGCAAATTCACTTAAATTTGTGACAGAAAATTCATTCCGTTGCAAAAAAAAAAAAAAAAAAAAAAATTGCGACGGACAGGAAAAATCCGTTGCAAATTAGCGACGAACAGACTGTCTGTCGCTAACTAGCAGCCTATCTGGCCGCCAGTTTGTCCTGGCTAGCGACGGATAGGGTGTCCGTCGCAAGATTCTGCGATGGACAGAGAGTCTGTAGTGAAAATTGCGACGGACGTCTGTCCGTCGCTAGCTAATGGCCTATCTAGCGCCGATTTCTTAACTAGCGATGGACGGGTTGTCCGTCGCACTATTCTGCGACGGACTCTCTATCCGTCGCTAAAAAGCGGCCATTTTGGCTGCCATTTAGCGACGGACAGGGAGTTCGTCGCAAATTGCAAAGTCTCATTAATGAGACTTTGCAATACCGCCCCACTTGTCTCCCCGCCCTAAGCTCGGCCCCCACCCCCGGCTCGCCCCCCGCCTCGGCCTCCCCCTGCTCGTCCCCCACCGCCCTCGGCTCCTCCCCTGCCCCCCTCAGGTAGTCCCCCTCTTCCTCCCTCAGCTCCTCCCCCACTCTCAGCTCGATCGTCGTCCTCTTCTCCGTTCCGGTCACCGCCAGGTTAGCTTGAAGTATTTTTTTTTATAACTATATGGAAATATCTATGTTAGATTTGCTATATTACATAATTGAAATATGTATGTTAGTAGATGATTATAGATTACATGATTTTAAAGGTAAATATTCCCAAAAGTATAAGATATTAATTTATCTAGCACTTTTTAGGAATTTAGAAATTTCAATTATGATTTTGGTGTAATAAAATTATGATTTTGTATTAGTTGGTAATGATACATAAATATTTATATAGGATGGTGTTGAAATTAGTGTAAAGTAGGAGGAGGAAAGTGTGACATTAAAGAATAATCAAATTTGTATGTGTTATAAAAATTAGTGGAATTTACTATATGATTTAGGCTATCATAAAACTGATTGTTAATAATTTTTTAAAAAAATATTCCATTTAAATTTTTTATTTGAATCTATCTTTAACAAGTTATACAATAAATTTGATTAATTATTAAATAATCTCTTTGATCTAGCCCATATATGTTAGAAACTACAAAATACTTAGTATTCTATTCTTTGTTTGCCCCCTCCACATGCATGTCCCCATATTCTGGTGTGTTATCCTCATTCTCTGGTTGCTTGCTGGGATCTGTTCTTTGTTCAATGCATGTGTTTGTTTTTCACTTTCTTGATTAAGTGGCAATTGGTTGCCATAAATGGTTAGTTATATTGACCACTTATATATAAATTTATATATTTGTGGCATGTTGAGATGTTAATTAGGTTAGTAATCGAACTAGCTAGGAAGTATGAAAGGCAACCATGATAGAAGTTGGATGTACAATCGTCTAACTGATAGAAGAGAACTAACGCAAGCATTCTTGGAGGGTTTGGAAGAGTTCATACAATTTGCTTTGGCGAATTCAAATAATTCAAGTAGGGAGATCAGGTGTCCGTGTGCCAAATGTAGGTGTTTAAGATTTATAAATACGGGCACGGTCAAAATTCATTTGTGTCAAAAGGGATTCGTGAAAGATTATGGGGTTAGAATTAATTCCTATACAAATTGACGATGAGGCAGAAGTGATTTACTTTGATAGTGAATCTGAGTTCGACGACTATGAGACTTCAGAGGAAGACGTGCAAGCAGATGTCGATGAACAAGAATCGTCCGGTTGATTTGTGTTAGTTCTTTGTTTATGACGATCTGTTATACTACATACTTTGTTACTTCGCTACTGTCATATTAACTAAATATCTTATTGTTATATATTTTTTCACATTATGTCTATAAGTGTTCAGAGATGGAGCATCCAGGAGGACGTTCAGGTAGTGGACGTGGTAGTGGTCGAGCCCAACCCCGTCCTATCAGCTAAGCGCTTCCCCAGAGGTGCCGCCATTTGATATGTCATCTTCACCGTCGGGTTATTTGTCATCTTCACCGTCGCTTTATATGTCGTCGTCACCGTCTACCCCCCTCACTGATCCATAGCAAGGGGGACAACAGGTTTACTTTACCATTTCTGATTTATTTACATATGTTTAGTTTCCTGAAACCATCTATGTACAAACATCTTCAATACTTCACATTCCTTCCTTAGCACACTGCGTCGCCTCAGAGCCACGTCGGGGAAGAAGGTAGTTCCTCCGATACACCAATCTGGGGCTCAACAGATCCTTCGACAGGGAAGCTTTGGATCCGTCCTGACGGCATCGAGTAAGTCATGCCAAGTTACCAGTAATGTTACAATTTTCTTCTCTAATTGGTTTGTATGCTAATATTTGCATGATGTCCTCTCTCTTCAGATTTGTGCCTCATAATCAGGTATTGGATTTCATCTCAGCCCAATTATTCCGTAATTACAATCAAGCTTGGGCCAAGTGGACAGACATTCCTAAGGCCATTCGAGATGTTTGGTTCGATGAGTTCTTGGTAAGTTATTTGTTTTATGGTTATTAATTAAGTACTTTTAAAATTTGGAGCACTAATTGTTTGTTATTGATTTTTAGCGCCAGCATATGACGTTGCCTGAACATCGTGAAGATCTGAAAAAAGCTTATAACCACAAGGCAGGCTGGTGGTTGTCTCAAAAGCTTTATTCATTGAGAAGGTCAAGTGGCAAGAAAGATTAGATTTCACAGGACACTGCAGACGAATTATTTCACAATTGGGCCAACAATGAGAAGTTTCATAGCACAAGTGCGAAAAATAAGGAAAATAGGGCCAAAATGGAAGGACCGTCATATGCTGGCGGCTCAACTCCTGTCCCTAATGAAAAACAAGGGTTCGGGGTCAGCTCCTGGTGATGATGACCATGCTGGTGATGATGATGATCACAATGCTGCTGTTTAGACTACTTTTTAGTATTTGCTCTTTACAACATTATTATATATATTTGTTTTCTCTATGTAAACTCTTTTTAATTGTTATTATATTCATGGTACACTACTTTTTGTAATCAATTTTCTAAAAAAAAAAAATTCAATAAAAATCAAAATTTAAAAAAATTAAAAATTAAAAAAATAAATAAAATTAAAAAAAAAAAAATATATATATATATATATATATATATATATATATATATATATATATATATATATATATATAATTTTTTAAAAATATATTACTTTTGCTACGGAAAATGTTTCCGTAGCAAATTCTCAAAAATTTGAAAATTTTCTACGGAAATGTTTCCGTAGCAAATTCTCAAATTTGCTACGGAAAAACGTCCGTCGCAATTTGTGACGGAAAGGAATTTCCGTAGCAAATTTGCGACAGAAACTTTTTCTGTAGCAAAGTTGAGAATTTGCGACGGATTTTTCCATTTCCGTCGCAATTGCGACGGACAAAATCCGTCGCAAATTCCGTCACAAATCGATTTTGCTATGGAAAAATGCTTTTTTGCTACGGAATTTGTTCGTAGCAATTTTTTTTTTTTTTTTTTTTGGTAGTGAGAATCTCCACATTTCCATGAGTCTAGCACTACTAAACCCTTATATGCTCCATCAAGTTGACTGTTTCCCATCGTAAAATCAGATGAGAAATGAGTAAAAAGGATCAAGTGCAATATTTGATCTTCTAGGTTAGAGAGGCTAACATTTCAACCATTGAAATAGATAGAGAGAGATGACTGATAAGTGAAAAAATGAAGGGGAAGACACAAAGTTGAAACCCATCAAGAAATAAAAACTTAATGGAGGCCGGAGGGAGAGAAAGAAACATGCTGAATGAATTAAAAATATGATAATAAAATATTAAATATTCAAAGTATTAAGATGATACGATGAGATTTTTTTTTTTTTTTAAATTCTTTTATTTCCCACCAGTCTAACTTTTCGGGTTAACTCTGAGCTACTTGACAACCTCGACTAGTTCATAACATTTGATTCTCTCACATAGTCAATGGTCAAATTGTGTTCGTGGGCTGCGTATACTTTTTTATTAGGAAATCCGTCATTTCATGCAGGACGTCACGTGTTTGGTGTTTCCGCCCCATTTGTAATATTCTAGCGGAAAGCGAAGAATATGCGCATTGGTAATGGGCCCCAATAAAGAAACATACGAACTCTTGTTTTCGTTAGTTTACTGTTTTTTTTTTTTTTTAAAATTATTATTACTGTTTTTTACACATAATTGTTTAATTTTTGAATAAATATGTATTTTTGGAAATAAGAATACCATTTTAATATTTTAATTTTCTATAATTTATTTTAGTTACTTTTAAAAAATTATTTTCATGTTAAGAATTGAATATGAATTATTTTTATTTAAATGTATTTTAAATATGTATTTGTTAATAACAGCAAAACCATTTCTGTCTCAATTATACTAATTAATGTTCAAATGTTAATGAAGAATTAAAAATTTTCTATAAGTAAAATGTGAGCTATAAGGAATCATCCTTGCCTAGGGACTCTGTATCAACGTATGTCCCCAAAGTTTGGAAATTTTGTTTCATTTAATTTTAGTTTTAAATGATATATTTTGTCCCAAAAGTTAAAAAATTTTGTTTCATTTAATTTTAGGTTTAAATGATATTTTTGTCCTTAAATTATTCATCACTCACGGAGCTGATAAATTATTTTCTCAAAAGCATCAGTAGGGGTGGAAATAGACTAGATTTTAATTAAGAAGGGTAGGCTTGCGACCAAGATCCAAAGTTTGATGTTAGGCTTGAACATGTAAGTAGACTTTTTTTTTTTTTTTTTAAACTTGAGCTTGAGCCTTCAAATGACCTGACAAAGCCTCAAACCTATTTAAAGACCTACTTAAAATGTAGGTCCTTAAACAGGCTTAAAACATATGTATCTAAGTTCATATATGATTCATCAAGTCTTTTTAGAAGTCTACGTCATGTCTTAAAAATTTAGGGATTAATTTTCAGATGAAATAAAAGAGTTAGTAAGAGAAAGAAAAGAACACACAGTGACAACAATTGTATGAGTAAGTAGGAATTGAATAAGAAAAATCAATAATTTATTGATTAAGGAGATATATTTTTTGAAATCAATCAAGTACGACAAGTGACATATAAAACTAAATTTTACCTCTTATTTTTATTACAAAAAATGAGACAATTAAATGTCTCCTATTTGAATCATTTTCATTTGGGTATCATTTAAATAAATTTACTACAATTATTATGTTGCATAAAATGACACAAATTAAGAGAGAGATAGCGATAAAAAAGAAGAGAAGTATATTTGATCAATTGATGAATGAAAATGTTAAGCTTATAGGTAAATGATGAAATGTGAAATTTAGGGTTAAAACTGAGTTATTAATTTTATATAATTTACAAAATGAATTTAGATTAAATTATATATAATTATGTATTTAAAAAAATAAATAGGTCAAGCCTATAGGCCTATTGGCTAGGCTTTATAAAGACAGGCCAAGCTTGTTTATCTACATAGGCTAAGTCTGATTCTGAATTATTTACTAAATATGTTAGGTTAGGCTTAAAATAGATTAGAGCGTAGGCCTTTGATAGAGTCATAGCCTATTTCCATCCTTAAGATTTAGGTTTTTTTTTTTTTCTAATTTTTTTGGAGATATTTCCAAATAAATATTATCAATATACTGCATAAAATCTACAATAATCATATCATCATTTGAAATAAAACAATTATGTTGAGACAGTTAGATATATTTGACCATGTCCAAATCTAGCTACCTCTTATCAAATGAGTCTTCAATTATTATTTTGTTTATGGTTAGTGAATGAAATAAATCTAAAATTCATCCTCCCTATCTTGAGGGAGATTACTTTCTTTCTCAAAAAAGGAAAATAGTTATGATGTATCTAAAAGTATAACAATGCATAATCTTGTAATAATATGAATTAATTTTTGTAATTAACACCTAATATCGATAATTCTTTTTTTTTCACCATTTCTATCTCTTCCTTAGTGAATAATATTTTTCTTTGTCAGATAAAAAAATGCACAATTAAAGCCAGGGGAAAAGAATTGTTGGCCTCAAAAAACGTTTTTAGTTTTAATTTTAAATATATATAAAATATAAGAAAGCTATTTTAGTATTTTAATATTTTTTCTCCCGGACTCTTAAATCATAAAATGAGTGGTTTATATTTAACATTTTATAAAATTAATTTTGTTATTACAATTATGAATAGTATTGATTGAATTCTAATAGTAATTGTTATTGCCTGTGATTTTTGTAGCAAAAAGAGTATTTGATTCTAAATAATTGACCCAAACTTTTTGTTTTTTGGCCTTTGCAAAAAAAAAAAGAAAAAAAAGAAAAGGAAATATTTACGAATTGAATCGGTGGGACAATGACGGGAAATTAATCAAAGATGTAAGACACGAATGGAGCGAGCTGCTACTAGATTGTTTAAATGGCGGCGGGTCGCTTTTGGAACCACAGTCCAGTCATCGCTCTTGTATCGAGCAAAAAGTCGCAAACGTAACTTCTCTGGTCCCAGGTATTCTGTCCCTTCCCTCGAGATCTTCGTCCTCCGTTCTCGCAGATTTCCCCTCCTGCTTCATTTGCCTCGTCGTCGTGCTTGATCACTTCGAGCTCGAGGCTTATGGCAATGGCAACGATCAGTCTGTCGAAGTGGGTGCCTTTGTTGAAATCGGACGCCGCCAGACCTTCCGATCTTTCACATTTAAAATACGTGAGGGGCCTTGTGTTCCGTTCTGAACCCACAAATGAATGTCTTCGCCGGAATGTTTTTGCCGGGCTGTCGATGAGGGCCGTCGAGCCCGCCAAGAGAAGCGAAATATCGTCCCCCAATGGTTCTGTGACCATCGTGAGTTTGTTTTTTTTGTTATTATTTGTGTTCATGAGTTTTGATGTGATGCTCTGTTTGCTTTGGCTGTTGTCTGCCTTGTCAGTACTAGTAGTTGGTCTAGAAATGAGTCAGGTTACTTGTCTTGACTCTTAATCATAACATCGTTCGACCATATGGCTAGTTGACTTTAATTTGCGATTCGGAGATCAAAGAGTACTTTTTAATGCACTGAGTCTCATTATTGGACACATATCCAACGTAGTGTCAAGAGTCCCACATCGGTAGGGTTGCCTTGAATGAGAAGGCCTTACAAGGCTCTTTGGTTCCCAACTCCAATAGCTAGTTTCTGGGTGTGTGGTTCTCGTAAAGGGGTGAGACATGGATTGAGCTCCAATCAATAAAATATTGGTACTTCATAGGGTCCCAGTTAATTCAAACAGGCCCTACATCTGGCTTTACACACACTCGCACACATTACATTATTGTCTCATATTGTTAGATACGATCATGGAACCATGGAATAGAACAATCGCTGAATAGAACATTTGGGCACTTAATTTTTAGTACGGTCTTCAGTACCCGTATTCAGTATTCAATATGTATTTTTGCAGTATCTGACTATCAGATTCTATGTGTTTGTTGTCTCATTCTCTTAAATAAACTAGGTCGAGACAGACTCTTTGTTGGAGCTGCAGTCTAACAATCATGCCTTGGGGCAGACAGGGGCAAATTCAGATGCACATAGGAAAACTAAGATTATATGTACCATAGGCCCTTCTACATGCTCACGTGAAATGATTTGGAAACTAGCTGAGGCTGGAATGAATGTGGCACGTTTGAATATGTCACATGGCGACCATGCATCTCACCAGAAAACCATCGACTTTGTAAGAGAATACAATGCTCAATTCAAAGACAAGGCTATAGCTATAATGCTTGACACCAAGGTAATCTTTTCTCCTATCCATATTACCACCCTTTCCATCTTAATTTCATTTTATGTTGCATTTTAATCATTGAATAGCCCAAAATATTTGAAACTTTATGAGCTACAGTTTTCCCCCATTATCTTATCATTAGGTGAAAGGAATTATTTCTGATACTTTGAATCAACAAGCAGTGGCTGTACACTAGGTTAAATGTGTGCGCCCACATTGATGGTAAATGTTCACTTGTGTAAATAAATGCTTACACTTCAATACTTGAGACCTGCCTGAATTGCCTTTGCTTCCCTTTCTTCTGTCATACTACTTATATCCCTTTAAATCTCAAAGCAATAAATAAATAAATAATCATAAATTCCTTTGTTTTCATATCTAGTCATGCTTTTTAATACCTTGTGTGTTAGTTTTGATTTTAACCGATGCATCCGTTGATCTTTTTGCAGGGTCCTGAAGTTAGAAGTGGGGATGTACCTCAACCAATTATACTTAAAGAGGACAGCAATTCAATTTCACTATTAGAGGAGGGATCAGCACAGAAGACACAGTCGGTGTAAATTATGATGATTTTGTTAATGATGTGGAGGTTGGAGACATACTACTGGTTGATGGTAAATACAAATATTTTTTGCATGTGTTGAAGACTTGTAGTGTACTATGTATTGTGCATGGCAGAAATACTGCTACAACTGTCATATTTTAAACCTGGAACAATATATAGAAGTTTTTTTTGGTTCATAAATTCCTTTGATTAGTAATATGTTTTGATGATTTGAATCTTCCAGTAACCATAGTGTGTCAAATTGTTGAATGAGCAGACTTTGATTACCTTTAAATAAAAGTTGAGCTACATCTGGTATGTTTTTTAATAGGTGGAATGATGTCTCTTGTTGTTAAGTCAAAGACAAATGACCTGGTTAAATGTGAAGTGATTGATGGTGGAGAACTGAAATCTCGGCGTCATTTAAATGTCCGTGGAAAAAGTGCAACACTTCCTTCCATAACTGGTATTATTCAATTTTTATTTGCTAATGGCTCATCATGCCTTTGTTGTTGTCTATATCATATAAATACGCGTTTGACATTTATATTCTCTTCTTTCCTTCATGCATCAATTTCACAGATAAGGACTGGGAAGATATCAAATTTGGGGTGGATAATGAAGTAGATTTCTATGCTCTCTCATTTGTGAAGGATGCTAGAGTGGTTCATGAATTAAAAGACTACCTGAAAAGTATTTTTCTAAATGTCTAATTACCTTTCTGAGCTTATTCTCTGGCTGTATGCTTCTGTGTGTGTTAAATCTCTTCCTTCTTCCTTTGTAATAAGACTATTATCAACCTCTTTTATAGGTCACAATGCCGATATACATGTGATAGTGAAAATTGAAAGCGCAGATGCTATACCCAATCTTCAATCAATACTTTCAGCTTCGGATGGGGTTAGTTTTCATCACTTCAGATTCTCTATTGTGGATATTATATATTTCTTCAGCGCCTGTCATATTTGCTGTTTTCATTTTTCTCAAGATTTTTAGCTTACGTTCTGTTGTCAGTTTTTTTTTTTTGGTTTCTTTATTGGGTGTACTGTAATGACTTTCGTGTTTTATATTTATGGTTAACTTACCTATGAAGGACCATGGCATGCTTCACATGCATACTGCTTAAGTCCCAATCTCAAAGATCTTCTCGATCCACTCTTTAATAGACATCTTAACAGTTAAATTATATAATTGTTATTGTATTGTTCATACCAACTGAGCTCTTGTGAAAACTCATTTAGGTCAGTCTTCAATTTATGCCTAGTTTCTTCATAGTGATCTGAAGTCGAAACTCTATTTTGGAGTGAGTACTCCCTCCGGTCCACAATAGAAGTCACTTCAACTAATTCATCGTAATCAAAAAATGGTAGTTAACTCATTAAATTTGTATTAAATTCAAAGAAATTTCCAACTTTACTCATATTAAAAAAGGTTTTGAAGGAGAGAGAAAAATATAATGAGCCATGCTTAAACATTAACTACATGGGCAAAATTGACAATTAACATTTATTGCTCTCAAAGTGACTGATATTATGGACCAAGCCATTCTTCTAGAAGTGACTTATATTGTGGATCGGAGGAAGTATATCAAATGCACTCTTATGAGCAATATATCATGATCTTTATCTACCATGCAGATGATAGAATACCACAACCTATGTACATTAGAGGGAATAAGGAAGAGTTGAAGAGTTTTCATTTTATTTTCTTTTATTAGTTGTCACTATAAAGATGTGTAGGAAACTTGGTATAGAGAATGTCTTGACTTTTTATGAACTTGTATTTGGAGATACTCCTGGGTCATTTATTAGTAATTTGAGTTGAGATTCTTGCTCATTTTCCTAGTAAAGATTTTATTCTTTTCTTCCTATTTCCCCATAAATGTTCTTTTACTTTGTAGGCCATGGTTGCTCGTGGGGACCTTGGAGCTGAGCTTCCAATAGAGGACGTTCCTTTACTGCAGGTAATGTGTTGCTTTCTTGCTTACAGAAACATCTTATAGATGCCACCGTAAAAAGATCGGTGAAGGAGTTTGTTGGATGACTTAGATTGTTCAGGGTTTCAAGTGAGCAAATGTGAAATGTAGAACTTATGCAACATTTAATGTAAACTGCATACTTGGAATCTGAGGTGGGGGATATGTGCTTCATTCTAATCCTAAGCTTGTTCCTGTTCATGGTTTTCATATCAAAGGTGCATAATGTGAACTGCTGTTTCTACCATTTGTGGGTGTGGCCTTATTTTTTTTCCTTCTTAAAACAATATATTTCTCTTGTGAGTGATATTTTGAGAGTGGAACTGTTTGGTTTGGTTTTCTATCTTATACATACCCTTTAAACAGGAGGACATCATTAAAAGATGTCACAGTATGCAAAAGCCGGTGATTGTCGCAACTAACATGCTTGAAAGCATGATCAATCATCCTACACCAACAAGGGCAGAAGTCTCAGACATCGCGATTGCTGTCAGGCAAGGTGCTGATGCAATCATGCTTTCAGGGGAAACCGCACATGGAAAGTAAGTTTCATATATTCAATTTTCCCCTTATATGTACTTCTTATTTCAATTAGTGAAATACTAAAGGCAAAGATAAAGTGGTTAAGCTTTTTAACACAAATTTAGATTATTATTGACATTCTAAAGATGATGGAGTTAAATAAATACCTGTAGGCTATAGATCCACTTTCCATTGAAAATGTGTGCATGCTTTGATATTTTATATCTGGCTTTTGGTGACATGCTTGTTTGATTGTGCTGTGCCTAATTATAATGAACTTTGCATTTACCTTGTTTCCTTTTACTATTTATAACATATTGTATCTTTGGACGGTTACAAATTGCCCCAGATTTCCATTGAAAGCCGTTAATGTAATGCATGCTGTAGCATCCAGGATTGAGGCAAGTGTTCGGAGTAGTGTTGATTCTCCTAATCAGTCGAGTTCCCATCAGGTATGTGCTTAATTCAGGAAAGAAATAATCTTTCCTTGTGCCTTAAGAAAGGTTCATTTTTTTCAAGTTCTGAACTTTACAGATATCCAGATCTGATCTAATATCCTTCGAAATATAAGTAGTTTGTGTTTATATTTTGACAGAGCCATATGGGAAACATTTTCGCGTATCATGCGACAACTATGTCTGCCACCCTTAATACTCCTATTATGGTTTTCACCCAAACAGGATCTATGGCTGTTCTCTTGAGCCATTATGGGCCTTACAATGTCATCTTTGCATTCACCAATGAGTGAGTGGTAGCTTTAAGGGGCTTTCTCTTTGGATCCTCTTTATTTTGGTTTCTCAGCTTTTAATTAATATGATTTCATCTCTTTCAGGGAAAAGATTAAGCAGAGGCTGGCACTTTACCGCGGCGTGATGCCGATATACATGGAATTTTTGGACGATGCAGAAGAGACCTTCTCTCGAGCCCTCAAGCTGCTATTGGTGAGTAATTAGTATTAGGTCTCTGCATGATTGGCATAAATTTCTTTCCTTTAATGGCTTTCTTATTATATATAGTGGTATGTTAATTATTTATGATTCAGAATATGGGGCATTTAGAGGAGGGACAACATGTTACACTTGTCCAAAGTGGCACACAAGCAATCTGGCGTGATGAATCTACTCATCTGATACAAGTTCGTAAAACTTAATGAAAAATCATCTGTAAAGATATCTGTCACTGTGGATAACTGAATATTTTTTTTATTCAATTGTGTGGGAGTTTTCCCTCAATTGTCCGTAAGAATTATATAGGTTACTGGTTATTGCAGCATAGTTAAGGATTATTGGAGTACAAAAACTGGATGCTTCAAGGAATTGTCTGAATCCAAATGATCCAATTCACTGATTCTGGGTTTGCTGTGCCCTGCTTAAAGTTCTCTGACTGTTAACATATTTGAATTAGAATATACTACTATAATAACAATACTACCTTCGGTCTTTAATATAAAATTTACTTAACTAATTTTGGTAGATGGAAGAAATTAGTTAAATTAGTTTTGTCATAAATGTGCATTGATTTCTATAAAATACTCTTATATTATTTACATTGAAATTGCCCCTCGGTGCAAACTCACCTAACATGTACAATCAATAGAAATAGTTTAGAAAAAAAAAATATGATAAATATTGGGGACAAAATGGATTGAGGTTTTATATTTAGGACCAAATTTAAACCCCCACCTCCAACTAGCTCTTATATTAAGAACCAATATTTTATAACTCTTGACATTTCAAGTTTTGCTGAATCAACGGTTGAAATTACAGTATGCTCTAAAGACAAAGGGACCCTTCAAATTAGAGTCCACTCCTTTATTGTTGCCCATTTGAAAATTACACTTGGAAGTTGTCAGGTTCATCAGTCACTTCAGAATTGCCCTGCGAGTGTATGCCACTGTACCACTTTGCACAAGCAATATAAACAACCAAGTCCAAGGTTGTCAGTACAGCTAAAAGGAAGTAAAACCTATCTAAATGACCTTTGTTTAGATTTTCTGGGATCCATCCAGGTTTGTTGTCATCAGAGGTTATGCTCATAGCTATGCTCACAATTAAATTACTCACATAGTTCCCAAGTGACATTGAAGTCATGCACAGTGCACTCCCAAAGCTCTTTAATCCATCTGGGGTTTGAGCATTGAAGAATTCCAATTGCCCCACATACATAAAAACCTCAGAAGCTCCTATCATTGTGTACTGAGGAGCTTGCCAGAAGATGCTCAATGAGGAGCTTCTGAAGCCTTGTTCTGCATATTTAAGCCTAAAGCATTCTACTATACCAGCTGAAATCATGGCCATTATTGATATAACAAGGCCAATCCCCATTCTGAGGAGCTCGGTGAACCCCCTGGAACCAAATGGTTCGAGTCTCTGGATGAGTGGGTTGATGAATCGCCGGTAAAGGAAGATGAAGAAAGTGACACTGAGGATATCGAAGCTTGACATGCTAGCCGGTGGTATTCTGAAATTGGAGACACTGGTTTTCATGGCGGCGCCTTGCTCAACGAAGAGGGAAGCCATTTGTGTGAAAACCACTGAGTACATAATGGTGCAAAGCCATATTGGAATTAGTCTTAATAAGCATTTCACTTCTTCTACTTGAATAATGGAGCAAAGACGCCAACGGTTGTAAGTGCCTACATTGATCTTGTCTTCTAGATCTCTTGTTGATACAACTGCTGCCTTATCCAAGCATCTACAACACATGATGGTTAAAAGAAAAAAAATCAACCCGACTGTTACCTGACAGTATCCTCTTTTAATTTACATATAAAAATTGCAACTTTCAACTGAAAGTTACTCTCACATTGCTTTGGTGTGGTTTTGACATATACCAAGTTTCTAAACACACTTGCTCCCTCCGGTTCTTAATGTTAAGATCTAATTGAGAAGTTGATATTAATCCTAAATGTAAGACATATTTCACATGTTTACCAACCCAAATCAACCTTATTGATATTCCAGTAACAATAAAGACTTATTTGATATAAGGGGAGGGGAGGAAAAGTGAGCGGAGGGAAAAAAAATTTCGAGTTGAATTTAAGAAAATTATATAAGTGGGGTTAAAATTTTTTAGGGAGTGAATTAAGATGATTGAGGTATTTTAGAATAAAACATATAATATCAACTTAACTAACATCTTTAATCTACTCAAATTAGTTAATTAGATCTTACATTTAGGATCGAGGTAGGTAGTCTTTAAGTTCCAGTATAATATCTAAGGGGAAGCATAATATTTTCCTTAATTTTAAACCAATAATATATTTACCTGAGGCAATGGGTGTGGAGAATCTTTCTGATGCCATTGTGATTAGAATCTTTGTTATCCATGCCATACAAACCCACCCCATTTGGTGGTACTTTAACTCTGCGCTTAAGTGATGCAGCAACAAGAACTTGACAGAATCTAGAAAATGGATTCCCTCTGAGTTGTAAGTGCCTGTACCTTGGAGTCTCAACCAGAAACAACATTAACGCAGCAAAAGCAGCACCAGTAGAAACCCAGAATCCGACATCCCACAAACCTCCATCTTCGAAGTATCCGAGGACTGTGTTTGAGAACAGAGAACCTAGGTTCATTGCCAGATAGAAGTAACTGAAGAAAGCAACCTTCAAGTTTCGCTCTATAGAGTGTCCTCCATCGAACTGATCAGCCCCAAATGTTGCTATATTTGGTTGGTACCCTCCATATCCTAGAGCAATGAGATAGATTGAGATATAGAACATGACTATCTCCATCCTTGAATGTTCCCGACATTGAATTGTCTCTTTCCCACAATCTTTTGGTCTCATCAAGAACAGGTATGATGATACCGACAAGGATCCCAAACCCTGCCACAAGGCATATATAAAGACTTTGATGAGTACCCACTCGTTAATTAGTCCGTTCCTGTTTATAACATACTTCCACTATGGTTCATATAGACAAAAAGAATAATAATAATTTAAACTTCATTAACTCTACCATAAAATTCAACAACTTTCTAATTTTGTCCAATATATATTATAGCCTATAACAACAAAATCAACACAATAATAGATAGAGGGGAAAAATATAAATTTCATATATATGAAAAATTTAACAAGGTACCTAGGACCAGAGGAGTATTACTTACCAGTACGAAGATGACTTGGAAAACAACACAGGTTTTATATCTTCCCCAATAAGAGTCACTGAGAAATGCACCCACGAGAGAGAAGAGGTAAACAGTTCCGGTCCACCTGCTTACGTTGTTAGCAGCATCTGCATTAGTTTGGTCTAACACTCTTGTCAGGAACAGTACGAGGTTCACACCAATCCCAAAGAATGCCAGCGTAGCCAGACCTTGGTTTACTGTTTTAATTTATTATCACCAGCAAAATACAGAAACAAGCAGTGTCAGTGACTTTTTTTTCCCCAAAATAATATAGTATGGTGCAAAGCAAGCAAGAGGGTGTTGGTCCAAGTAAAGCAAAGAGCATCTATTCTACACTACAGCCGAACAAGTTCTAGTAGGTACCCTTAACATTAGACTTATTAGTGATAGTTGACTGAGAAGATTAAACAAACTAAATAAATTAAATATAAAATATTTTACATGATTCTCTAAAATACTTATATATATAATTAGATCATATATCAGTTTATAGTCGGACAATTTAGTTTGGAGAAAAATGATAACTATAAGGGATAAAATGAAAAAAGGGTAATATATTTAAGATCAAAATTCACTTCTAAAGTAGTTCTTATATTTAGGAGTGAGGTAATAATATATAAAGTAGTAATGTAATATGCCTGGGAAAGAAATTGATACGCCGGTTCTTAATATTGTCCTTAATATAGGATCTTATTATGGAATTAATATTGGTCTTGCACATATGACATATTTATTATATTTGTTAATCTTTCACCAATTCATCTCTATTGATGTTCTATCAACTATGATCAAATAAAAGAGAGATAAAGAGAATTAAGGAAGATGATTATGGTATTTTAGGAAAAACATGTCAGATCATATTCATTACTACTTTAACTAATTTCTTTAATATGATCAACAAATACAAATAGTTTTGTATCTATTCTTCATTTAGTAACTTTAATAGGTGTGCTGTTCGTTTGCAGACACATGCAGGCGGGCATCTTACCTTGTAGTTCGAGCAATTTTGACAATCTTGTTTTCCTTAAACTATTTTATTTGTGTGTGTGTGTTTGGATATGTATAGTAGCACGCATTTATCGTTTATCAACCAGAGCGAGCAGCAGCTCCTTTTCTAAGCGGTGGTCGAGAGAAAATACAGTACTTCTAGATTCAGTCACACCCTATATATATATATATATATAAAATTAAAGCTCTTGGTACAAATATTTCTTTTATATCCTCGGTTATCCTCTTATGGTTGAGATAAAATTGTTGTCATGTGAACTGAACTTTACGGGTTCAAAATTTTAAAAACAATCTCTCTAATTGTGAGATAAAACTACTGCGTACGTCTATCACTCTATGACCCCACCTAATACAGCCTTATAACCAACTGGACTGCTATATGGACTTCAAATGAACTCTCCTCCTCCAATCGATCAAACTGTTGGTTGAGGTAGTGAGCTCACCCTATAAGAAAGATAATACATGTTCGAATTCCGATAAATGTATTTATTGGGAGGAGCAAACCCTCCATGCAATATGCGTGGAAAGGAGTTATCGCTGATCAAATCAATCTCTCTCCCCCCCAACTGATATTCAGGTTTAGTTAGAGACATAATACTGTAGTATATTCAAGTCGGTCTACCTTCTTGATCTCTCTAGAAAGACCTATGGGCAATGCCCAAAAGCATGCAACAGATTAATTAAAAGGTGATACAATTGGTCGGTGTTTTCTGAACCAAAACGTAACATACGTACACGACACTGCGTTTAAGTTGTCGTTTTTTCCTATCTGGGACCGATTAGATGACCAAAGCGATTGCTTCATTTGAAGATCAGAACAAAAAGCTAGCTAGCCTTCCTCTTATTACTCCTGAATCCTAATAACCTATCTATCTTTATGTACAATACGTTTCTGCTGAACCACACTCCTCAAAAACGTTTCTTCTCTCTCAACTGCAGCAACTTACACCCTCTAAATCTACAGTAGTAATATATTCAAATGATGCATGAGAATTAGATATACAGAAGCATTGAGACTGAGATCAATATATATAAATATATCAAAGTCTGAGGAATTACTGAAAAGTGAAAATGATCTCCCTGTGGACAGAAAAACTTGTCCTTGTAAAGTGGATTCCAAGTCTAGATCATAGATAAAACATAAATAATAAATTAATTAATATGAAAATTGTTTGGAGAGATGGAGCTTACAGAGTATGATAATTCCAGCAATCCAAGTTCCAGATTTAGCTCTAACAGCTCGTCGACCTCTCCAATCAACACTTCCATAAACAGTGAACGCTTCTTCTTCCTCCTCCTCCTCTTCAAACTTGTTCTGCATATTCAACCCGTGTGTGTGTGTATGTGATCATATCACTTTTACGACAAACAGTACAGATGAAGAAAAATAAATGAGAAAAAACGAATCTTGATGGATGGATACTAACCTGTAAGCAGGCCATTTTCGTTGATACGAAAGAGAGAGAGAGTGTGTGTGTGTGCGTAGGTAAAGGTCTTAAAGAGTATCGCCAGAAGCAAAGAAAGTGTGTGGGAGTGAATAAATAGATAGATAATAGAGGACGCACCGAAGGGTGGCATGCACATGAACGGTGCAGATTTCAGTGTAAAGACGCAATCACACAAAAAGCCTGTGTTAAGTAAATGTTGTTATTGTTTCTTAATTTGGATTGAAATATGCGGCACGTCTATGTTTTTTCTTACTAGAAATACTTGCATACTCCATGCTACTATTTTATCTAAACTGTTCAATAAAAATATAATAACTTAAATCATTTTAATTCTAGTTAGGAGGTGACACATATGAAAAGAATTCAAATTTTAATTTGTTTGCAAGAAAAATATGAGTTCATCATTTTTGTTTTTGTTAAATTAAGATGTGTATTTTTCTTGAAAAAAAAAATAAATTTGAATTTTTTCAGGAGAGTCACCTCCCAAATAGAATTAAAATGACCTGAATTATTATATTTTATTGGATAAAGTTTGGATCGACTAGATACTCTTGGAGTATGTAAGAATCTATCTTTTTCTTACACCCACATATAAATAATTAAATATAGTATCTTCTTTAATTTGGGAATTAATAATAAATTTATCCGTTTAATTTCAAGGATAACTAGAATTTAGAGATATTTATGCATCTGAAGTTGGTGATTTTGAAATTTAATTACATATATAGTTTAACCATTTAACATTAAATTCCATTGAATGGTTCAAAAAAAAAAAAAAAATAGAAGAAGATATGAGATTCCCTCCCCCTTTTCTTTTTAAGTTTGGAGCACATTTTGTGTTTATTATTTTGATGAGCATAACTGATCTAAACTGTCTATAGCTAGATTGATTTTAAGCGGTTTAAATTTAATTTAATTTATATATTTTAAATAAATTTTAATTTTAATATATTGAAAACTTGACATAAATATAATCTTATAACTATCACTCTAAAAAATAAATCTATTTAAATTTGAAAGTCCAAATTAATTAAAAGGTCATGACAAAACGCCATACAAATTGAACAAGAGAGCTAATTAAGTATAAGAAGAATTGAATGTATGATTAAGCACCCCCTTTCTTGCTTGCACATGGAAAAGAACCATCTACGAATAACAACGGCCATATTTCATGATTTTAATATATTATTAATTAAGATTCCAACCTATCGCATTCTTAATTATCTTAAGTAAATTAAAAAGACGAAGCTAATTCCCGATATTTAATTATGAAATGTCCCCAATATGTGAACTACATATTTTGAATTACTTGAAAGCACATTTTATTTTCTTGAGAAAATATGATAATGTGAGGATGAAAATAGGAGAATGACAATTAGGTTCTTAAAGTTTGATAAAAAAAATTTTCATCGAAATTAAGGGGTATCCACCGTTGACAACAAATACTAATCCTCCTTCATATCGTAGTCATTTCGAAGAGGCATTGGTGCTAACCAAATAAATTTTTCCATATACACCACCAGGATCAAACCCTTAACTAGATGCTTAAGGAAACTAACTACGAGTCAACTAAGCTAGGTTGCTTTGGTTCTTAAAGTTTGATTTTCATTACATTTAAGTTTAACAAATTTTATAAAAATTAGTTATCAATACCGATTTATGATTACATATATATCTCAATTGTAAATTTGTAATGGTCTAAATTAGATATCTACAGCTAATTTTTTAACACTATTTTATATGAAATTATTATTATTAAATCGTTTTTTAGGATCTATATGTTTTTTAATTAAGACAATTAATACTTCATTCCAAGGGCCCATTGATTAATTAAGATTGTTACCTATCCTCCTAGCTCGCACTTTTCAGTTTTCATGTGCCTGCCAAGTTTGTAGCTTATCACATCAAGTTGTGTAACATATAGTTATCATCATGACGTGACCCACCTTTTTTTTTTTGGATAATAAAGGCAAGCCGAAACTTGAAAATGTGAAATAGGAACTAGATTATAAGACTCTAGCCCCTAGTACAACAAGTAGAAAGATACTAAGAGTTACAGGATTGCTTATCCTTCAAAACTATATCCAGGCAACCTCTGGGAATAGTTGGGATCATAACCACATCGGCACCAATGACAACACTATGGCCCTCCTTGGCCATGTAATCAACACAAGAGATGTTTTCTCTTGGAGTATGATGAAGCTTCACGTCCCAGTCTTGGAACAGGAGGTCTCTAGTCGCCCCAACAATGTCTTTAAGGGGATGATCAGTAGGGCAGTCTCTCATAAGGATATTGACGTCAATAGAATTGTAGTATATGACGATTCTCTGTAACCCCATCTGAAGACCAATCTGTAACCCTATCATGATAGCATAGATTTCAGCTTCAATGACGGAAAGTAGGCCAAGGGGTTTGTAAAAACCCATCAACCAATCCTTGAGTATTTCTCCTCTATCTTGTCCAGATGGAAAATCTGGTGGTTTAGCTTTTCATTTGCTCCATTTTCCATGAGAAGGTAGCTACATCGGTGTAGCATCTCCCTTGTTTCTGTGATCTCTCCCTGAAATGGAAATTTACATTTGGTTGTCCAAAGAATCCAACACCCCAAGCTAAAGATTCTACTTGTATATAAATTGTCTTCCTATAATGTCCCTTTTGATTGACTTGTTTACTTCATTGTTGTTCAACATTATTAATCACTTCATCTATATGAGGAAATTTGGGAAGAGGGGTTTGAGGGAGTAAAGGTGAGCACGTAGTATGTGATATGAACCATGCAATTGAAGAGAAGTTATTAGGCAATAATGAAGGGAAATCGGTTTTGTTTTGGAAGACTACTATATGGCGCTTTCTAGAAGAAATTCTTTTATGTATATTATATGCTCCTACAATTTAGAATATATTCCTCCGATCTTAAATATAAGATATAGTTTGTATGCAAATTACACTATAAACTATGTCATATATTTAGGACATGAGGCAATAGTTACATTCTAGCAAATAGAATTCTTTGATCCATAATATACTACTATGATTATTATTATAAGTCCTTTGTAGAAGAAATTCTTGATCTTATACAGAAATCCACTTAGGCCTTGTTTGGTTCAATGGAGGGGAGGGGAGGGGAGGAGACGTTAAATGAGGGGAGGTGGGCAGAGGGAGGGGGAGGTTAATTATGGGAAGAGGATTCTCTCCTAATCTTTTTTTTTTCTCATTTTCTCTCATTAGCCCATCTGGGCCGTTGATTGGGAAGATGAGAGAAAAGTTAAAGTAGTGTTGTGATTGATTTGACAGATATGATTTAGAGATGATAATGGATAATGAGAAAAGGATTATGAGAGAAACCTAACCCCTACCTTTTTGGTCTGGTTTTCTCTTCCTTTTCTGTTAATTCCCTAGCTATATTGATACCACTCTGCACCAAACTTGCCAACTAGTAATGGTGTCTCACAAAAATCTCAACAAGTAGGCCTACTCCCAAAGAATCATTGAGAAATTTCAAATTTTAATGTTTCTTTTCTTGAGTGAAAGATGAAATTTTTTTATTAATCCAAATGAGAAAACTTCTTAAGCAAAAATTTAGTTGAGGAAACTGAATGAGAAGACTTTGATAAATCCAAATGCATATAATGCACATTGATGAAAATTACTGGAAAGAAAAGACAACAAACACCAAAAGGAGGAAGATAACTCAAATACCAGTAGTGAGTAGATCATATGGTGTTTTCATCTTCTGCTTTCTGTTGGCTCCTCCTGGATTCTTCAGATCTAACTATTGATCACCATATTAGAATCTATCAATTCAACAAGCTAGATAAGAATTGAACGAAGAGACAGCTAATTCTTAGAGTAAAATTAAACCTCTGATCAAAATGGAATGGAGCTGTTTGCTTATCAAAAGCCAGAGAACAAGAAATATTCTAACAGAAGAATAAGTTCATATGTACAATCTTGCAGAGGTACGAATTACAACCAGCTACTAGTTCCAAAAAAAGGAGCCAAAGAAAGAACTGAAAAAGCATTTCATACAAACCAAACAATGCAGCTTGACCTTACAATGTGATATTAAACTTTTTATGTACAATTTCAATTATATGAATCCAAAGAAGTACGATGATAATATATGTAATTCTTTCACTTCAACTCCAAAATCAAGTAATTAACGAAAAGTGGATAAAAAATAAAAAGATTTCGTGAATTAAGGAAAAATTAGCTCAAGTTCACAATCTGTTCTGTTTTGTTATAGATGGAACTAAGTTTATGCTAGAAAATACAGAGTTAACTCATGACTCCCGAACAATAATAAAGCCGTTTTCAGACTTTTATCCAAACAAACAACATAGACTTCAATACTCATGAAGGTAAGTTTAGTTTGTTTTTCCTTATTTCTGTTATGGACTCATATAATGGGCCTGACAAATATGCGGCCCAATAAGAGCGCTTTATGGCAGAAACTCTTCATAATCAGGTAAAACGCTAATCACCCTTTAATCATGCCTATATTCCTGGATAGTACAGATAGTGGAGCAAGAATTTGCAGAAACATAGAGGCGCATATGGCCTAAGGAGCGGACTCACACCTAGAGCAATGAAACCCTAGGTAATCTCTATATATAGGAGATTACCCATAAGGTGCACACCCCCGATTCATTATCTTTTACAATATTGTTACACTGAGCACACACACACCCCTTATTGGCGATTCGCCATTCTTGTGTTTCTCAGTGATCTTCCATTCTTACTGGTATCTTCCATATAGATATCTATGAGAATATATTGACATTCCTTTCGGTACCTTCCTAATAGCTACCGTTGGGAATCTTTTGATCCGATACAAATCATCAACTAACCCCTCAAGGTTAGACATTTGTGTTCTACACAAGAACATTGGCGCCATTGTGGGGAGAGATAAATTTCGATTCCCAAACGACCTAGAATGGTGGAAAAACAAGAAGATATGGCTAGAGACCTTGGTAGGACCAATTGTCGAGGAACAACCACGCAACATCAGCTGCGGCCCAGCGAGATTCCAGCAAGGACCATTGCTGAGCAGTGCCGACATTTGAAGAGCATGCTCGGTGTCTACCATTCTTGGGAGGATGTTCTTCGAGAAGATAATCAAGTGGAACACGATGGCGTCGAGACATGGCATCTTCCCTTTGTCAGTGCAGATCCCTCCTTAGTTGATCCCGACATTTGAATCATGCAGTCTTCTTTAAATGTTGTATTAAGTCGATGGAGAAGATGGAGCACTTGCTTAACTTCAGAGACAAGAGGACATGCGACTGATGCAGGAGGAGTTGGATTGTCACGATGCATTTTGGCGGCAGGAAGAGGAGCGAAGGATGCAACTGTTGAAGGAATGCCTTGGAAGAATGGAGGGTCGGGATACACCTGGTTCTAACCGGGCTAATATCCTTGTTCCTAATATTAACTGAGATCAAGCTGGCCCTAGTAGGGTTAATGCTACAGCTCCCCCTCATGAAGATGCTGAAGAACTGCGCATACATCATGCGGAAGAGAACTCGGCTAGCCGAGACTGAGTTAGGACTACGAAGGGGAGATGTAGAGAATGCAATTATTAGAAGAACGTATTAGATTGCTCGAAAACCCTACCCGAAATACTGATCGAGATGCTAGTGGACCTAGCCGGGTTAGTATCACGCTACCGTTGCAAGTTGACGATGATGGCCCACAAGTTGAGGCCGACAAGACCAAGCTCGAATCCGGAGGTTAGAATCTCGGAACAAGTGTGTGCAAAGGGAAACCAACCTATTGAGAGCTGAGATAACGGTAAGGAAGATACGAGGCCACCATCACAGAGCGTGCCCGAGACATATAGAGGAAGGAATGATGGAGAGAATCCAGAGTCCTTTCTCGGACGAGATCATAACTGCTACATATCCTAAAGGCTTAGACTTAAAGGACCTGCCAAAGTATGACGAGAGCCAGGACCCACAAGTCCATATCAACAATTTTAACATGGAAATCATGGTAAAGGGATTCGAAGGGCATATTATACCCTGGCTATTTGTGGGAACTTTAAGAGGGGCCGCGTAAATATGGTTTTGTTCGTTGCTACCAAATTCAATCCAGGATATGGATAGCTTGGAGCAGAAGTTTCTGCTGAACTTTGCGACAAGCAGAAAACAGCCGAAAACTGAGTTTCAACTCGGCCAAGTAAAACAGTCACCTGGGAAACACTACATAAGTATCTAGATTGTTTCAAGGACACAGCTCTACAAGTACCGGGGTTGAAGGAAGAAGTTCATCTGCATCGGCCATAGCCGACACGGATATTTCATCCCGGTTGAAGAAGTCGATCATGAAACGTCATGTCAATTCATTGACGAATTTCCAAGATCGGTCGAAGAAATACTTAGAGCTAGAACAGATGGAAATTGCAAGTCGCGTAGGTGGAGGAGGAGGATGACACTGTGGATTTTCTAATAAGTTTTCAGCATGGCTTTTTCATCTTGGCGTTTGAAAGAATAGAGGAGGACGATAAACATAAGGAAATTGATAGTTTACATAGATTGAAAGTAATGGGTTTGGACCATCACAACACATGTTGGAAGTTGAAGAGGAGCAGTTGCACGTAGTGATGGGTAATGAAAAGATACTTAGTTCTCGTACTGACCATCAAAGCACAAAGAAGCACAAAGTATTCTCATCATAAGCGTAGGGAAGGGGAAATGTTTGGACCGTTTAGTTGACGATTATTTAAGAGAAACCATTATGTTGTTTGTCTGATATGAAGTTGGAAGTCAAATTGTTTGTATGTTCGTTTAACATTTCATGACGATTTTACCATAAAAATCGGCAGACAATATATAACGATTACGAAGTACAATTGTCATGTATTTGCATAGTATTCTAATAAATGACGGTTGTTGCTTAATAACCGTAATATATATACCTATTTTTTTAAAAAAAATTGGTGGTTTACAAATAAAAAAGACAGTAAATAAACAAACTAAAAATAAAAAGTTACAGAGATGTTCCCTTTCATTTGTCCATCATATTTTGTTGAATCAGAAGTTAACTTTGAGAAATTGAAATGGAAGTAGAGAAGTTGAGTTCAATTTTTGGACGTTTATATAGAAAAGGTTTTGTGGATTATCCATCTGTCACATCTTTTAATATTTAAGATAATTATATTTTATAAATGGAAATGGTTAATTCTCAATAAATCAATATGTATTTGACAATTTTTTAATAAAAATTGTTTGATGTCTACTTATTAATTGTATAATCAACCACAATATTAACTTAGAATTGTTAAGTATATATGTTGCAAAAATACTTTATGGTTCTTAATAAATAACTCTGCAATATTAATTTTTGACTTCATCTCCCTCCTCCGATCATGAGAATGAGGATGGGGATAAGGATGAGGAAGAGGACGAGGACGAGGGGGATGAACAAGATGATGAGAACGACAGTGGTAGTGATTGACGTCGTCATCGTCCTATTCATCATTTTCTTCCTCATCCTCATTATCATAGGAGGGAGATGAAGACCAAGTTAGATTATTATTATCAACGTAGGAAAAGGGAAATGTTTCAAACCATCATGATGTTTGTTATTTCATGACGATTTTTCCTTAACAACCGTCATTATTGTAAGACAAAATATGACAATTACTGATTACCATCAAGCTAGCGCCTCCACCCCCTCCGTCAATCCATCTATTGCGCCGAATGACAAGATAGCACAAGAGAAAAGAGCATTGGGAAATGGTCTTCTTGTCATGAAGGAGGTTCAAATAAAATTATAAGAGAGGAGGAAACTTATCAGTGAGGTGAAACAAGAAATGATAAATTGTGAACTTGTCAGATATCAAAATTTGACATTTCTTGTTCTATCTACACTAAGTTTCCTCTTTTATGACAACAAGACCCTTCACCAGTATTCTTTTCTTTTGTGTCATCTCGTCATTCGATCAACACAATAAATGGATTGGCGGAGGGGCGAAGGCGCCGGCTACGACAAAGGGGGCGATATAGTTAGAATTCTCGAAGACTTAAGCCATTTGTTGCCACCAACAAGACTTGAGGAGGATCGGAGGAGGTAGTGGAGTAGGAAGTGGTGGCTACAAAGGAGTTCCCTGGGATCTTAACATGATGAAGGAGAGAAGGAGGAGGTCGATAAAAAAAAGTAGTAAGAATCACAAGGAATATTTGAGTTTAAATAAAGGTCTAATGGATTGCGATGGGTTATGATTTATGATTTATGAATGTGTAATGTGATTAAGAAGGGTTATAATGAGTTATGACATTGAATGTCCAAATGTTACGAAAGGTTATGAAAGAGTTAGATGACGATTGTTTCTGAAGAGTGTTATACTTTGTCTTTGCTAATATAAGGTTTGAAAGACTAATCATTTGTAAGTGTTACATGACGGTTGTTTATTAAGAATCATGATTTTTGTCACTAAATAAATGACGGTTGTTAGCTACAACCATTACGTTTGTGTTTTCGTGAATTCTGTATTACAATACATAACTGTGCACATAATTAACCGTAATATATCTTTATGCAACATTTGTCTCGATATACATGACATTTATTAGATATAATCGTTATGTATTAGGCGTTATAAATGCTCAAATCTTAGTAGTGTGAGATGAGTGCCATTTTCTAATTGTATCCCTATTCATACATAACCTTGAATATTGAGGGGGACGAAAAAGATGAGATGCTTGAATAGGGTCAAAGCTGGAAATTTTATTCTAAGATATGTTCAATGAATTAACCGTTATTCTTAATTACACTCATAATTTTACCTGGATGAAATATTATTCTGAATCTCACTCACAAATGAATTTTTTGCAAGGGTCGCCATGATTCAAATCAACCTTTCAAGGAAAAACGAGCCATAAAGAAAGGCTCTACCAAGGCTCCAAAGTATTTTAAATGTCAACATTTGTGTGCTTTTTGATACCTCAAGGGTCAAGTATATATTTAAATAAGTCATTGACAATGAAAAATCACTCAAATAAGTCCAATCAAAACTCTCATTCTCCTCTCCTTCGCCTTTCCCTTTATTTAAATTTATTTATTTATTGAATTTCAACATCTCAATAATATCTGTATAATATACTAGTAAGCATCATGTGTCTAAATCTGATTTAAATATTTCTCCTACAAAATTTGAATATGAAAGAAAAGGGAGAGGGAGCATGGACAAGAATAAATATTTAAGAGAAACTCTATATGATGATCTCATATCAATGAGTTATTTATTTATTTCTGTTTATAAAATTAAAGTTTTTTAAAAAATAATTTGTCTCTCCTATGTAAAAAAATTTCTCTCGCATCTGAATATTTTTAAAATTTTTAATTTAATCCCTCACATTTACATACTTCTATTCCCATTTTATTTTTTCTTTTTTATGCAGGATAGATTTTTTAAAAAGAAAAAAGATAATTGGGCCAATCTTTTTTTTTTTAAAAAAAAAGAAAGCCCACCATAGCCAAGTATGCGACTCGGGTCGGATCTGGATTAGTCAGGGCGAAGCTTTGGATACCGGATGGACAACCGAAAAATAGGATTTATTTCCTTATATATATAAAAAAAGGATTTGTTTCCCTTTTTGCCAATGGAAGCTGTGCTTTTTCAGTATTTCTCACTTATAAATGAATGCTTTATTAAAAAAATTATATTTTATATTGGGTTATATTAGCTTAATATTTCATGTGGGTTTAAATCTCTCTTTTTAGTGCACTATTTGGTATATAGATAAAGAGTAATGCAAATGGGATTTTTTGTTTGTTTATCTTATTCGCTTTATTTTCATCTGGGTTTTTCATGTATTTATAGGAAATTTGAAATATAGATGGTATATCACGTTCTTTATATAGAGAGAGACACACACCATAATAATTACTTTTCATATAATATTATTTATTATTTTTAATTTGAAAATTTCAAATCAAATTTAGAAAAATCAATTTTTTAACACTTCAATAATAACTCTGCAATTATTATATTCTAATGATTTATATTTAATATTTTTTAGTTACAATAATTTATATTTAATTTGAATAACCTAAATTGTAAAGAGGAAGCTAAGGGATGGAAAGAGGAGACACTCTAAATTGAGGGCAAGCTCAAAACACTCAAATTGCAAGTGTTAATCAATATCCGAACCATTAATCATCAATTAATTAATTAATATTAACATCAATTACTCTCCCTTGTCTTATTTATTAGAGCTCATTAACTGAACTACGTGGTTTAAGAAAGCGGTTAAAGTTAGTTAAAAATAATAAATATGTTAAAAGTAAATTTTATTTTTTAAGTATGCTCTTATTTATGAGGGGCAAGTAAAAGTGAGAAATAGAATAAACATAAGTATCACAAACTTTTAATTAATGCAATATATATAATTAATAAGGAAAAAAATGGAGAAAAACTCATTAAATGTTTAAACCAAACAACTTTTGTTGATGTTGGAGAATATGGTACAAGTGACTTATAACAAAATTCACTATCCAATATATATATATATATATATATATATAATCCTTAATATAACACCTAGTTGACTTCTTTTAAAAAAATTACGTAAGCTAAATAAGTTACATCATACATATGTACTGTAAAATTATATTATATATATCAGTTTATGAGTAGCGAAATTAATTTAAATAAATAATAAATATAAATATTTTAAAATAATTTATTCAACTTCTTTATATAAAAAAAGCTAATTGAGTCTTGTATCGAGGTGGTATCTCATTTATACACACACATTTTATAAAATAAAAACAAAAGAAAGATATGTATCTATTTAGATAGATTAGTAGTAGAAATTATTTTTTAACGTAATTTATTTTTTATTTTTTATAAAGTAAATATGTGGGGAGTTTGATCTTTAAAAAGTGTTTTTCTAATACGTAATAGGGAGTACGTAGATTCGGTAGCCACTTGCTATTTTAGCTGAGTGACTGTGCAAGTGGAGGAGTTATCGTTTCCTGAGGAGAGGGGTCCAAGAATCGCGTTCTTCAATCTTGCTAGCCGAACAAGGTACCTTCTTTTTATCATTACCTAATTCTTTTATCTCTAGATTTTCGCCTCCTTGTTTTACGCTATTTATCGTCTCAGAAGAATATGAGCTCAATTTCAGCTTCGTTGAATCTTTCTCCCATTGCATCTGACAAAGAAAACGGTGTAGGTTTCTTTCTTTGTTTTTCTTTTCGTTTTTCTGTTATCTCTCCATTTCAGTTCGCGGAGGCTCTGTTTGCTATTTATTATGAGAGACATTGATTTGGTTCTTATACTATGCATCTGGGATTCTTAAACCGATTCGAATTGATTAAATCCAGTCAAATTAGTGCTTCTGGCTGGGTTTCGATCCATTATACATGCTCAATTTAGCTCAATGTGGATGGATTTTTAAGGGTTTGTTTGGGAGGATGGAGGAAATTTTTTCATCCTGTAGTTCTGGAGGGTAAAATCACCCTGAAACACCAATGACATTGATAACTTCAGATTTCAAACTATGAGGAATAAATTCTCCTCCATCCTTTCAGCCGTAC
Source organism: Acacia pycnantha (assembly GCA_025563575.1). Classification (NCBI taxonomy): domain Eukaryota; kingdom Viridiplantae; phylum Streptophyta; class Magnoliopsida; order Fabales; family Fabaceae; genus Acacia; species Acacia pycnantha. The sequence goes on along the minus strand of JAMWYP010000302.1, from coordinate 394,624 downwards.
ACTTTAATGAACTCCCACACAAAGTCCTAAGGTTTGGTTCCAGAAGTAGGAGAGAATGGATTGAGATTTGAAATAGTGTCTCTTTCCTTTATGCATTGAAAGAAACAATACACCAAGGGTAACAAATGAAAGTTTATCTCTCAAGGTCGCTCCATAGCAAATTAGCAAAATAAATAACCTTGCTGGAATGACCAATAAACTCATATAATGGAAATGTTGTCATATTGAACATTATATTAATATATAGTTGCTGGCCACTGGGGCAACATATGAGATTCAAGGATATTGCTAGAACTTTTCAGATTTTGTCAGGTTGGGGGCTTTTTTCATGCTATTTTCTTTTGAGTTCTCTGGCCTGCTCTGCTTATCATTGTAATGCTGATTTAAGGGACCATTTGGTATAAAATAATAATAGGAAAGGGGATGAGAATGGGAAACTCTCTCCCATAAACATGGGAAGCTTTCTTCCAATTAAGTCATCTTGCCATCTACCAAACACAGTGAAAATACTTTTTCTCAACCTTTACCTTTCTTCAAATATTTTTTCCATGTATTCAATGAATGCATCATTAGATTTTGCAACTTATATGAATCTCCCTTGAATATATGAATGCATTTATACACCTATCTAAGACAGAATCGATGCTCAAGTGATTTAGCTTCAGAGTTGAGTTCTTACAAAACCAGTCAAACACTGGCTTGCAAATTAGGAATGGATGATTTGGAAATATCTAATGCTATGGATGATTTCTCAAAAGAAAAACCAAATTTGAATTGCAGGAAGAAGTAGAAAGTTATATGGATAGCACATCATCACTTAGTGAGAAGACTTCTTCTGAGTTGGCTCGTGAACATCTCATTGCCATCTCTAAGGCTTCTGCTGATACAACTCTGGATTTGAACTCTCTGTCTCAAAGCCAGAAGGTAGATGGAATTGCAGTGACAAACAGTGATGATGATGACAAGTTTAGGTCTGAACTGATTTCAATTGCGTATACTGAATCACCTGATATGAAAATCTGATCAATTTTGAATGTGGATCTCTAAGCTGCGACCCCAAAATTGGCAGTGAAATTGTGTAACTCCGCTTTGTCCCGGACTCTGCTTTTTCTATTCCAGTTTTTATCTTTTGGACTATGCATTTTTTGTTGTGTGTTTGTATTTGCTGAAATTTTTACTTATGTTCACAGCATTATTATAAAGAAATATTTTTGAACCTGAAAAAAAAAAAAAAATACTACCTCCTGTATTTAATATGAGAGTCGGTTGAACTTTTTTTTTTTTAAGATTAAAGAAGTTGAAAAGTGACATTGAAATAATTATATTTATCATTTTTCTCCAAATTAATTGTTTCTTATAAAATGATATATAATCAAATGATATATAACATATTTTTTGATTAAGTAATTTATTATCTTCCTTAATTTTCCCAATTAAAATCAAATTGTTTTTAGATTAAAGACCGCGGCAAAAAACTCTTTTGTCGTGCCCTTTGTGTGTTTAAAGCAAGGTTCTAAAACCTTGATTAGTCACTAAACTGCTGGCGCGATGGGCCATGGGTGAGTCAAACAAAAGCTAACCTGAGATCAAATAAGTGAGAAATTGAAGATTTTAGGATAATGATATGAAATTATAAAGAAATAAAAAATGATTTTTTTAATAGTAAACCAGATTGATGCCCAGACTGAATTCTAGTCTGGGTTCAGAACCTAGGTTTATAGCACAAGTGACAATATTCTATCCTCCAAGTCCCAATTATGTACTATCACGTCTTTAATATAAATTTTATATATTAGTTTTTTTTTTTTTGTTGAAAAAGGTTGGTCTTATATTAACCAACAGAGAGTATTTACCCTGTTACTTGGGGTTGAGCTATAATCATGCAAACTAATCTTATAAACTCATAAGTAATGTTGTCAAACTCACGAGTCTAAAAAAACTCGTAACAGTGACATAAATTCGTATCGTGAACTCGAATCGATAATCTCGTAAGAGTTTACTTTTATCATTAAATATGTATTAACAATGTATAATTAAATAATTAAAATATAAAAATGACAACAATTTAATTTAAATATATTTAAAATCCAAATAATTGAAATTAAATATATCAACATTCAAAATTTATTATATTTAGTAAAGAAATTTCTATAAAATTCATATATAAAGCTGTTGAGGATGACAAAATCGAAAAAAAAAAAACAATTTTGTAAGCTACAAACGTAAAAACAGTAAATTCGGTATGTAAACTCGTGAGTTTATCTGAGTTTACAGCTAACACGATTTTACTAGAGACTTAACTCGATTTCGTAAGATAGAAACGTAAAAACGGTAAACTCGAAGAGTCAACTCGAGAGTTTGAGAGCAATACTGCTCACAAGTAACAAAGCATTTATGAAAGTGCACATGCAAGATCCAACAATTTCCAACTTCGGCCACATATATAATGAGTTCAAAGACAAACTACTCGAGATTTAATCTTAAAAAATTGTATCCACAGTAAATTGGGTTCACTATGGGCTGGCACAATGAGTCAGCACCACCTCACTATCCAACGGATACTTCCCAGTGCAAAAGCCAATTTAATAACGTAGAAAATGAAATTTGAAAGTTGTCAGGATATCACGAGATTTGGAAGTTTATGGAAGTGATTGCTGATAACTTTATTGATGCTCCTCGAGAAAAAAAAAAAGGATCAAGGAAGATAAGTAGGTCATTTTAAAGAATATATGTCATATTAACTAATTTAGACAACTTTTTTAACATAATCAAATTAAATAAATATGTTCTATATTAAGAACCGGAGAGAGAGAGTACATTATTTGCAATCAAGAGTCAAGACTTTAGGATTTGCATTAGTTTAAATTGATACTTCCTCCTGTGCTTTTTATAAGATCCCGTAATTTGAATTATCTTACCTGTTTTATAAGAGCTCCATGAGAATTGTCTGAACATTTAATGCTTTTTCCCCCTAATTAATTACATGTATTGCATTAATTAAAAGGTTTTTTATACTTATATTTATTCTATTTCTCTCTCTTACTTATCTCTTATAAATAAGGGTATATTTGGATAAAAATTATTTTAAACTAATTTTAACCGTTTTCTTAAACCGTGCACATGCAAGACTAAAGTGTGTTACTCTCACTAATCTTAATGCTGGTCTAGTTTGGATATCAACAAGTTATACTTCATTTAACTAACCATATCTAGGCCAAGCATAAAGTGCTTGGGATGGCGATAGTTCTTGGTAAGAAAAGCTCTAAGCTAGTTTCAGTTTCTTCTGAAGAAGATGATCTCATTAATAGGAGTTCAAAGAAACTGGGTTTGACTGAGAAGAATGGCGATAGTAATGGCATGGAAGAAGAGTAACCAAGACTGGGTTTGACTGAGAAGAAACAAAAGGAAGGGGGTCGATCATTTGCAGACATTTTACAGGGTGTTAATCAGCATGAGCGTGAAGCTGGTGGTCTTGAAGGTAAGAATGCCTTGGCTAATGATGCACTATCTGAAGATGCCATTTCTAACTATGAAGAAGAAGAGGATTCAGAACCTCTGTGTTTGATATCTAAGGAAACGAATAGAAATTTCCGAACATTTGCTTTTTCTGAGAAGATGAAAAAGCAACTCTATAAAGCATGGAACAATGTTGTGATTGTGAAGTTACTAGGTAGGAGCATTAGGTATAAGATTCTCCTATCAATATTACAATCACTATGGGCTAAACAGTGATTCGTTTAATCAATATTGTTAATGGTTTCTTTTTGGTTAAGCTTACCAATAAGGAGGACTATCTTCATGCATTGACTGGAGGACCCTGGTTGTTATTTGATCATTATCTGATTGTGAGGCTGTGGGAACCTCTATTCAACCCTTGGACAACCACTATTGATAAAGTGGCGGTTTGGGTTAGAATGCCGAAGATATCCAAGGAATATTACGATCGTGAAGCTCTAACTTGGATTGGTAATAGAATTGGGGAAACGATAAAAATTGATATTAACACATCCGGTCATCTTAGAGGTCACTACGCCTAGATGTGTGTTTTGGTTGATCTAAGCAAGCAACTGATGGATGGCTAGGAATATTTTGTTGAATATGAGGGTCTACACTGGTTATGTAATTGATGTCGCTACTTTCGTCGCTAAAGCAGTCAATTAAACTAGGTCCTAAATTATTATGCAGTTTAGGGTCAACCTAGGTCATTTTCCCAAGGAGCAAGCTGTGGGTTTTCGTTAGGTTGAATTTAGGTGATAAAAAGATGGAATGAAATGAAATGAAACTAAACTAAACTAACTAAATGCAAGATGAAAATGATTCTGAAACCTATATGAGAATGAAACTAATCTATATGAATTTGAATGCAATTTTCGAGGAGGTTTTGTTATGAGAAGAGAATTTAAATCCTAATAAAAATATTGATTAAAAGCAAATCAAACAATAAATTTAAGATCTAGTTCAGTTATGAATGATAAAGAGGATAACTTGGGATTCACATGGAGTTAACTTTCTTAACCCGAATTAATTAATTAGACCAAAGGGAGATTAATGGGAGATTGGAATTAATGAATTTAATTAACTAATTGAATCATGAGAAACCCTCAAGTTCAACAACACCTAATCCACTAGAAAACTCATAATGGAATGAGCGCTAGTTAATTAAACTTATTAAAACCCAATGACATTTAATTTCAAAATATTTTAGAAATCTTGTTTACAATTATCCAATTGAACAACTAGACAATTTATCAACCTAATTAAACAATTAAGACGATAAACCAAATTGTCAATTAAATTAATAATGAAAAATCAATTAATAATTTAATTGACAATCCAAAGGTTGCAAACAAAACTCTAGCAATTGTCTCAAGCATAAAAATTTCAAATCATCAATCTAATCCAATAAAAATATGTTTACAATCTAAAACTAGATTGTTCTCAATTAACATAACTTGAAATTCCTTAAAACTAAATTATCTCAAGTCTCGAATTAAAAAGATTAAAGAATAACACTCCATTGTGGTCTTCAATGGTAAGTCCCAGGCTCTAGCTTCCTCTATACTTCTTCCAAGTTGCCTCCCAATAGATCTCAAGCTTTCATGACAATACTTCCTCCTCCCATTATTGTGAAACCCACGGCCATTTAAATTGGTGAATGGAAGAATCAATTGAGGTACAGGGAATGATGGTGGGTCCCGTCAGTGGATGCTGGATCAATGTAATGGATGAATAAATCAATTGAGGATTGAATCAATTCAATCCCGTGAGTGAGTGCGTTGCTGCTTCTCGATCTACTGCGTGCGTGAGTGCGTTGCAATTTCCTTAGCGTGCGTCTGCGTCCTTTTACGTGATTCGGCTCTCAATGAGAGCGTAAGTGTGTTGCGGCTCTCGACTCTCTCTCAGGCTCTCAATGAGAGCGTAATCTTATCTGGCTACTAGGATAGGTTAATTTATAAGAGGAGAGAACTTTTTGGGTACCAAATTCAGCCCATTAAAATTCCAAAATTAGATTTTCTTCCAACTTTCCTGCAAAAGTTCTGCACAATAGGATATTCTAATATGATGAGATCATGATCTATCATATATTAGGAAATATTATTTAATCATAAGATAACAATCAGAATATTAATAATTAAAGTTCAATAATCTAATAATTAATTCTGATTTATATTGTTTCCTAAAATTGGCTAACAATCCAAATATTATCTAATATATTCAAATTAGCCTAAAGTTGTCCCCAAAATAAATGAATAAGGTGAGATAAAATATATAAAATTACGGTTTATCAACTCCCCCACACTTATCATTTGCACTCCTGGGCAAAACAAATCAAGACCAAGGAAGAACAACAATAAAAACAAAACTGAACTAAAACTTCAAAAACGAATGTTCCAAAATCACAAGCAAAAAGTAAACAAGAGCATTTCAACACCTCTCATGTCCAAGTGATCTTCTCATGAATTACGAAAGCGAACATCATGGCAATTTACTTGACAAAGGGGAACCTAAACTAGAAATCTCTCACCAAGGTTAATGTGTATTTCACTCATCACTCAAAAGTGTATGGTTTGTGTTTACACTTAATTCCATCCCTATCCAATACTCTTTCCATAGGCTTGACAAGAATCTAAATTCTCCACCACTAATAAAGCAAGTGCACGCATAAATCCAAAGGACTTTTATTAGGTTGTAATGGGGCTAATGTTAAGAAAGAAAGGGTACGGTGTTTGGAAAAACAAAGTTGAATATCTTAAAAGATGAAGAGAGTGATACAATAGAGAAGAATATGGGATGCAAGAACTAAACTAAACCTGAACTGAGTCATCATTCTTTTTTTTTTTTCTTCTTTTTCTTTTTCTTTTCCTTTTTTTTTTTCTTTTCCTTTTCCTTTTTTTTTTCTCTTTTTTTCATTTTTTTTTTCCTTTTTGAAGATAACCTACCATATTTTTCACAATGACCCAATTCCTAATTTTATGCATGTTCTTCCATCTAAAAGAGATAATGCAATGCTCTTCAACTCCCAAGACATTCAAAAGGGTAGATTTCTCCTTTTTTTTAATGGCTATGGGTGTAGACAAAAAGGAAAAAACAATACTATATAATCTCAAAGGCCTAAACAAAGGATATATGTATGAAAAAGGTAGGCTTTTTGGCTTATCTGGCTAAAATGAAATGAATGCCTTTATCATTTTTATGAACACACATGCATAAAGTGTAACCTCAAATAAGATTCAAGTCAAGTTCTAGATCAAGTAAAGAGTAGGGGTACACACTAAAAATATATATGTAGTAGGCTCAAAATCTCACTAGGAATATGATCACTAGCCTAAATTCACCAAAGTCAAATTCATTGCCACTAGGTTCACCAACTCAAAACATGATCGACTACTTTTCAAATCAAGAATGCATCATACTAAAGTTACTTAAAACTTTGCAATTTTAACTTTGAAATTTTTCTTTCTTTTCTTGAAAACAAGAAACAAAAACCAAAGTAAAAACTAAAATATTTTTATTTTTGTCATTTTAAAAACAAAAAACAGAAACCAAAAGTAAGAACAAAATCCCTCCCCCACACTTAAATCATGCATTGTCCTCAATGCAAAATATAAGTCTAACCAATAACAATCAGCAATGCAAGTGAAAGAGTAAGGAAGGAATACAACCAGACTATTAAATGTTTGGAGGCTCAAATGAAGTAGCATAATTGGCTTCTCTCCCTTGTCTGGTTGTAAGTCACATGAAAGCACCAGTGATATCCTCTTTTGACGTTCAGCAAACATACCATATTTTAAGCTTCGCATATAACATTTCAGCTCAAGTATAGAAGGTGTTTGGATGGGAGGAATCAATCCATGTACCTGCATAAAATCATAGCTCCAAGCAGTATCTCGTCCCATATAAATACAATCAATGAAATTTGATTGATCAAGAATAAAGGAAGATCCCAAAAGAAATTGACTAACAGAAGGTATTGGAACTTCTAGATATTTTGAACAACCCACCAAAAGTCAATATGACTCTCCTCAGTAAGAGTCAAATTCTCTAAAGAATGAGTCAAGTGATCACTCAAATTGGTCTTATCATGCTTGCCTAAATCATCACACAAGACGAATTCTACCTGTGAAACATCATGATTCAATATGGTTTTACCCTCTAAATGCATATCTAAATCAAGGTTTCCCCCACACTTATCTTTAATAGTATCCCCACTAACAACAATCATGCCAATATCATGAGTAGTATCAATAAAATCAATAGAGATATTACTTCCATCATTTAAAGCATCATCATGATTAGTGTTAAGCAAGGTATCTTTAAAATCAATAGTGTCAAAGGTGTTAACAACAATTTCTTCATCAACTTTCTCATCATAATCAATAGAATTTGTAGGACTAGAGGTATGAGAAGAAGTATCAATGCATGCGTTGCAAGATTCAGTATAATTTAAGTCAATAGAACTAGTCAATTCAGAAACAACATCAATGCATGCATACTCAGCTAATGTACCAATCATCCCGTCATTTGAAGTGGTAGAAGAAAAAATGGGTGAATCATTAGAGGGTGAAAGTATATTACCACATAGAAATTCACTTTGAACTTCTAAATCTTCACTCTGCCGATTGTTAATTAGAGTTTGAAGCTTGTCAAGCTGCTCTCCCCTTTCTTGAAGCATTTTTATCATAACATCCATCTGGTTTGATGATCTTGAATACTCATCATGAATTGGAACAGTTTGATTGACATATCCAAAATTCGAGTGATCATGCCATCCAAGATTATATGCATTTGAGTATGGATCATATATATGCTCAACTTGAGTCATGGGTCTAGAAGGATATATTGCATTGCAAGATTCAGCTCCGTCATTCAGGTAGGGGCAAGAGTCAGTAGCATGAGTGGCTAGAGAGCAAATAGGACAAAGTGGCCCTATTAAAGAAGAAGACGTAGGCTGTGGGGTAAAAGAAGTAGAGGGCCCCACAGGATTGACCATATTAGAAGAATTTTGCATATGGGGCATAGCCATTTTTTCCACGACAGATGTAAGCCTATCAATTGCTGTAACAACCCGACTTTTCAAAAGCAGTATAAATTTTTTTTTAAACAAACATCATTTGAAAACATCAGCGTAGAGCATTTGAGCGGAAAAGTAACTGATATATATTTATAAAGTGCCGTAAGTCTGGCTGGATACAATGAACAGATGACAAGGACCGTGTGGTTCAAAAGAAATGTACAACAAAGGGAAGGCTTCCGCCGAACATCGAAAGGAAGTCTTCGAACGGAGCTTCTACGCAGTGCTTGTCTCTCTCCTCGGTCCTCGGTCCTCCCGACCTTGACGCTATGTTAAGAGCCGAGATCCGCACCGGATCTCGAGTAACGTTAACCTCATATTCATATATACAACATATGCATTACGTATAATCATACAACAAACAGGCATATCCCAACAAGCCACATAACCCTTTGGCAAATGTGTCACACCTAGCTATCGTGTCACACTTAGCGGCCGTTTCACACCGAGCAATCGTGTCACACCTAGCATTTCACACCTAGCAATCGTATCCCAATACCCATAAGCATAACAACAAAGACATGAAGATATCACGAGCTAACAATTACCACAATAGGCATCGTTACACATAGTACATACATGCATACCATGAACATCAGATTAGTGTTACAGTACGCGGACGTACATTTGTTGAAAGGATTACGGTATTTCTAGCACGTTTACGGAAAACTGTACTTTTACGGAAAATCGTGAAATCTCCAACAATGCTCGTCGGGCGTAACGTAACGGCAACAAATCAGGATTTCGATATCCTATAAGGGTAATATCACTTTCATTAGTGATTTGACATTACGACTGGCATTTTAGGTAAAAATTACCATTTTGCCCTTCTACCCCTAATCGGCGGAATTTCGCCAGATAGAAGAAAATGTGACACTATTCACTACTTTTTCATATCGGATATCGGTAGCCGGATTGCACTTTGCCACATGTCACGATCCTCACCGGGCCACTTGGCAGCTGACATCATCATTTAAAGCCATGATGTCATGGTGGTGATGTCACTTACTTCCTCAAGAAGTCAGTTTTACCGATAAGTTTCGATCGGTGTCCGAATCGCGTGCTTTCGGAGAAATCTCAAAATTCTGTTAACTAACTTTGAAGATCTCCTCTTACTTACTAGAAATGTCTATTCTAATCTAAACCTTGATTCCATACAGGGCATTCCGTGTTCAGTAGAAGTTTCTCGAAAAACGTGTCGACGGTCCAGATTTAAACGCGTTTTCGGAATCACCAATTTCTAGAGAAAAATTCACCGATTCCAAATATGTCTAAATAAATTCAAACTCATTCCTAGATATTGAGTTAGAATTTATTTTCTTTATTTCCAAAAATATGCCTATATGCATTTTTCCTATTTTGTTTTATTAGGAAATGCACAAACGGCTTCTAATTTACTTCCTAAGAGGTCACTTGAAGGTAAAAACTCACTGATCAATATTTTACCTTGACCTTGGAATTCCTATTCCTAGATCTTTAGATAGGATCCGTTTCCTAATTTTTAATTTACTATTCATCAAATTTTACTTTAATTAATTATATATTAAAATAATATGCAACTTGCACAACTTGATCTTCTATTTCATTTTTCATTTTTTTTTCTTTTCTTTGGCCCAAAATTTCGACAGCCCTCTTTTATTTTTTAATAAATATATATTTTTTATTTAATTAATTATTTAATCATTTATTTATTTATTTATTTACTTTTTCCCAAAAATTCCACAAAATTACCTAATTGGTTCATTCTTGTATTTAGGCTTAAAAATACCTAAACTCAACTATTTTTCTCCAAAATTTCCAATTAATTAGTAAACATGTTTTTACTAATTTTAAACCAATAACCACTAATTTTAGGGTTTCATATAATTATTCATGAATTTCCCTTACTTATGCTTAAGTAATTAGCCCAATATTACTTAATTAATTAATTATCACAAGTTGATAATTTTCTTACTCAAAATATCTCATTACCTTCACACTCTTGTATTAACATTGGTATTTTCATGCCTCTCGCATTTTTTTAGAAATTACAAGGGTATTATGGTCATTTCACTTCTTTTTTGAGTATTTTCCAACAATTTCTCCAATTTCATAATTTATAAAATTACAAAAATTAGAGATAATATACTCTCCTAATTCACTTGGTCATTTTACTGCCTTTTAGGATTTTTCATAATTTTTCTAAGTTATTCTCCCTTTCAGGGGCATTTTGGCACTTTGGCCCTTAAATTTCCCTGATTTCCTACAGAATTTAACTTAGAATAATAGACTATATTTCCACAAGTCTTACGATCATGATTTCACTTATGAGAAATAACCCATTTATTTATCAAAATATAATATTTCAGATAAATAAATATGCGGGTATTACAATTGCGCTCTCCAGGCGAGACTCAGAATTAGAAGAAAGTAATCCCTCCTCATATACCTGCTCAACTCCATGGTCATAATGATAAGGCACATCATTATAACAGTTATTTCCATAAATTGAAGCATGCCAAGCCATCATAGGAGGGATCAAGTTCAATTTTCCAATAAACAATTACCTAACAAATCACCTAGAATTCAAACCTAAAGCCTAACCATTGCTCCCCGGCAACGGCGCCAAAATTGATGTCACTACTTTCGTCGCTAAAGCAGTCAATTAAACTAGGTCCTAAATTATTATGCAGTTTAGGGTCAACCTAGGTCATTTTCCCAAGGAGCAAGCTGTGGGTTTTCGTTAGGTTGAATTTAGGTGATAAAAAGATGGAATGGAATGAAATGAAACTAAACTAAACTAACTAAATGCAAGATGAAAATGATTCTGAAACCTATATGAGAATGAAACTAATCTATATGAATTTGAATGCAATTTTCGAGGAGGTTTTGTTATAAGAAGAGAATTTAAATCCTAATAAAAATATTGATTAAAAGCAAATCAAACAATAAATTTAAGATCTAGTTCGATTATGAATGATAAAGAGGATAACTTGGGATTCACATGGAGTTAACTTTCTTAACCGAATTAATTAATTAGACCAAAGGGAGATTAATGGGAGATTGGAATTAATGAATTTAATTAACTAATTGAATCATGAGAAACCCTCAAGTTCAACAACACCTAATTCACTAGAAAACTCATAATGGAATGAGCGCTAGTTAATTAAATCCACTAAAACTAGTTAAAAGAGATTTAGGATATTTTTGGGAATCATGTTCACAATTGTCTAATTAAACAAGTAGACAATTAACCAACCTAATTAAACAACTAAGAGGATAAACCTAAATTGACAATTAAATCAATAATGAAAACTCAATTATTGATTTACTTGACAATCAAACGGTTTGCAAACAAAAATTCTAATAAATATCTTAGCACAGTTTAAATCAAATTATCAATTAAATCTGAAATAAATGATATGTCTACAATCTAAAACTAGATTGTTCTCAAGGAAATAACTCAAAATTATTTAGAACTAAATAATTTTAAAGTCTTCAAACAAATCAATAAAAGGAAAACACTCCCATATGGTCTTCAAGTGTAAGTCCTAGGCTTTAGCTTCCTCCATGCTCCTCCTAAATTGCCTCCTAAAAGGCTTAAGATGTCATGAAAATCCTTCCTCCAAATTCCATGCAGTGCGTCAACGCCATGAGGAAAGAATGAGAGCAATTGATTAAATCAATTGCCTCGGCCAATGCGCGTCACTGGAGGAATATAGGAGTTGAGCTGCTTCTGGATTTATGGAGGTGGCCCGCGTAGATAATTGAATCAATGAATCACAATGTCTCTGCGTGTGCGGCTCTCAGCTCTCAATCAGAGCGTACTCTTATGTTCGCGGCTGCTAGGTTAATTTAATGGGAAGGAAGAGATAGATTTTTGGGTATTAACTTGAGCCCAATAGAATTTAAGAAGCCCAATAAAATTCCAAAATTAGATTTTCTTTCAACTTTCCTGCAAAAATTCTGCACCATAAAATATTCTAATATGATAAGATCATGATCTATCATATATTAGGAAATATTATTTAATCACAAGATAACAATCAGAATATAAATAATTTAAGCCCAATAATCTAATAATTAATTCTGATTTATATTATTTCCTAAAATTGGCTAACAATCCAGATATTATCTAATATATTCAAATTAGCCTAAAATAGTCCCCAAAATAAATGAATAAGGTGAGATAAAATATATAAAATTAGGGTTTATCAGTAATACTTGTGGAGTGTATGGACATCATTCAGAGCACTGTAAGTCTAGGGATGGTGGTACAAAAACAACGGCAGATAGAGCAATAAGGATGAAGGAAAAATGACTGGGGCTAATGTTTCCTTGGAGGCTGACAGAAATGATTTAGATGTCTGGCGTATAGTCCATAAAACCAGTCGCAGAAGAAAGGAGAGTAAGGTGAAAGGAGCTGATGATCCTCATCAGGCCAATGGCTCGAGGTTCGGTGTGTTAGTTGCTGAGGAAGAAAGAGAAGCTGATGTTGCGAAGGGGGGGGGGTCTCTTATCCTTGTTGTTTCCATGCTTGTCCTTCAAAAGAGACTGGAGCTGTTCCTGCATTTGCTTCATAATCTCTGCTTGTTGATTCATCATCTCTGTTTGTTGATTCACTAGTTGTCTTGTAGCCTCCAGCTGCTGTTTCACCCTTTTAAGCTCATATGCAAATACAACATTAGGAAGTAATTACTTGATTTAAATGGACCAAGGAGTGATAACGTAAAACATTTAGTTTCAAAAGTATTATATATTCCAAAAGTACTTGACTTGTTGTTTCCATGCTTGTCCTTCAAAAGAGTCTGGAGCTGTTCTTGCATTTGCTTCATAATCTCTGCTTGTTGATTCATCATCTCTGTTTGTTGATTCACTAGTTGTCTTGTAGCCTCCAGCTGCTGTTTCACCCTTTTAAGCTCATATGCAAATACAACATTAGGAAGTAATTACTTGATTTAAATGGACCAAGGAGTGATAACGTAAAACAATTAGTTTCAAAAGTATTATATATTCCAAAAGTACTTGATTTGTTTTGTCTGTTGCAAATTGCTACGAAATTTGTTTTCCGTTGCAAATTGCTACCGAATTTGTTTTCCATTGCAAAAGCTTGCAACAGATTTTTTTTTTTTCGTTGCAAATTACGACAGAATTTGTTTTCCGTTGCAAGATTTGTTTTGTCCATTGCAAATTGTAACGGAATTTGTTTCCCGTTGCAAAATTTTACAACGGATTTGTTTTTCCGTTGCAAATTGCGACGAATATAGTATTCCGTTGCAAAATTTTGCAATGGATTTATTCTGTCCATTGCAAATTGCGACGAAATTTGATTTATTTTTCCGTTGCAAATTGCTACAGGATTTTTTTTTTTCCGTTGCAAACTTCTGCAACGAAATTGTTTTCCAGCCTGTTGCAAATTGCGACAGATTTAGTTTTCTGTTGCAAACTTTTGCAACGGATTTGTTTTTCCGTTGCAAATTGCGACGGATTTAGTTTTCCGTTGCATACTTTTGCAATTGATTTATTTTTCTGTTGCAAATTGCAATGATTTTTTTTTTTTTTTTGGTTGCAAATTGCGACGGAAATTTTTTCCCTCACAAATTTTGTCGCTATTTTAGTATTTTCTAGTAGTGACTCCATATTCGGTGGTCAATTTATTATCCATTAATTCATAGCTCATATTAGGATAAGCATTCAAAGATCCTTTCAATTTATCTACTGTCCAGGTAGATGCGGCATTGGGTTGATTAGTTAGCCTAATTTTCACTACCTTCACTGTCTTCTACATCATTTAAAATAGAATCATCATCAATCCTTTCTCCGTGTCCTAATTCTTCTACTTCATTATCATCATCATCCTCTTATTCAGTGTCGGTATATAATTTATCAATAGGAGGTTCACTTTTATCACAATTATCAATATCTTCAACAAGAATAATATTATCCTTCAAAGATGAAAAACTTTTAAATTAAAATTTTCGCAAGGACGAATTTTGGTGGACTAGTGTTCTACTTCCTTCGGTCCTAATTATAGGAACACATTTTGGAGTTGGTTTTGGTCCTAATTATAATACCAAGTTTTAATTTTTATCAATTTCTTTCTAAAATATCCCTATAAGTTAGTGTTGTTCATTAGCTGGAATGATAACCCCAACTTGAATGTGTTGCAACAGGTGGATCCTATAATTAACTAATTTTAAGCAAGGGTATTTTAGGAAAATAAATATAATTAATTAATTTAACTTCTCTCCTTAATCTCTCCAAATTCTGGTAAATTGATCCTATATTTAGGACCGGAGAGAGTATAATTTATCAATACAGATTCTGTGCATATTACAACCTAATTCTCATTCATTATTTCAATGAAGCTCATCACTAATTGTTCTTTTATATATAATAGAACCGATAATACCATACGACAATGCTTCGTTATACATTCATGCCTTTTTCATGCGGCACTTCTATATATAGTTGAACCGATAATCCCATACGAAAATTTGATAAACTTTGTACCAGTGGCGGAACCAGGAAAAAAATTTAGCCCGGGTCAAAAAATAAACATATTGAACTACTCTATTTAATTCTTATTATAAGACACAAACTAACAAATATATTTGGTTCTTTTTATAAAACACTTGCTTGTTTCCAAATAGCATTAAATATATTTTTTCATGTATAACCATAATTAAAAAGGTAGTGAGTGAGAGTAATAATTAATATGATATTAGAGTTTAGTGTAATTAATAGGGATAATATTGAAAATTACTTAAATTTTAGGACAAATTTAATCACTTTAACTGTTTTTATTGACTTGTAAGAATTGTTAGTTGGTTCCTTAAATAAGGACCAGAGAGAGTATTTACTAAATAGTATCAAATAACCTAGAAAATACAAACAAATAATAACAGATAATTATAAATTAAAACAAGGGTTAAGGTACAAAAATAGACATGTACTTTTGTCAAAAGAGCGCCCAGTAGCAAATACTTTTTTTAGGTGCAAAAGTAGACACGTGGTTACAAAAGTGGAGCAAAATTAGCATTGACCGTTAGTTGACTTTTTCTGTACTGAAAATGATGACGTGGACGATGACGTGGATGTTAATGTTTTATGAATTATAGATCAGCCCCAGATACATTTCAAAAAATTTTCAATTTAGTCCCTCTATAAACTTTTAACATTTTCATTTTAGTCCCTGGTCAAAACTTAGCTTTTTGACCGAGACCTTCTTCTTCCTCCAGAGCGAGAGGCCGCTCTGCGCCATGTTCGCCGGCAACCCAACCTCTTCCTCTCAACATCTTTGGCAAGACGCTTTCAAAACTGATTAAAGCATAACTGAATTGATCACAATTACTTTGTAATGGCATACATACAAACTCATAAAACAATTCCATCATCTTCCCAACAATTTTTGACAGAGAAATACAGAACAAAATCGACCAGAAGAACAAACTCAGCGGAACAGACCCAATTGTTTTCACAGGATCAAAAATGAAATACATATCCAATCAGCAAATCATGAGGAAACAATACAGATCGTGATAAAACTTGAATCAAGAGCTACAACTTCACCTCAAATCCGATGAACCAGAATCAAGAGCTACATGATCTCCCTTACTGGCCAACAACTTCACCTCCTGGACAACATGTACACCCCACCCATTTTTCAGATCCGGCGCATACATGTGCCGAATGGCATCATCAATGCTTTCTCTCTCCTGAAAAGCCGCAGATCCAAGATCTTCCAAGAACTTGCTCACCGTGCGCTTCCTCAGATCCCGAGCGTCGATTTCACCGCACATCGCCTTCTGAGAAGCCATAAAGAGGCAGTTGCCGTCGGCCAAGACCTCACCGCCATGAGAAAGCCGGAAAACAAGAACCCAGAAATTGAAGAAATCGGAATCAAGGAAATCGAAGAAATCGAAATCAAAAAAAAAAAAAAACAATCGAAAGGAGGGAAGAAGAAGAGGGGGAGGGTTTCGACCAGTCGATACCCTTCTCTCTCTTTCTAGTTGAAGAAGAAGAAGGAAGGAAGAAGAAGAGGGGGAGGGTTTGGTTGCCGTCAGCCTTCTCTCTCTCTTTCTAGTTGAAGAAGAAGAAGGAAGGAAGAAGAAGAGGGAGGTAAGGTGTCGGGGAAAGGAGGGGAAGGTGGGTTCAGGAAAATATTGTCGTGAGGTTGAAAGAAGAAGAAAGAAGGGAAGAGAGAGGAGTGACACGTGTGGGAAGAAGAAAGAAGGGAAGAGAGAGGAGTGACAGGTGGCTTAATTTTAATGGAGAAGTCAGATCCCACTGCCACGTCAGCGTCAGATAACGGTCAATGCTAATTTTGCTCCACTTTTGTAACCACGTGTCTACTTTTGCACCTAAAAAAAGTATTTGCTACTGGGCGCTCTTTTGACAAAAGTACATGTCTATTTTTGCACCTTAACCCTTAAAACAATATATAAGATGATACTAATTTTTTCGGTATCTCAAACAAGAATTTTACTTTCCTCTCACAGCCTAATGAGTAATGAAACAAACATTATCCTTACAGAAAAGATAAAAAATTAGCTGAGGCCAAATTTGTGGCCAAATAAAATATTATGTCATATATACATATACATATTAACAAATTTTATAAGATCAGTCGGGGCCAGCTGGGGCCAAGGCCCCAGCTGGCCAGCACTAGGTTCCGCCTCTGCTTTGTACCTTTTTGTTTCCATGATCCTTTGCTATTGCCTTCTCCATAGTTGTTCTTGCGGCTTGTGTTTTTCTCCAAGGAGTCTACAAACTGTCAGGTAAAATTAAGGATTTAGCATTAAGGGTAAAATAGTAAATAATTTTTTTAATATAAACTTTAATTAAAAATATATTTTTGGAATGTTTTTAGAATATTCCTAATGGAGTTAACTATTTGGATTTAAGTGTATGTTTTCAAAATAAAGAGGAGGTTTGTGTAATGAAGGCAAAATAGGAGGGTGATCAGATTATTTTACTCTAAATTATATCATAGTAATAGTTAACGTTCATACGCATGGTAGTTAAAATCTTGATTTATCACTGCAATTTTACATTTTTACGATTTTTTTTTCATTAAAACGATTTTACTAATTTTCCAAACGCTTTTATGTTTTTATGATTTTTTAACGTTACGATTTTACGTTTTACGATTTTTTATCCCTCTTCCGATTTTACGTAAAATCTCGATTTTAACTACCTTGTTCATACGCATGTGAATGTAATTATTTTTTATTATTACGTTTAATCTGAATATTATGTACTCTATTTGTATACTACAACTAATATTGTTATGTTTATTAATTAATACAAATTGCAATGGATATTAATTTCTATGTCTGGAGGTTTTTTTTTTTTTTTTTCATTTTGTTGGTTGTTTTCGTTTCAGTCTAATACATTGTAACTTCTGTTATTTTCAATATATTATTAGGTTCTTTGTTGGTAAAAAAAGTTTCGACAAAAAAAAAAAAATTATGCTTTAAGAAATCAATAATGTAGTATAAG
Organism: Acacia pycnantha; assembly: GCA_025563575.1. Taxonomy (NCBI): domain Eukaryota; kingdom Viridiplantae; phylum Streptophyta; class Magnoliopsida; order Fabales; family Fabaceae; genus Acacia; species Acacia pycnantha. The sequence goes on along the minus strand of JAMWYP010000302.1, from coordinate 376,569 downwards.
GTGGATTTTCTCTCCCTTGGGTGCTAATTAAGTAATTATCAAACAAAATTAACTTCGCGATTCTCAGAAGGGATAGTTGATTTAATTTGTTTCCTTAAAATTTGTAGAAAAATGTGTGAATTTTTAATTTTAATATTCATTAAAATTATCAACTACAACAAAGTGTTGTGTAAAAATTGAAACTCGTGAACTTAAGCAAACTCGTGAAGTAACATAAAGTTGTATTGTGAACTTGAATCGTACGTAAACTTATAAGAGTTTACTTTTATTATTAAATAGGTATTACTAGTGTATAATTAAATAATTAAAATGAAAAAAAAATTGATTTAAATATATTTTAAATCTAAATAATTGAAATTAAATCCATCAACATTAATCATTTATCATATTTAACAAAAAAAGTTTTTATAAAATTTATATATAAAGCCACTGATATGATCAAATCGAAAAAGTTAACACGAGTTTAAGAGTAAGTTAACATGGTTTTGAAAGCTAGAAATGTAAAAACGGTAAACTCGATATATTAACTCATGAATTTAAACGAGTTTACAACTATCAAGAGTTTACCATTGACTCCACTCGTTTTTGTAAGCTAGAAATGTAAAAGGGTAAACTCGGAGAGTCAACTCGTGAGTTTGATAACAATAGTGTCAACACCTTGTTACAATTAAGGATGGGCAAGATTGGAGCTAATTTTATGGCATTGGTACGTATAAATGGGGATGGTTTTGCAACCTGGTAATTAAATTCTCGCATTTATTATTTTTAAGATCAGGATCCGTGATACTCAGAGGGTAATGATATGATATTCTTTTTTTTTTTTTTGCCCATCCGGTATCTAGAGCTTTGCCCTGACTAATCCAGACCCGACCGGGTCGCGCACCTGGCTATGGTGGGTGAGTCTCCCAGCGGGGCTTTTCTGCATTTACAAGGCTCGAACTCGAGACCTTGCTTAAGCGACACAAGCCGCTTACCACTTGTGTCAACCCCCGTTGGTAATGATATGATATTCTAACCATAACTACATTACAATTTTTTGTGGAGTTTCATTCATTTTAGGGAAAATTATAATAAAAGACCTAAAAAAATAATATTTATTAAGAATGACCATAATTTTAAAGGGCCATAATTAAAACATTAAAATAAAAAGACTAAATTGCCTTTAACCAGATTTCCTAGACCCTCTCTAACTAAATTAGAATTTGGAGTCATTTATGACTAATAACAAATTGAAATGCAGCCAATCAGCAGATCCCTTTACCCATCGAGTCTCTTCAAAACATCACTATCATGTTCACCCTCGGATTGAATTTGTTGTCCTCATCAATCAAGTGATTGAATTTGTGGATAAATTTTTGTTAGCGTAATACTCCCTCACGTCTTTATCATAATCAAGTGATTCAATCTGTGGGTAAATTTTGCCAATTTTATTTCTCTTCACATAATATGATTTAATTTTTCCAACTTAAATTAAAGGCAAAGGTAAAATGAGAAAAAGTAATTAAAAAGATAAAAATTGCTTTGAGATTGAGAAGATGTTTAACAAATTTCATATTAAAATGTAAAATCAAAACATATTTCAACTCCCGAGGCTTAGAACCCAAAACAAGGAGTTGCCGCTCTCAGTTCATCTTCCCCTTCCAGTAAAGGGGCAAGAATACTGTAGATAGCTAGCTAGCAACGATTTCCATAGTTTTCCAAAATGTCAGGTGTACTGAAATCTGGCTAATCTGTCTTGACGAGGTTGGTTCACCTACTTTCTTATTCCTTCTGCTTGTGCCTATCATTTGCTTCAGATGTCTAAGAATTGCTTCAAGCTTCATATTCCATAATAGCCTCAGTGCTACACTGGGTTTTCACCGCATAAAATAGATTTTTATTCCGCACACAAAGGTGATACACGGTCTTCAACTGTTTTTCGCTGTTTATGGGATCGAAAAAGAACGGGTTATTTGAATTGGTTTCTATTTACCATTATCCATTAATCACTCCATATTCATATTTAGTTAGAGAGAATATAGGAAATCTGGCTAAAAGCAATTTAGTCTTTCTATTTTAATATTTTAATTTCTAGTCCTTTAAAATAATTACAATTTTTATGGTATTATTAATAAATATTATTTTTCTTAGGTCCTTTATTATAATTTTCCCATCATTTTAATCATAGGTCACTACTACAAAAAAACCCAAAAAACGTCCTAAATAAGACCCAATTAACATCCCTTTTCAAAAGGACATCTGAACGAGAGAAGCAAAAAATTACACTTTTGACGTTCTGAATAAATTTCAGGATGCCTTATGTAAGGTGTCTTGAACTAAATTCATGACGCTTACATAAGGCGTCTGAAATGTATTCGAGACACCGCATTGCATTTTTTTTTAAAAAACCCTGGTTCGGGTGGCCGCAGAAGAAGAGCGAGATCAATAAATCAACATTCAAATTCCATAAATACTTCCGGAAGAACCAAAGAAGACAAAAAGTCGGATCTGAAAACTCACTTATTGAAATCGTTTTGGATGAAATCAACAGCAGTGCTCGTTCCCAAGTGCAGATTCCGACGACTCGTTGCTCGGTCTCCCGCCCTCGCCGTCATCTCCTTGCCCATGCCGTCGTCTCCTCGCCCAGCCAGATTGAAGAGTGTTGAAGGAGGAGGGAGAGATCCCGTCGTCTCCTCGCCGTCATCTCCTCGCTCAGCCAGATCGAAGAGTGTTGAAGGAGGAGGGAGAGATCCCGTCCTCTCCTCGCCGTCATCTCCTCGCCCAGCCAGATCGAAGAGTGTTGAAGAAGGAGGGAGAGGGAGAGGATGATGAGTGATTCGTGAGAACGAGAGGGAGAAGACGATAATCGCAGATCCGAAAATGACGCTGGTCATGGATATAACAGATCCAAAAATTAATTATTTTAATTATTTGATCCGAAAATGGCGCCTTAATTATCGTAGATCCAAAAATGACACTGGATGACAATTTTTTGGCGTCCTGAATACCTATTATGGATGCCTTAATTCCTGAAATTTCATAGGTGCCAAAAAAATTCCTAAATTGCACCAAATAATTAATTTTGGCATCCTAAAATCCCATTTAGGACGCCTTAATTCCTGAAATTTCTCTTGGGCGCCAAAAAAATTTCTAAATTGCGCCAAATAATTAATTTTGGCATCTTAAAATCATATTTAGGATGCCTTAATTCTGAAATTTCTCTTGAGCGCCAAAAAAATTCTTAAATCGCGTCAAATAATTAATTTTTGGCATCCTAAATTATATTTAGGACGCTTTAAATAATTTTTTGGTGTCTTGAAATAAGATCTAGGATGCCAAAAATTATGATTTTGGCGTCCTAAACACAATTTAGGACATCAAAAAATTTCTTTGCGCCAAAATATATCCCAAATTGGGCCAAATATTAAATTTTAGGCGTCCTAAAATAGATTTAGGACGTCAAAAAAAAATTTAGGCGTCCTAAATGTCTAAAGTCTCAAAGTTAAGTAAATAATTACGACAATGCCACTGCCTTCACTCTTTACTTCATTTTTTTAAAAGAAGACGTCTTTTAAGGTAGTAGCATCTATATTTTATAGTAGTAGGGTAAGCCTTGACGTGATAGTTAGACTCACTTGGTCACAAATTCAAATTCTAGAAATAGCCTCTCCATTTACAGTTGAAGGTAAGGCCATGTACATTTATTTCTCTCTAGACCTCCTGGTAGAAGCCTTGTAGTCTTGTACACTAGGCACCCTTTTTCATTATTTTAATCATTACTTATTAATCTATGATATTTTTTTTTTTTTTACATAATGGAATATAAATCATGCATGGTAAAAAGTTCATTTTGGAGCTTATATAACATTGGGACTCAATTCATATTAGTTATGATTTTACTTTTTAGAAAAGCCTGATTTAGTTTTTGATTAAAACGTGGTTAATACTTATTTGTAATTTTATTCTTGTAATTAATATTTATATGGTAGAAATAAGCTAGACTTTATCAAATTAGGTTTGGACTTACAACAAAGATTTAAAGCCTGAGTTGTATATAGGATTTTTATGGGTCTAAGCCCGGGTCTTCAAAAGGCCTACTTAAAATATAGCTTTTTAAATAGTCTTTAAAGCCTATACCTCCAAATTTATATATAACCCTTTATACTTATTTATAATCCTACATTATTTTAAAAGCATAATATCCATTCTTATTGTAATATAAGGGCTTAGTAAGGAAAAGAAAATAATGACTAGTGACAACAAATGTCTGAGCAAGCAAAGAATAAGAAAAACTAATCGTCTGTTGATAAATGAAATATATTTTCTAAAACTAACCAAGTATAACAAGCAACATGTAAAATTAGATTTTACCTCTTTATTTTACTTTTTCATATAAATTGGGACAGATTCCTCCTACTAAGATTATAATATTTAATTTGGCACTAAAATAAATTCATATAAATTATTATGCTTTAGTGGACAATGGGGGGGTGGGGGAGTAAGTTAGCGTTGTTATCTTAAGCAATCAAAGAAAAGGCAAGTAGGAGTGAATGATTGATGCCAAAGAAGTGATTGAATGTGATAATGATGAGATGTGAAACTTAAGATTAAAGTAAAGGTAAAACATAACTTTAGAATTAATATTAAGTTAATAATTTATAAATTTATTAGATGATATTATATATACCTATATAATAGTTTAAATGAAAAAATGTTAAATAGACCAGGCTAGCTTGTAGGCTAGACTTTTTATATGTTTGACTTATTTATTAAATAGGCTAAATTAGACTTTATATAGGTTGGGTCTCTGATCTAGATTATTTCCACCTTTAAATGTGGCTCTTGCATCTCTCTCCCTCTCTCAAAATCTCTCTTAATAGGTAAAATTTGGGGGGGGGGGGGAAATTAAAAATTGAAGACATATTTAATAAATTAACTATTATTTCTTAATTGCCACGAATTATAGTTGAAGAGTATATGATAATAGTAGTAGTAGTAATAATATATTCATATGTTAAAACACCTAGAGAGGAGGCAAGGCAACTACTGTATACTCGTGGGATCAAAACTCAAGTAATCTAGGAAAATGAATCAAGAATGAACTAGGATATACTCTCTCCGGTCTTATTTATAAGATCTAGTTGACTTTTTTGGAGAGATTAATGAAGCTAATTAAACTAATTTAGAGTATTTTTTTTTCTTCAAACTAATTAATTTAACTAATAAACTAATATATAATCTAAGGATACACCACTTATAAAATGATTAAATAACTTATATAACTTCCTTAATCTCTCCAAAAAAAATCAACTAGGTCTTATAATTAGGACCCAATGTAGTATATCTATATCTACACACATATTTGGATCTCAGAACCAGCAGAGAAGAAAGATATAGCTAGACTCACCAGAACAACTAGTGATCAGAAAATGGGCGTTAAGATAAATACTGAGATCATCTCTAGAAGATGCATCAAACCAACTTCACCTACCCCTCCCACCTTAAGTCCTTCAAATTCTCCCTAGCTTCTAGATCACCTTTCCCTCACTTCCAAAGCAACGTCACTATTTTCTTCCCTTACCATGGCGGCGCTTGCCCTCTCGATTTCTCCACCAAATTCCAACTTCTCCAGACCTCCCTTAACCCATTGCTCACCCGTTTCTACCCTCTCGCCGGCCACCTCCATAACCCGGCAACCATCAAGCACTGCACGACGGCATGTTTTACATTGAAGCTCAAGCGCCACCCATCTCTCACATTTCCTCAGCAACCCAAATTCCGAAACTCTCAAACTCTTCCTTCCCTCGTTCGACAAGCAAATCATGTTATTGTCTAATGGTTCCTTCTTCCCTGTCCAGTTCACATTGTTCGGTTGTGGCGGGACCACCTCAGGCATTTCCCTCAGCCACAAGATAACCGATCTAGCGACCTTCCTCGCTCTCATTCAGAGCTGGACCGCCACGTGCCAGGGAGCCAAAGAGCCTTATGTTCCTGACTTGAGCCTCGCTGCTTGCCTTTTACCTCCACGAGAAATCCCAGGGTTGTACGCTTCTTTAAACATCGCTGCCGCCGACAAGTTAACGACAAGACGATTCGCTTTCAGCGCTTCCATGGTGGGAGAACTCAAGCGCAGAGTCGAAACCGCTCTCGGAAAAGACAAGGATCATGATGATGATGATGATCATCATCAGTTTCGGCCATCGCGCGTGGAGGTGGTGCTTGCGTTTATTTGGAGATGCGCGATGCTATCTCACCGTTACGAAACGGGGTCGTTTAAGCCGTCAGTGCTGTTCCAAGGCGTGAACCTCCGTTCCTGAATGGAGCCTCCGGTGCCTGAGACGGCGATCAGGAATCTCGTGTGGCCGTTCATGGTGATGGTGGAAAAAGAGAATGAGATGGAATTACGAGTTGGTGAAGAATATGAGAGAGGGAATGAAAGAGTTCATAGAGAAGAAGGCGAGAAAGTAGAGAAGGAGGTGGGTTTGAAGCTGTAATGGAGTTACTGAAAGAGAGAGGAGATGTTAAACAAGAAGAAGAAGGAGGAGGCAGGTGGTTTATAAGTGTACGAGTTGGTGTAGGTCGGGATTTTACGAGGTGGATTATGGGTGGGGAAACTGTGTGGATATCGAGTGTGAATAAGATTGTGAATAACATAGTGGCTTTGATGGATGCAAAAAGATGGTGGAGTTGAAGACCTAGTGACTCTGGATGAGAAAGATATGGAGATATTTGAACAGGAACAAGAGTTACACCTTTTTGCTCAGCTTAATCCTAGTATTGTTCTTCCACATTATTCTGTTACTGGCTTACTGCTAATAAACCTAAACCTGTTATCAGAGCAGTGCTGTGATATTTTGATGTTGCAAGTCTCCAAAAAAGAGAGCAAAGTGTTGCATGCTGATTACTTGTTGATGAGCTTTTTAGTAATTTTATCCCTTAGCTTCCTTGAGGCTAAGAGTGAATTTCCCTTAAAATTTTTCTCCCAACTAGATTATATTATACTATATTGTGTGCCTATGCTTACTTTCTTAATTAGGATATGATGTAGTTCTGTAATACTATGGTTCTGACTTGGATTTTCGTTCGATATCTCCTTCCATCGCTCGAGTGTGATTTGGCTTAATCGGGCGGTGGATGTCCGGAATGATTTGAAGGAGCGTTTCACCCGAGTGATGCATTCCGAGTTGCAAAATTACGGGATGAGCTTTTCCAGTTCGACAAGGTGATCTCTGTATCAGATTATTTCACTAAGGTCAAGATTATTTGGGATGAATTGCTACGCTTAATTTCCATCCCATAGCTGACTATTCTTGCTCTTCCAAAGATTATTTTCGACAAGATTATGTGATCCATTTTTTAAAGGGCCTTAATGATTGATTTGCTAATGTCCGATCTCAAATCCTGTTAATGGATCCTCTTCCATCGGTCAATAAGGCTTTCTCATTGGTTGTTCAACAAGAAAGGGATCTGATGGGGCCCGTAGAGCAGTATATGCGACTCGAACAGACACCACACCTAAGCCTGCGTATCATCCTCAGTCTGTGCCTAATGGTAAAGTGTGCACCTATTGTGATAAGCCTTGACCCACGATTGAAACATGCTATAAGAAGCATGGTTATCCTCCTGGCTACAGAAATCACTCTAAGGCTTCAGTGAACAATGGGTAACATCTTCTCCTAATCCTTCGGCTGGTATTTTGTCTTCAACTCCTACTGTTGATAATCATTCTATTAGTCAAGATCAATATAATCAATTGCTTGCTTTACTTCAACCTCATCCTGTTGCTGCTCACGGTTCAGTTGCTTCTCCTTCAAATCCTACTGCTTCTTGTGTTAATCAGAACTGTCTCTATAAATGAACATATTAGTCTTTCCAATGTTCTTTATATTCCAGAATTTCAATTCAATATCATATATGTTTATCAAATGACTAAACAATTATCTTGTTGTCTCATTTTTTTCTTCCTCTCGTTGTGTCATACAGGATCTGCAGACATGGAAAACGATTGGTTTAGTTGAGCTTTTTCAAGGCTTGTTCCAGTTGAATAGTCACTTACCTATGACTTCTTGTGTTAGCTCCATTTCTAGTACACCCTTAAAACCCACTTTAGCTTTTGATTTGTGGCATTTTCGCCTTGGCTATTTATCTTCTTCTGTTTTACATGTTACGAAGCAACAGTTTCCTTTCATATCATGTAATCTTTAGGTGCTTGTGATGTATGCCACTTTGCAAAACAAAGAAAAATACCATTTCCTACTAGTATTTCTAAGTCTGATTCTTGTTTGCAATTATTACATGCTAACATTTGGGGACCATATCATCTTTCCTCAATTAATGGTCATCGATATTTCTTAACCGTTGTTGATGATTTTACGTGTTACACTTGGGTTTGTCTTTTAAAAACAAAATCTGAAGCTCGTTCTTCTTTGCAATCACTTATCCTTTTTCTTGAAAATCAATTTTCAACCACTGTTAAAACAGTTAGAATTGATAATGGTGTAGAGTTCCAAATGACTTCTTTCTTTGCTTCTAAAGGAATTCTTCATCAAACTTCTTGTGTTGAAACCCCTGAAATGTGTTTTTCTTGGTTATAAAGCGGCACCAAAGGTTACATTCTTCTTGATCTTCATTCTCATCAAATTTTTGTTTCAAGGCATGTTTTGTTTTATGAGTCCATTTTCCCTTATACTCTTGGTTCCTCCTCTGTGGACTCTTTTCCTTTACCTAATACTTCTCCTTTTGATGAATCTGTTTATTCTGATCCTCTCTCTTCTTACATTTCTGCACCTCTTTGCTTCTACCTCTTCTCCTTCTCATATTTTTGTTGCTTCCCCTTGTTTCTCCTCATTCCACATCGCTTTGTTCTTCTTTGTTTCCCTATTTGACCCCGATCGATCTGTTTCTTCGATTCTATATCCCTTTACGCTTTGTTCCCCTGTTTCAGTCCCTATTCACAGATCTGACCGACCTCACAGGCAGCCCACATATCTAAGTGACTATCACTGTTCTCAACTTACATCAGCACCATTTGATTCCATGTCTAGTTCTGTCGTTATCCCTTTCCTTTGTTCTCTCCTATGGTAATCTCTCACCTTCTTATAAACATTTTATTTGTTCTATTTCCATTCCTCATGAACCTCACAATTATAAAGAAGTAACTAAATATCTGAGTGGCGACAAGCTATGAAGGCTGAAATTTTAGCATTAGAACAAAATCACACTTGGATTTTGGTGATTTACCTAAAAATAAGCCTCTTATTGGTTGCAAGTGGGTGTTTAGGACAAAATTCCATGCTGATGGTACTTTGGAGAGATACAAAGCCCGGTTAGTGGCAAAGGGCTATACACAAACCGAAGGTGTTGATTATTTTGACACTTTCTCTCCGGTTGCTAAAATGACCACTATGCGTTTATTACTTGCTGTTGCTGCTTCTAAAAATTGGCATCTTCACCAACTTGATGTCAATAATGCATTTTTACATGGTGATTTGCATGAGGATGTTTATATGTCTCTTCCTCCTGGTTATTCTTCTTCTTCTAACCAAGTTTGCAAATTGCAGAAGTCTCTTTATGGTTTAAAACAGGCCTCACGGCAATGGTTTGCCAAACTTTCTTCTGCATTATTGTCTTGTGGTTATATTCAGTCAAGATCTGATTATTCCTTGTTCACTCGCACTTGGTGATTCTTTTACTACTATTTTAGTTTATGTGGATGACCTTATATTGGCTGGAAATGATTCTGTGGAAATCACTCGTATTAAGTCTTTTCTTGACACCACATTCAAGATTAAGGATCTCGGTAACCTAAAATTTTTTCTTGGTCTTGAGGTTGCACGTTCCTCTAATGGCATTTCTTTAAATCAGCGTAAGTTTGTTCTTGATATACTACATGATCTTTGGATATTTGGGTTGTAAGCCTCTTTCCACTCCTATGGCTCGTCACACTCGTTTATCTCAAGATGTTGGTACCCTACTTACTGATGTTGCTCCTTACAGAAGAATAGTTGGTCGTCTTTTATACCTCACCACCACTAGGCCCGATATCTCTTATGTGGTCCAGCAGCTCTGTCAATTCACTAATGCTCCAACTACAGTTCACTTTCAGGCAGCTTTGCGCGTTTTACGGTATCTCAAGAAGTGGCTAGGTAAAGGTATTTTCTTCCCTGCTTCTTCTTCTTTGCAATTGACGACATTTAGTGACTCTGATTGGGCTGGTTGCCTTGACACACGTCGCTCCTTATCTGGTTATTGTGTATTTCTTGGTAATTCGCTTGTATCTTGGCGCTCTAAGAAGCAAATTATTGTTTCCCTCTCTTCCTCGAGGTGAATATAGAGCCATGGGTCTGCTTGTGAAATCCAGTGGTTGCTTTCTCTTCTTGCTGATCTCCACATTCCTCATCTCTCTCCCACTGTCCTCTACTGTGATAACCAATCAGCTGTTCATATTGCTTCCAATCCAACATTTCATGAGCGACCAAACATCTTGAGATTGATTGCCACTTTGTTCGTGAGAAGGTTCAAGTTGGAATCATTAAACTTCTCCCTGTTCGTAGTATCAATCAGCTGGCGATCTTCACCAAACCTCTTGATCCACAACCGTTTCATGGTTTTTTATCTCGACTTGGCATGATTAATATATATGCTCCAGCTTGTGGGGGGTAACGGAGTTAGTTACATAATTTGTTAATTTGTTAATTTCATTATTTGATTAGTTGTAACTATTAGTTCAACTGTAAATGCTTCAAGTTACTTAATTTAGTCTCATTGTAGCTGTCTACTCCTATATATAGGAGCCATTGTCTGAACTCACATTCCAAGTTAATGAGTACACTTTTTCCTCAGTTTTCTTTCCCTCTCTGATCAGTTCATGTGTTAAGAAAGTTCAGAGAAGGAGGTGGGTTTGAAGCTGTAATGGAGTTACCGAAAGAGAGAGGAGAGATGTTAAAGAAGAAGAAGAAGGAGGAGACAGTAGTTTATAAGTGTACGAGTTGGTGTAGGTCAGGATTGTACGAGGTGGATTATGGGTGGGGGAAACCTGTGTGGATATCGAGTGTGAATAAGATTGTGAATAACACAGTGGCTTTGATGGATGCAAAAGATGGTGGAGTTGAAGCCCTAGTGACTCTGGATGAGAAAGATATGGAGATATTTGAACAGGAACAAGAGTTACACCTTTTTGCTCAGCTTAATCCTAGTATTGTTCTTCCACATTATTCTGTTACTGGCTTACTGCTAATAAACCTAAACCTGTTATCAGAGCAGTGCTGTGATATTTTGATGTTGCAAGTCCCCAAAAAAGAGAGAGCAAAGTGTTGCATGCGATTACTTGTTGATGAGCTTTTTAGTAATTTTATCCCTTAGCTTCCTTGAGGCTAAGATGAATTTCCCTTAAACTTTTTCTCCCAACTAGATTATATTATATTATATTGTGTGCACTGTGCTTACTTTCTTAATTAGGATATGATATAAATTATAAATTGTGAGTTTTTAAATAAATTTTATACGTCTATAAGGTTCTACTATATTCATTTAATTTAATCAATTTAAGACCTGTATTTCTCCAAGAAATGTGCCATCTCATTATTCATAAGTTGTAAACAATGTATGCCTTCTATTAGATTCTATATGCAATATGTGAAACATGTAAACATACCTAGTTTTAAACTTGTGTGTAATCCGTGTGTTCCTCCTTCTCACTTTATAGGTAGATCTTGCTGAAGATAATGATACTCCTCCATCCCTAATATAAGACATATATGAAGAATTGATCTTGGTCCTAAATAGTATAAGACATGGTTTTTATACTTATCAATATTTTCCTAATTTACCTTTGTTGATGCTTCCTCAATCATAATCAAAGAGGATAGGGAATGAAGGAATTAAGGAAAATGACTAAGGTGTTTTAGAAAATATATGTCTTAATAACTAACTTAACCAACTTCATTAATCTAATCAAATTTGTTTGATGGCGTTTTGATAAACAATTGCCAGATATTGATAGAATATATATAACGGTTTTTTAGATGCAACATTAAGTTATAAATCTGTCAAAATATTATCTCATATACTTAACGGTTATTTTAAAAAATTGTTACATATTTTTTCCCATAATTCTTCCTATCTATATTTAACGATTTCATGAAAATTGTTAAGTGTTGTTACGGACCTAGTCAAGGCCCACTAACTAACCAACTAGCACAGGGGGCAATCCACGTGAGGATAGCAACCTCCTAACAGAGGACACGGTCATCGGGGAGTTAGCAAGATCGTCGGGCACGCACAAGCCGGATGCGGGGCACGCACAACGTGGGAGCCGGAGATCCAACCAACAAGGTATACTCTCTATATACGTAGAAGAGATACTCGCCAAGGTACACACTTCTAGTCCCGGACTATTTACATACGGTTACACGTGCACACCACACCCCTTAGGCGAAACGCCTGGTTGTGTACAGTGATCCATACTTCCCTTTTACGCTTGCCCTATAGGCATACGAGAGGAGTACATCGATCCAAGATCAAACCCCGGCCACTCATAAGGCCGGACATCTGAGTTCTACACCAGAACAAGTGTGAAGTATGAAACATACGTGATTCTGTAGTAGTGCTATTGGAATAAAATTCACTTCTAAGCTTTTATATTTAGGATTGGAGGTTTTTTTTTTTTTAAGAAAAATCAAAGATGCTTCCACTAAGAATCTAGATGTTTCATACGTTTACTTGTTTAATTTGTCATAAATAGTTGGACGCCTTATGTAATAGGAGAAGTATATTATGCGCTATTGATATTGAAAAAAGTATATGTGTACGAAAAGTTCAAAACTAAAATATAAATACAATGGTCAATGCATTTGGCAACAAAAGCAGGTAGAAGTCTATATCTAATCTAACTTAACGATGATATTACTTGTAAACTTAAAAAATATCATGTTTTATATTCACCTAGCTATATACAATAGGAGGAATAACATTTATACTACTACATATTTGTCTAAATTTAATGATTATTCTTAAATTTAATGGTTTTCAAATAACCCCTTTAGCCACCAACGGTGGTGCTTCGACAAAAGTCGATCCTCTTTTTTCTTTTTTAAATTTAAAAAATTGAAAGACATTATGATAAATTCACAAATATTTTAAAATACCAATTTGATCAGTGTCACCTCTTTATTATTTATAAGTGTTAACGGGCTTTTTAGGTTTGTAAATTCAAAAAAATTTCCCTACCTCCCACAAGTTAACTTGTAAAAGAGATGACCGCAAATAATATATTAATGCCTTTATATAATGAATTTATGACAATTAATATGTTGTTCGGGTTCTAAGGGTTTGGGCCAGGGCGGTTTGGAAAAGTTGTGAGTGTTGCTCGGTATTTACATAATCACAAACTCAAACCCTCTGAACCAGAAGATTGAAACAAAGTATAAACTTGGAGAATCCCCACAAGAAGAACCTGAAGAAAATGAGCACTACCATGAGAACAGATATCATATCAAGAAAATGCATAAAGCCAACCTCACCCACACCACCACACCTTAAATCCTTTAAACTCTCCCTTCTAGACCAGCTCTCCCCTAACATCCATGGCAACATGACCCTCTTTTACTCCGTTGAAGGCGGCGGCGGCATCCTCTCCGGCTTCTCCGCCAAATCACAACTTCTGCAAATCGCCCTCGCCCAAACCCTCACCCGCTTCTACCCTCTCACCGGCCGCATCCGCGACGCCGCCACCATCGACTGCAACGACGATGGTGTCCTCTACGTCGAAGCTCGAACGGACACTCATCTTTCCGACTTCCTCAGGCACCCAGACTTTGATACTCTCGAACACTTCCTACCCTCCACCGACAAGGAAACCATGGAATTGTCCAATGGTTCTATGCTCATCGTACGGTTCACATTGTTCGGTTGCGGTGGGACTGCCCTTAGCATATCCCTCACCCACAAGATCGCCGATATAGCAGCGTTGATCACAATCCTTCAGAGCTGGACCGCCACGTGTCGTGCACGTGCTGAACCGGACGTTCCTCACTTGGGCCTCGGCGCTTCTCTCTTTCCTCCCCGACACATTCCGGGAATGTCGGCATCCGTAAATATTGCCGCCGCCGAGAAGTTCAGCGCAAGACGGTTCGTATTCACCGGTGCCAAGGTGAGAGAGCTTAAAAGCAGAGTTGTAGCGGCACTCACCGACGTGGACATTCAGTTCCACCCGTCGCGCGTGGAAGTGGTGCTAGCTCTTATATGGAGATGCGCGATGCTGGCTTCCTGCTCTAAAACGGCTTCTTTTAAGCAGTCGGCTCTGTTCCAAGCCGTGAACCTGCGTCCCCGGATGGAGCCGCCGGTGCCAGGGACGACAATGGGGAACTTCGTGTGGCCGTTTGCGGTGACGGTGGAGGAAGAGGAGGAGATGGAATTGCATGAGTTGGTGAAGAAGATGAGACAAGGAAAGAAGGAGTTCATAGAGAAGAAGGCAAGAAAGTTCAATGAAGGAGGTGGGTTTGAAGCTGTGATGGAGTTTATGAAGGATAGGGGAGAGATTTTGAAGAAGAAGAAAGAGACAGTGGTTTATAAGTGTACGAGTTGGTGTAGGTTTCCATTGTACGAGGTGGATTATGGGTGGGGGAATCCTGTGTGGATGTCGAGTGTGAATAAGATTGTGAGTAATACAATTGCTTTGCTGGATGTGAAAGATGGTGGAGTTGAAGCTTTGGTGACTTTGGATGAGCAAGAAATGGATATTATTGAACAACATCATGAATTGCTTCAATATGCTCTGCTAAATCCTAGCATTCTTATTTGATCTTTGATTCTATGTTTCTTATGTTCGTAGTTGGCTATCCTACTCTCCTCTCCTCTTATTGTTCTCTTTCCTTTTACTCACTACTAGAAAGAGGCCTATAAGACCGCCACATCTAGACCTCTATAGGTAGAGATGATTTAAAAAGTATGACCAGGTGACATTTTTTAAATATTGATACAACTTAACACCCAGTCGAGCTGCACAATCTAAATAATATTTTCTAGACCAGTTGTAATGTAAGAGATGTCGATAAGTATTAAATATTAAGAAATTTAAATTATTTTTAGACCGGACGCTTATACATCCTGTTTAAATATCATTTTACATATTGTCATTTACGTATTCTTGATCTCGGATGTTTTAGAATGTCTTCACTTCAAGGTAAACTTCCCAACTGCGTGTCTCTTTGAAATATGAGGATATTTCAATAAATGTAATCTTCATCTGTCTTGTCTATTTAAACTCCTCATTGCTTTCATTTTTTCATATTCAACTCCTCTTCCTCTCCACTCTAGAATATTAATATGGTACATGTTAGGGCTAATTCAGTCCATCCTCATTTTCCTCCACCTCCTCCACCACCTTTCTAGTTCTCTCTTTCTTCTTGAGCGGCAACACTTTCAACGCAGCGTTCCCTTTCTCCTCCTTTGGTGGCAACCACCAGCAATTCCTCTTCGCAACCCCTCCACCTCCGACCTTAGAGGAAATCGCTGAGGCCATCTTTCTCCTCTAGGGCATCGTTCTGGAAGTCATAACAAGACAAGATCGCTTCTCTGAACGACTAGAGAAGTTGGCATCAGTGTTGAATGACATTGTCGACCGTTTGGATTAGGCGCGGAAAGTCTCCTAGAATGATGATGATCTTTTGAATGCCTGGGTTTTAAGAACCCTCATTGTTATAATATTTTGATGCAGTTCTGATTTCATGGTCGATCATCATCATATATAATTTTTTTAATTTCATGCATGTATATTTTGGGCAATGATTGATGAAAAAGTTTCTATCTTTTAGGTTTTTTGATAGTTCTTGTTGATAATCATCTATCTCGTGCTATTGATATCTTGTTGATGAAAAAGTTTCATCCTTTACGCGAAAGTTCTTGTTTCAAAAATTTTATTTCTCTGTTCTAAAAATTACATTTTAGACTGGTTGATTTAACAGACAGCGCCGTTATGAAATAAAAATGTTTTTTTTACATATGAGTATGATCTTTAATGAGAACCAATATAGAAAAGGTTGCCTTAGTATTTATACTCACTTTCGCATTCAGTCTTCATCTCTAGCCTTTCTTAGTATCGCCCACCTCTACACTCTTCCTTTCTTTGTTGGGATGGCTTGGTATTCCTCTTTCTTGTTGGGCTCTTCCTCTCTGTTGTCGTCATTTTGCTCTCGCTTTTGGTGAAAATCGTTTCTTTTCACAAACCCTCGATAGATGTTTTGCTCTCGCATTCTGGTAGTGTTTTCTTTCATTGTCTTTGATTGCATAGAAGTTTTAATCATTTTCTTTCAGAAGCCGTTGATACTCCTTTTCCTTCTTTGTCAAAACCCTTATTGAAAGTTCAAATTTTTTTTCTGACATCCTACAATGGAAATCTGCCTCATGTCTTGAGAAGTGTCTCATATGTGATATACGTGGTGGTATGGGTAAGCCAATATATTCATGCTTGCTTCAAGTTCAATGTGACTCATGAACATATGATATGTACTTAATACATTGAATTTGAAGCAAGTAGTAATAATTTTGGTCAATCAATACCACCACACATAGTGCAAACCTATGATGAGTGCCAAACAAGCCATGTTTTTATAAGTGTGAAGAGTTTATGAAGAGGCCAGTATTATTTCATTCTCATCATCATTACCATTCATCATCATATTTATTTGTTTATAGTGAAATTGTATTAAAGAAAGGAGTATGAAGAACACCGAAAGACATGTGAAAAAGCCAAGTTGGGTGGTTTTTATAACTATCACTTATGTTTTTGTATACATATGAAGAGCATTAAATAATCTGATAAAAAATGTAACCCCATGTAATTGAAAGTAGGGGATCAGTGAACACTGTTTGAAGTTGCAAATACATGAAAGCCCTTCCGTAGGACTTGGGAAAAAGTCTTCTTTCCATAGGTGTAAATTAAATATGATATTCCTTTTGTTCTTGTTGCCTTCTTGAATGTTCTTTGTGTGATACACGAAAGTTTACATTTTTTCTATTGGTTGTATATTCTTTGTGGTTGTTATAGTTAGTATATGCAAACTTTTGTCCACGGAATTTGTTATGGTTAGGACTGCAAAACTTGTGATTATGACCATAATGCAATTTGATTGTATCATTCTCATAATGGTAAGTTTCGCAAATCCAATCATTGCAAATTCCATGGACAAAAGTTTACATATATGTATGTTAATTGAATCTTGTTTGACACGTATTTTTTCTTTTCAAGTTTTAATTTTTTGTATGGATGCCCCTCCTTGAAAAGGTTTAGATCATTATTGAGTGTTGGATAAGAGTGTCGATTGCAATTTTAACCCGACGTGTGGGAGTTGTAGATAAGTGGTTTGTATCTTGGGCCATCCTTATAGTCGAATGTCGCTACCCTTGGATTGGGTGCTAAGTTTACTAATATTATGCATTTTAGTTCTTTTGAGAGTTCATATAGAATATGGCTTTGGCCTACCTCAATGTTAGTTTATAAAGGTGGAGTATTTTATTTAATGAAGCTGAGTCTAACATGTTGATATACAAACTTGAGAATTATATTTTGTATGGTTGAATTTGGTCGCGTGATGAGGTCTTGGTTGAGATGAAAATCAAAGTGAAGTTCAATAATAAAGAGCTACCCAACTAGGTGGAGTTACTGGTGACGGGTGATGATTAAGTTAGACAATGAAAAATGTAACGCTGATGATCTAGTCTTGGAAAGAAAATTTCGTTGAGCTGGATGACCAATGATGATTGGGAAAATCAACTTTTAAATGAGTGAATAGATACAATTACTGTCAGGTCATTTAGGTCAACAAATTTGTCCTTTCAAATCTAGATCGCTAGTCTTATGTTTTTAATCCTCCAATTTAGAGTTATTAAGGCTCATACACCATCACTAGTATTTCTACCTAGCCAGTTATACTTCATTATTATTGGCCTTCAATTTGGTTTCCTTTTCAACCAAGACCTCCCCACGAAATCATATTCACACATAAAAAATCCGGTTCTCAAACTTGTATATTAACTCTGTTATCACCTGAGACTCTGGTAGGGTAGAGCCATTTCATATTTGAGGTCCAGAAAGATCAAAATGCATAAGTATGATAACCTAGCAACCAATCCATGGGTGTTGCATTCAACTGTAGGGATGCTCACAATATGAATCATGCGTCAACAACATGTAGATGCGGGGCCTGAAATTGTATGCACTAAATCCAACTCTAAAAAAATCATCTAACTCCTTTGAAGATGTTGATAATGCAAGCAAAAAAAGTAAACCTAGAAAAAACAAATGCCAGAATTAAGATTAACTAATTATCTAATAATATAGGCTTAGATTCATGGTTATTAGTTATATTTATTTTTTATGTCAATTGCATTTTTGTTTTAAAGGCTGGCTGTAGAATTTATATTGCATAATATAGCTTTTAGATATAATAATAATATCCAACAAAGCTTTTGTGAAAAATAAATAAATAAATCATACATTTTTAAAAAATAAAAAATAAAAATTGTCCACCTTTTAAACCGGGTATGAAATTACTTGGTCTAAATAGTGGGTATTTTTTATTATAAATTCAAACTTTTTAACACCAGTCATCTATCTGAAAAAGTAACTTTCAAGACTGGTTGTAGGTTTGGTATTAATAATGGTAGACTTTTTAAACCAGTCGATACAAAACCAAACATAAATCTGGTCTAAAAAGTCAATTTCAATCAATTTTAAAAGATATATTTTTTTTCAAGTAGTGACTATCCACGTCAACTTTTAGATTGAAATTTGAGCAATTCAAATTTAATGTTTTTTAAAAATATTTTTTATTGTAGTTTTAAATCATCATAACTAAAATTTAACATTGTATAAAAAAAAATTAACAGTTTTTGAATCAAATTATTTATTTTAAATAATTTGATATTTTATTAATAATTTTATAAAATCAATCATATTTCAATTCAAAGATTGAAATGAGTTGTAGAGAGAGATAGGAGAAAATGACTCTAAAAGCAAAGGAGGATAGTCAATCTCGTGATTTTCGTAATGTCATCATGCACTACTGTTTCCATTGATATTGTTCTTCCTGAATCTTCAAGTCTTTTTAATATGTTTGAGCGTTCAAATACTAGCCTTTGAACATAATAATATTAAAACAATACTATAATTTTTTTTATTGAAAGGCACCGTCCAGTTTCAATTTAATTTATGAAGGTACTCTATGTAATTAGTCATTAGAATTCCAATCACGAAACCAATGGAGTTGGCACAAGTAGCAGCGAACATATGCGCTTAATCAGGTCTCTGCCGAAGCCTTGTGAATGCAAAAATTCTCTGTTGGGAGACTCTCCCACCAAAGCAGTGAGCGCTTGACGCGGTCAGATCCAAATTAGTTGGGGCAAAGCCTCAGTGAACCGCGTGGGCAATAAATAAAAAAATTCCAAGCATGGTTTCAAAGAAATAAAAATGATAACGTCCCATAGAGTTATATTCATAGATATATGTATACGGCACTTCATCACTAAACTATCCTACACGTAGCTATATCCATGGCAAAAAAATTGGTATAACTTCAAAGGTCAATATATGATGTAGTTTTAGTGTAAGAGTTTAAAACAAAAAATATAATTTTTTTTGCCCGCAATAAAACAAAAAATATAATAATTAAAACAAACGTGAGCTACAATCACGAGAAGATATATGCTGATTTTTAGTTCTCTATGATTTTTTTAGTTTTTGGAAAGATTAAGGAAGTTAATTAGATTAACTTAGAGTATTTTTATTTTATTTTTTTCTTCAAACTTAATAATTTGACTAATAAACTAATATATAATCTAAGAAAACATAATATATGAAATGATTAAGTAACTTATTTAGCTTAATTAATCTCTCCAAAAAAAGTCAACTAGGTTATATAATTAGGGCCGGAGGTAGTATTAATGTATGGAAAGATATTTTATGACTTTTTATATATATATAAATCAGGGGTGTCCTCCGCCGATAATAGAGACTAATCCTCCTTCGCACCGTAGTCGTCCTGAAATGGCATTGGTGCTGGCCAAATAACCTTCTCCATACACACCGTCAGGGAACGAACCCCTGACTAGATACTTAAGGGTACCAAGTTACGAACTAACTGAGTCCAGTTGCTTTAGTTAAGTTATTTTATGATTTGTTAAGCCAAGAATTAGAGATTAGTCAAATCTTATTCATTTACGAAACGAGAAAAGGAACACCACGTGCTTGCCTGATTATTATGAGGGCTCATTCAATTCTGGGAGGCTGACTCGATCGTCTAGCAAATCTTGGAGGCAACATCACGAAGAAAACTGTGGCTTTGATGGGTAGTAGTTGAAAGTTAGGAAGTAATAACTGATATTCACGAATAAAAGTTAGAACGGAATCTTTCAATTTCTAACTTGCATGTCAGTGTTGATATGAGACGATACCTGTAGAAGTAGTTGCAAAGTGGACTTTTGAATTTGAAAGATGGAGTTACAATAAAAGAATATGGAAGAAAAATCTTTGTGACAAACTCACTTTTAATTATTTAATATCTATAGTTATATTTATATTTATATTGAATATTCACATTTATTTAATTATTTTTAATTATTGAAAAGCAGCGGCGACGTGGTAGAGAGTCGCTTCAAGAAAATATGGATGAGAAATCTTTAGGATTAATTGGAATAGTTCAAGCCGTCACACACGTTAAATTTTGGGCAAATTACTATTTAATTTAACTATTTATTTCAATAGTTGCTATATTACGTCATGAGTGTCAAAATATTGATTGAGTATCTTAAATTCTTTGGGTTATTATTATTTTATTTACTTTACTTTATTTTCTATTCATTTAATAT
The DNA here is from genome assembly GCA_025563575.1 of Acacia pycnantha. Classification (NCBI taxonomy): domain Eukaryota; kingdom Viridiplantae; phylum Streptophyta; class Magnoliopsida; order Fabales; family Fabaceae; genus Acacia; species Acacia pycnantha. The sequence continues at coordinate 355,728 of JAMWYP010000302.1, read as the reverse complement.
CTACCGTTATTTTTAAAACTATTTATATTTTTTATTTAATTTATAATTTATAATTTATTCATTTTATTTAATTTTTAAATTATTTTACTACTAATTGTTTAATGTATGAATTGAAATATGAATTTGATTAATAGATAATTATTAATTCATTTTGCAGGTAAAATGGGTCTTTCACTTTTCTTTTGTAAGGTCACCCTCAGTTTTTTTCATACCAAAAAATTCATATTTCTTCAACCCTCACAATCAATGTAGTTAAAATCGAGATTTTCGGAAGAAGGATAAAAAATCGTAAAACGTAAAATCGTTAGTAAAAACGTAAAAAATCGTAAAAACATAAAAGCGTTTGGAAAATTAGTAAAATTGTTTTAATGGAAAAAAATCGTAGTGATAAATTGAGATTTTAACTACCATGCTCACAATCTTCACTTTCTTTCCATTTCATTCATTAAATTTCTTTCTCTCCTCAAATTTTTCTTATACCAAACAGGGTTACACTACAAAAAATTTGATCTTCGGTGGCGACAAAAGTCGCCACGAGAAAGTCGAAAAGTCGCCACCGAAAGTGTTTCAGTGGCGAAAAAGTCGCCACCTATACCGTTGTCGCGAATACTTTTGGCGCGACATTTTAATGTCGCCGCCAAAAGTAGACTTTCAAAGGCGATTTTGTCGCCACCTAAAGTACAACAAAAGCCACGGAGGCAGGAGTCGCCATTGAAAATAGGTTTCGGTGGCAACAATTGTCGCCATCGATAACATTTTTGGCGCGACAATTTTGTCGTCATGGATACTCATTTGATGGCGACAAAATTGTCGCCATCGATAGTATTTTCGGTGGCGATAAATAGTCGCCACCGATACATTTTCTCGCGGCGACAATAGCTATCGCCGCTAAAGTATAGTTTTCATGGCGACAAAAAGTCGCCACCGACACCCTCTCCGTGGCAACCAATTGTCGCCGCTGAAAACACATTTTCAATGGCGATAATACTTAGTCGCCACAAGGTATATAGTTTTTTTAAAAATAAAATAAAATGTTTAATAGGACCTTTGGCGGCGACAAGAGGTCGCCACCAAAACACACTTTCCGCGGCGACAATATTTAATCGCCGCCTAAGGTATATATTTTTTTAAAAAAATTAAAATTTTTATAGGATTTTCACATGCACAAAAAGTCGCCACCACAACACACTTTCAATGGCGACAATACGTAGTCGCCACTGAAAGTGTAATCTTCGCGGCGACTAAAAGTGTCGCCGCTAAGTATTACTTTCAATGCAGAATACTTATTGTCGCCACTGAAAAGCTATATTTTCACGCATGACAAAAGTCGCCACCAAAACACACTTTCAATGCGACAATACTTAGTCGCAATTGAAGGTATATAGTTTTTTTAAAATAAAATAAAATGTTTAATAGGACCTTTGGCGGCGACAAGAGGTCGCCACCAAAACGCACTTTCCGCGGCGACAATATTTAGTCGCCGCTGAAGGTATATATTTTTAAAAAAAAAATTAAAATTTTTGATAGGACGGCGGCGACAAAAAGTCGCCACCACAACACACTTTCAGCAGCGACAATACGTAGTCGCCACTGAAAGTGTAATCTTCGGCGGCGACTAAAAGTGTCGCCATTGAAAGTATTACTTTCAAGCAGCTAGTCAAATATTGTCGCCATCGAAAGCTATACTTTCGGGCGACATTTTTTGTCGCCACCAAATGTCGCCACTGAAAATCGTTCTTTTTGTAGTGTTAGTATGCCTCAATTTCTCTCCACACTGCAAGTCCATTCTTTAGACTAACACGTTTTTTTTTTTGTATCCCACCCGATTTATCAGAACCTTCGGTTCTAACTAATCCGGATTCGGTTCTCGCAGCCGATGAGCGACCACCCTTCCAACCGCCAGTAGCTCCATACAAGGTGGTTTAGACTAACACGTTGTTAGAATACCAAGTAGCTTTTTTTATTGCTAGGCACACATCACCTGTTGGGGGTGTTATTGGACACTAAATGCGAGCATCTCACCCAACCAAGATTAGAATCTTGATTCACTAGGTTGTGAGAACTAGCCATTTAGGCACGCAATTAGCTTTATTTTGATTCAAGCCAACTCACTAATTAGCCACTTGGGCTTGTCTGGTTTTTCATATCTTCTGAATGTTACAACCTGCCCGGCCCGTTTCAATGGACTTCAACAATATGAGCTATCTCAGATTTTTGCCTTTGGCATTAAAATTTTCTTAAGATTATATCAAAAAAAAAAAAATCTTAAGAAAAGGAACTAAACGTGAACGACAGGATACGAACCTGCGCGGGCAGAGCCATGATTTCTAGTCATGCCCGATAACCACTCCGGCACGTCCACCGACATGAAGTTGGAGAAGGGAACAGCTTCTAAATTAGACCCACCATTTATTATTTATATATGGGAGAGGTTTATACAGGTGAATCGCACTGTTCATGTAAATACATCTCCCTAACAGTTCATATGTTGGACAAGCTCCCCCTCCTCATTAGGTTAAATTCAATGTGAATGGAGCTTTGACCTCGTCTAAAGTTCTTAGATTACATTGAGATTGGAGAGGTTATTCATGAATCTGATACTAAGACTCTTATTGAAATGCAACTGAATAAATGTATGCATGACTACTATCTATAGTTTGTGTGTTTATTCAAATTCAAAATGTAATAGTATATAGTTGGGACATACATGTAAACATATATATCAAGAGATTAGTATTGTAATTTGAGGATGAGTATTTATAGGTAGGGGCAAATTCTAAGCAATCATTAATTCTCAATTACAGTAAATTTGTGGCTAACACGTAGTTTTTATTGCTGTTGTCATCAAGTGTTTGTGTTGTGAATGATGCAGCACATGTCTAAACTCTAAATATGGTGAAATTTTTGGAGCAAAGTCATGTTAAGGGCAACTATATTTATCAATTCATGTACTTTCTCATCTTTAATGTCATACTTTTATCTTTTGTGTTTTTCATTAAGAGGGAAAAGAAGCTAACTCTAGTCATTGTAGGATGTGATCACTGATCATTGAGCATGCAAACTATTGACAGCGCGTGGCAATAGAATAGAAGGGAAAGAGAAATGACGAGAGAGGAGCAATTCCGTGGCACTTAACAATAACAACAAAAACCGATCAAAGGGTACGTGAACATGGAGTGATATATGAAGAACAGTTAGTCCCAACAGTAGAAGCTAGCTAGCAGCAGCAAGCTTCAAACTTCAATGCGCAGCATCTTCTTCTTCACAAAACTTTGTGTATTCCTTCGCACCAAACAAGGAATCCAACTCAGATGGATTCTTTGGCTTTATTTTAATCATCCATCCCTCCTCATATGGGCTTGAGTTCACCTTCAAAACACCCAGAAAAAAACAACACAAGTCCAATTACACATTCGTGATATCCAGGTGTTTAATAAGAAAATTAGTTATTGACAATAAATGAATTTTGGTTCCTCTAAAATACTCTATTTCAATCTTATGCATTGGAATTATCTCTTGATTAAAACTCCTTAAATTGTAAACTTGAGACAAAGTGGATTGAAATATTATGTTTAAAATCAAAGCAAACATTTTTGTCCAGCTTTTATACTAGGGACTGGCCGGTGGGAGTATAACTGTAGAGAACAATATGTGGGGTGAAGGTTAGAATTGCATACCAGGCCAGGTGCTTCAGAAAGCTTAGTATTAACCTCAACAATCTCGCCTGAGATGGGAGAATTAATGTCACTGGTTGCTTTAACACTCTCAACTGCTCCAAAGCTACTTCCTTGAGATACTGAGCCACCTGGTTCTGGCAGATCCACAAACACTACCTCTCCCAGATGGTCCTGCAACACATATCATCTTCACCGTTAGGTCTATTTCTACCCATTTTCCCATGCTCAACTTTCAAACAACTCTAAGAATGTTTTTCTTTGAATTTAAAGGGCAGACACTAGCACGCTGCCCAAGGCTACACGCAGAATTGAACGCAATAAATTCCCACTTACTTATAAGGGAGCTTTTCATTCAGCCAAGGCTACAAAGCCATGGGCTAGAATTGCTAAAATCTAAGGTTAGCAAACACCAAGTTCACTGAACTGTTCACCCATGAAATTCATATATATCCTTAGCAGATACTAAGAATTATTCATAATGAATATTCAAATTAATCAACCTGTGCATGGTCGGTGATACCAACTGTAGCTACAGAGCCTTCGTGCTTGACCCATTCGTGGGAAGAAGCGTACTTGAGGCCATCCAGCACTGAACCACATGAATGAATATGCATAGTGACTGATACAGCAAAAGATAAGAAACAAATGTAACAGAAGAAATATGCATATGAAGAAGAATACCAGTAGAAAAGCATCTGGAGATAAGTGGGCGAGAAACACAAGATATTTTCAGGGCATTGGCAGTAGAAGAAGCCCACATTCTGAGTGCCATTAGTGCGAATTGAGTGTGTGAGCCTTTGGGGAAGGGAGAGAAATATAAAAGTGAAACAGAGACGTCATATTCTATCTTGGATGAATGGTGGCCAACGAATGCCTCATCCTCATGTTCCCCATTCACGCTCTCCCTAATACAATATCTCTATCCTTCGCCGTTAACTTCAAATTCCTATTAAAATGAATACTTTTATACTTAATATCTATATTCTAGGGTTAAGGAGCAATTTTACACACGAAGTTTACCCCCGGAAGCGCCCAGCACCACGGAGTTTTTTCAGGAGCAAAAGTACACATGACGTTACGTTTTGGGAGCAAAAATACCACGGGCCGTTAGTTGACCGTCAGTTAACCGTTAACTTGGATGGAAGCTGACGTGGCGCTTATTTGGACTGACATGCTGACGTGGACGATGACATGGACGCTGATGGTAAGTAAAACGAGAAAATTATCATTTTGCCCTTAGTTTTAAGTAAAAATTACACTTTTGCCCTTAGTTTTAACTAAAAACTAAAAATACCCCATCCGCCTGGGCCGGCCCCACCGCCGCCGGCAACTGCCGCCGCCGCTGGCCGGCGGTGGGGGGCCCACCGGGGAACTAATTTTTTTTTTAAATTTTTTTTTTTTTAAAAAACTTAAGGCAAAAGGGTACTTTCAACTAAAACTAAGGGTAAAAGTGTAATTTTACCCGCGTTACTGTTCACTTCCATCCAAGTTAACGGTCAACTAACGGCCCGTGGTATTTTTGCTCCCAAAACGTAACGTCGTGTGTACTTTTGCTCTAAAAACTTCGTCACACGGCGCTCCTGGGTAAACTTCATGTAAAATTGCACCTTAACCCTATATTCTAATACATAATTTACGATTTTAAAGTTCATGTATTTTTTTTTATCTTTTACTTTAATTCTTTTGATATTGAGATATGAAATATTTATATTGTAAATATTTTTTTAAATATAATAATTTTATTAAAAAAATTGCATTAAAAAAAACATTTTTCATAGCATCATAATTATTTTTTCCATTTTTTTTTTAAAAAAAAACTTTGATTATAGTGTCTTTTTTACTTTCTTCGTAAGAAAAAGTTTAGATGAGTAAGACAACGGATAGTGGCAGATCTTGAGATAAATGTTTGGGGGACCAAATGTATACTCATTAACTAATCAAGGAAACAATATTTGGGGAGCTAAATGTATAAATTTTTTAGAGAAATATATAAATTTTTAAGCCAAATGTATAAATTTTGCATAAAAAAAATCTATTTTATATTAAATATTAGAATTTTATTTTTGGGGGGGGGGGCCATGGCCCCCACCAACAACAAAAAAAAAAAAAATCACTTCCTTAATGGGCTTTAAACAAGGCCCAAGATGAAGAGTCCAGGAATATATTGGATTTGAGCAGGCCCATTGTTCTATGGAGTGGACGATGGTATTCAGTCAGCTTTGCATTTCTTGTTCTTGTTTTTCTTCTTTCTTGGTCTCCCCGTTCCTGTTTTGCTTCCCTCCCTGAAACTTTGAGCCTGGTACTCAGTTTGGAGCTTGTTTTGCAGTATATTTGACGAGGAATTGATTGATTGAATTGAGTTGTTAGGACTTGGGCGCATAGATGCGCATGGGTGAGATCGTGGAGGAGTTGAATCCCCTTGTTGGCGGTAACGATAAGCATGAATTCGAGAATATTAATAAGGTGGAGATCGTCCTTAAAACCATTGGCCCTGCTTGCCCTTCTCGTCTTCTTGTTCCATCTTCCATCAAGGTAAGAGTATATAGATGCACTTGGTCTCTTTCATTTCTATAGCAAATTTTGGTTCCCGAGGTTTTTTCCCAGGGTGTTAAAGGTAATGTTCTCTTTGCTTGATCTAGCTTCAGATTTCCTTGGAATTATTTTTTCTTGGTATTAAGTCTTCAAAGATTAATTTCCATCTGAAGAATTTGATGAATATGCAAAGTATGAGAACCAGGACAAGTCGGAAGGTTTAGTTTTCTACAAATTAGCACCTCAAGCGGAAGAGGAACTTCTATTTGTACTTCTGTTTTGTTTTGTTTTGCTTACTTAATTGTTTTCATATGACTGGAATTTCCAACTACTTGCTCTAAAATTTGGAAACTCTGGCTCATTGATTCATCCTGACTGAGAAGTAGTCATCTGGGACCTCTGATGCTTTCCAACCATATTTAACTATTAAATGATCATCTATCAGATGGACTATGCAGTCAATTATTTTTATCTAATCCCGACTGACACTAAGATATTTATTCGTTTCTGAGATAAATCAAATTTTATTTGGATTTTGAGGAACTTAATTCAAGTGGAGAGTTGGAAAAAAGTTTGAACCTAAAATTTTTTTGAGTGCCAAAAAGTAGACAACCAATCTACTAGTTCAATAATTTCATGTTTTCTATAAATTCTGCTTGATAGGGTAAATATGTTTTACATGAACTTTATTATTATTGTTGCATATGATAATTTCACTTGTTGAGTGTAATGCTCATATGTAAATTCTTACCATGTGCTTATACTTTGTTTCTTCTAAATCTTTCCTAGGTTCGTGATTTGAGAGGATTAATTGCCAGCAATGGTCGTTTACCTATTGATAATTTGAGTCTTATTCTGCGCGGGACTGTATTATCTGATGAGAAAAATGGAGATGATGTGTATATTCAACTCAATGATGGAGGTAAAGGTCTTGTCTTAATATCTTTTTTGATCAATTCATTGTATTACTTTTACATGAGCTTCCCCTATGTCATCTGCATACAGTACGGAGAAAAGTTTAAATTCTCTGTGGTAGTATGGCACTTATCAAAACATGTTTAGATGATGATAAATCATAAACATTTGAAAAATAACTAGCCCCATGTAACTACAGGAGCAAGTTCAAACTTTAACGCACACATCTTCTTTACAAAATTTTTGTATTCCTTCTTATCCATGTAATATAGTTTGGACAGCCTGTTTGCCTTTACTTGGATCATTTACCCTTCTTCATGTAGACTCGAGTTGACCTAAAAGCAAGAAAGCATATCAAGATAGGTGGGGGATAACTGTTTCTCTATGCACTAAAGAAAGTTGTTAATCTCATTAATCGCTTAAGTAATGAAAAAGGAACTGAATATTTGTTTTTTCAGTTTCAATAAAAAGCATGTATTGTATATGTGCCTATTTGTGGTAAAATGCATTTGTGTTTGCATTTATGGTAAATGCCTTTTGATTTTCAAAATCCTTTTATAGTTTTGCTGTCAACATGCACCGTATCTCTAATGACCCTTTAGTGAAGAAAGAATTTCATTAGATGTAATGCATCAATAGATCCACTGAAGCATTTCTGTTTATTTTATATCCAATTACTTCTGTTCTTGACTTCAAATTTAAAATTCTAGTTCAATTTAATCGATTATATAATAATATTTCATTATTATATTCATTATGTAAGTGTTTCAGATTCTCTAATTGTTGCTGTCAAGCCAAAGCCACCAGTTCGTGATGGATATGATGACGACGATGACGATGATCTGGTAAAAATCAAATAATATTGTCTGAAGTGAATATAAAGTCAATTTGGTACTCAGTAGAATCTTTCTTTGATTTCCACTTCTCTAGAAGTTTAAGCTTCCCCGTTCATCAAGTTGGTGGAAGAAGAGGCTTTACTCTTTTCTACACGATAACTTGAGGCTTCCAGGTAACAAATCAACATTCTGATGATATGATATTCATTCAAAGTATGCTTAATAATTTTTTGTTTCAGTCTCTGAAAAATGAGTGATAAGGCGTGGACTAATTATGATAATCACTTTTTGAGAATTCATAGCCTCTAAGTCATAGAAATAATTTTTTCACTTTTTGCTGTCATTTTTAAAGTTGAATATTGGCATAAGGACACAATTGATTCAAATTTAAAACTGTCATCACTTGATAGAATTATATATCATATGAAGAGTTATTTCAGGTGTGTGTGTATCGCTTGGGGACTGAAAAATAAATTACTCGATAATGAATGAGTTACAGTATACTCTTCTGTCGTTAGTATCTGCTGACCTTCTTCCTTTTTTATTGATAGATATCCTTTTGATGTTTGTATTCTCTCTGAGCTTGAAAGCATGGGCTCTCACAATTATGTGGTTTGTCCTGGCACCCATTGCCCACAAATGGGATCTCGGACCCGTATATGTAAGTCTACTGTCTATCATGCATCCATATTTGCAACTTTGGACACTGAGTTTTAATGATCTGCTGCAAAATGTTACTGTGTGATCTGTTCTGACTTAAGATGTTTAGTCAATTTTAAATTGGTTCAGATTTGGTCTTGAACTTGTTCTATTGGGCCCAAATTTGACATTTCCAGTCATGCATTTGTTCTAACTGATGTTTCTCTCCTTGTTTTGTTTGTTTTATTATTCTTACTATCTTTTGGCCATTGTTTGTTTTATTCAAAAGTGATAATGAATCTGATTTACATGCTTTTATATTATTTTCGTTGTGCTTCATCGTTTGTTACTATTTTTGTACAGATAATTGCTACAGGCTTTGCTCTGATTCTCTTCAATCTTGGAAAGCGCCAAGCTGGTGACGTCAGGTATAAACTGATGCAAAATATTGTGTATTACTGTTACATTATGACAATTTAGTCAAGGTGAGATCAATGCTCCCATATTTGTGAAAGTTCAAATGAGGCTGATACATTTTAGCAACATTCAAGAAGCAAACAGAATGAAAAAATACGGATGGGTGGGTAGAATAATTTTGGAAAATATTGATTTTTGTTGGGGATGAAAAAAAACAAGACATGTCTAAGTCCCTCTGTAATATGGGGAGCTATAAATCTTTGTTGTGGGAAGTGTTGTCTGTTGACTGTTGCAGCTCTTTGGATCTTATTTGTAAAATCAGCAAATTTCTTGAAACTTCTTTTATTACCTTCTTTTCATATCTCTCAATCTATCAAAGGAATTTTAAAAGTAAACTGATCCAGCCAATATGTCCAAATATGAAGGGGGTTAAAAAAAACAAGAACTCTTCCTAAAAAGAGCTTGTTGATGATATAGATAACTGTCTTATGAATATTAATTTGCTGATGACACCAATTACATGTACGAGGTATTTATATTGATTTAGTCAGTGTTCTTGACTATAAGAAGCAGCCATCTATAACTACCCAAGTTATTTTAAGGATTACAAGCAGATAAGAAGGTTATTTCTTGGTTGGTAGTTTCTTACTATTTTCTGCTCTCCAACACGTGCAGTGCATATTCTATCTTCAATGAAGATTTTAGAGAGCTTCCGGGGACCCTCAATGCAGATCGGCTAGATAGAGATATAAGAGCAGGACAGTTTTGATCAACCACTCAAAAAAAAAAAAACAAAGAAAAACCACCGGTCATTTTCTTTTTTTGTATTTTAGCTATGTACCCAGAAAATCTTGTATGTATAGTATGATATATCAAAATTATAAATGAGGTGCACATGTTGTGTTGTGGATGCTACGTATGTTTGTTTGACCAAAAAAAACAAAAAAGGTACTACCTATGTTTGTGAATTTCTGGTCACTGGGGTCCTATGAATTTATACATATGGCAAGCTAGTTGACGCGTATACAGTGTGGCATACATGCCATAGCAGGATCCAAAATGTTAAATGCATTTAGTTTATTTTGTCGTCTGAAACTAAGGTTAAATGCAGCATTGAATCACTGACATCGTGTTCAATCGAAACAGGTAAAAATGGCTATTCATTGTACTGTTTCTCTGCCCCTAATCATGACAAGTCAACCCTCTATCTCCCTCTGCTCTGTGTTGTGACTTGTGTGTGATATCATAAGTTACAAGGCCTCTTAGTTTTCTTCTTTGAAAAATATTAGTAAAACACCTCCAAAATTTTAAAATCTCTTCTTACTATATAATGAGTTGAGCTTTTTATCAAGTATAGTCAATCCTTTACCAATTATAGAAAACAACCCTCATTTTATTTTGAACTTGGTCTTTTGATGCACAAGGCTCATTAATCAAAACGTTTTAATTAAAAGACTTAAAATATTCACCCACCTCCTCTGTTTCCTATTCACCCTCTACCCCTCAGTTCTAACCCCAACCACTTGTCATACCTCTGATTAACATTTAATGAACGAGTATACCAAAGGAAAAACATTACTTTTCTTGTTATATTTATCAGGTACTTCTACCGTATTTCATAATAATAATAAAACTTATATCTTATTAAGATCATCTTAAAAAAAATGACTTAAGAGTTGAGAGAGTATATCTATTTTCCTAAAAAATATTTTATTTATTTATTTGAGTCAATACAATTGGGTCCCTATAATTTCTCTTCATTTTGGAATTAGTCTCGGAAATTTAAAAGTTTTGGTCCTTCAAGCTTGTCTCTCCTTAAAATGCCAGTTCCTATAGTTTGAAAAAGATCCATATTTAAAATTAACAGGTTGTTTGGCTACCATCCACTTCTCTTCTCATCCTCTTCTTCATCTCAACTGTTGGATTGAAATCCTAACGGTTGAGATATAATGTTTTATAAAAATATTATTTTTAAGAGTTAAGGTGCAAAAATACACTATGTGCGCTTTTGTCAAAGAAGCACCCAGTAGCAAGTGCTTTTATTAGGTGCAAAAATACTGTTTGACTGTTAAGTTTGACTTTTTTTGCTGACTGGACGATGACGTGACATTTCAAAGGTGTAAAAATACACATGTGGTTTGTCAAAAAGAGCGTCGAACACTAAATTTTTTTTTTAAAATTTAATAATTTTATTTTATTTAAAAAAATATTTTCAGGCTACTGACGAGTACTAAAAAGATACTTCAAAGCATCGATCACTCTCAAAAATTACTTCATGATCTTGAAAAATTATTTTAGGATTTTCAAAAAATATCTCGAAGTATATTTTTAGTACCAGTCAGTACCCTAGAATATTTTTTTAATATCATTCTGTACCTTGAAATATTTTTTCAAGATCCTAAAATAATTTTTTAAGATTATGAATTATTTTTTTAATGTCAGTCAATATCCTAAAGTATATTTTAAATACCAAGATCAAAATAATTTTTTTAGTACCGGTCGGTACCTTAAAAGATTTTTTTTAAAAAGCAAAGTTCACATAAAATTACGCCAAAACGACGTAATTTTAAGTATTGGATGGCAGTGCACGCTAGGCAGATCCAAATAAGGAAAAAATTTAGCAATTATTAATTGGAAAATTTAATAAGGATTTTTTTTAAATAAATTTTTTACCATTTTTACCCATTGAATAAATCTCCTTTCCCAAAATGATCAATCAGAAGAAAAAATTTGGCTTCTAGGAAAAATACCTAGAGAAATAATAATTTTCCTTTAATTAAAGTAAAAATATTAAATTAAAAAAAGAATGGTGTTGGACGCTTTCTTTGACAAATCACATGTGTATTTTTACACCTAATTTGTAATCACGTGTGCATTTTTACACCAAAAAAAAGCACTTACTATTGGACGCTCTTCTGACGAAAACACATGTATATTTTTGTACCTTAACCCTATTTTTAAATATTTTACTAATAATTTGACATGAACGCAAGTGAATGGAGAAGCGCAGGGGAGAGTCTAAAAAAGTGCCGACAAGGATGACGTCATAGGAAGATCCACAGGGAAACTGCGTGGACCCTCTGTCAAAAAGGCGTTGACTATCTTTCATTTGTTTCTGGACCCCTCCATCCCCAATAAATTTGATCCCTATTCAAAAAATATTAATAAGATTACGAAAATTATTCTTATTGCCTTATGGGATGAGATTCTGACAAATATAACTCTTAGGGCGTGTTTGGTAATCCGAAGATTTAATGAGATAAAGGAATGGAAGATTTTAAGGGAAAAATGAAGATAATTGGTAAATAATGAGGAAATACTTATTTTACTCTTAAAAATAATTAATTCAAAATGAAAATAAAAATAATTTTTTTTAAATATATTTTTTTAAAAATTTCCTCTTATCAAGTTTGAATTTATCTAAAATATTCTCCCTCCAAGTCTAAATTTGTCTAAAATATTTTCCCGTCAAGTTCGAACTCGTCTGAAATATTTTCCTGCCAAGTTCGAACTTATTGCATAAGTTCGAATTTATCACATAAATTTGAATTTAATTATATTTTCTTGTATTATAGGAAAAAATATTTTTTTAGGGGTAAATATATCCAAAAGCGTCACTATTCATGTGAGAATTTGAGTTCCCACCAATTTTGATGGGATCTTATATTCTCACCTTTAAAGAAAGATTGGTGGGCCCAGGAACTTGAGTTCTTGAGAAGATTGGACACAAAAAGTTTACCAAACAAGGGAACTTGTTCATCTTCCCTTTCCTTCCCACCTGTTCCGCATACCAAACAACACCTTATAATGTGACTTTTTGTCCACCCATTTCCTCTTAAGGTTAAGTGGTGAAATTATTGCAGAAGTTTTCAATGAGGGGTGATTTTGCCCCTCCAAAAAAATTCCTGGAAGTACAAAAAATGAAGTAATTTTATCCTGACTGTTATCCTAATTGATTTTGACCGTTAGTTGATCAAATATGCCGAGCTAACAGTCCAAGTTTCATCATGTCATGTTTGTTAAGATTCAAATTTGCTTTGGAATGCCATGCGTCATCTACTTCATTTTTTAAAGTTAGATTTAAAACTTTTAGGAAAAATTTGCACCTTAACAAAAATAACATGGATGACACGTAGACTATTAGCTCAGCATATTTGATCAAATAACGGTTAAAATTAACTAGAATAATGGTCATGGCAAAACTACTCCCTTTTTTACACTTCCGGGTTAAAATTGCTTCCCAAAAAATTAGTTACCTTTCTACTTCAGCTCCTGTTTCAGTTGTAGGTATCTATAATTCTTTTTCCTTCAAGAATATTGTTACCTGGATCATTGATTATGGTTCAACGGATCATGTTTGTTGTTCTTTGGATTTTTTTTCCCTCCTATCATTCTATTTCCCCAATTTCTGTTAGGAACATCGCATCTCTCTTCTACTTTAGTATTAACAAATGTTCTTTATCTTCCTAGTTTTTCTTTTAACATTATCTCTGTTTCTAGGCTAACCATGTTCCTCAATTGTTTTTTGACTTTTTCCTCCAATTCTTCTTAGATACACTTACTCTGTCTCTACTTTTCCAGTTTTACACAAGACAGTACCTGATATTTCTTGTATTCCCAACCCCTTACTTGTGACACTTGTCATTTTGCTAAACAAAAATGTCATTCATTTCTTGTAAGCAGCTGTCCTACGGGACCCTAATCCTAAAAGTTATCATCAAGTTGTTAAGCATTCTATTTAGAGGCATGATATGACTGCAAAAATTAAAGCTCTTGAGCAAAACTAGACTTGGACCCTTACTTCTTTACCATCCGATAAGAAAACTATTAGCTACAAGTGGGGTTTTAAAACCAAATTTAAGGAATATGGTGAAATAGAGAGACACAAAGCTTGCCCTGTTTCAAAAGGATACACACAAACTAAGGGGTTGATTATTTTGATACTTTTTCATCTATTGCAAAAATGACCTCTCTTTGATTGTTTCTTTCTATAGCAGCTGCCAAAAATTGGTTTTTACACCGATTACATTTTAATAATGTCTTTTTACATGGTGAATTACATTAAGAAGTTTACGTGGAACTCACTCAAGGCTTCACACCTCCTCAGTCGAACATGTTCTGCAAGTTGCAAAAGTCTTTCTATGGTCTCAAGCAAACTGTAGACAGTGGTATTCTAAGTTGCCTTTAGCTTTATTGTCCTATGGTTATCAGCAGTCAGCTTTTGATCTTTCTCTCTTTGTTAAGGCCAATTCTTCGTCATTTACTATTTTTCTAGTTTATGTAGATGATGTAGTTTTGGTTGGGAATGATCTTTTGAAGTAAATTTTGTCAAGTTGTAGCTCGATAGGGCTTTTACCATTAAAGATCTCGGTGAACTGTGATATTTCTTGGTTTAAAGCTTGCAAGATCTAAGGATGGCATTTTTTTATCCCAGAGGAAATTTTCTCTCGAATTACTTGAAGACACAGGGTACCTAGCGTGTAAACCGGCTTCTTCACCTATGGATCCCCATTTGAAACTTTCCCATGACAAAGGTATACTTCTTGACAATCCACAGCTCTATTGAAGGTTGATTGGGATAGTGCAGTATTTGACAACCACACGGCTTGCCTTAAGTTTTACTACACAACAATTAAGTCAATTCATGTCTGCTCCAACCAATATCCATTTTCAGGCTGCTTATCGCGTTTTGTGCTACATTGAATCCTCTCATGGAGCTGGATCTACTTTTCTTCTAATTCTGATTTCGAATTTGAAAAGTTTTAGTGATTCAGATTGGGATAGTTGTGGTAACGCATACTGCTCTGTTACTGGCTATGCTATATTTCTTGGTTCTTCTTTGATTTTGTGGAATGCTAAGAAGCAGGCTACTATCTCTAAATCATCACCAGAAGCTGGTATCGTGCTCTAGCTTTGACAACTTGTGTAATATCCTGAATTTCGAGCCTAGAGACTTGGGAATAAGCCTGTATCAGGCATACAACTAGACCCTATTCAGGAAGTGTGATATTACATTGGAAATAAAACATTGATATCTTATGAGTATTTTGACCAAGAGCACAAGGCAAAAGCCAGTGTAATGATTATATTGGGACATGTGTCATTGCAGGATTGGAAAACAAAAAGTAAGTAATGATTACAGGGGTAGAAAAGTCAAGTCCTTACCCCTTAAGGCATTAATTTCGTCCACCCAGAAGAGAGAAAGAAAAATCAGATGATTTTATTCATACTCAGGTCCAAACACAAAATGCGGGTCCCACAGGTGGTTGACCGATAGAAACAGGACCGATAGAGACCAGTTAAGAGTTTCCTTTTGATTGAATGGGAAAAGTGTGGGACCACTATGGGAAGTTTGGAGGGCGCCACACATGAGTGTCCATTCAAGGGAAAATATCTGGAATAATTGAAGAAAAGTGTAAAAAGAGGCACCTGTGTACCCGGCAGGGCCCGGTAGGGACCGGTTGGGCAAAACTAGACTGATAAACTGAGAAAAAGGGATTAATTATAGGGGAGCAGATTTTTGGGCCCCATTAAGCGCCACATAACCCCTTTTTAATGATTAAAGTAACTACTTGGGGACCAAGAAAGAAGAATTAAAGTAAAAGTCAAACTGTGGGCCCCACATTCTGAACAAAAGGGTAAAATGGGAATAAATAGCTAAAAATTAGATTGGGGCAGATATGTGGGCCCAAAATGGCGCCCCACATGTCCCCAAAAAGCAGGAAAAAGTATGGGAAAATTTGGTAATAATTGATAAGTCCCGGGTCAAAATTGTAATTTACGAAAGTTTTGGGCCAAAACCTGTAATTTTCTCCAAAAGCAGAAAATATCTACTCTTTCTTTCCTTGGTGCAGCGCCACATGTCATCCTAGGGGAGTCTGGAATCTTCAAGAAATACTTGGGAAATAAGTCAAGAAAAGCATATCAAAATTACTCCAACTGGAACAGAAACTTACGCCTGTTAATTCTAAATTACCGGATCAAATTTACCTTTTATTAAAAAGGTGTTTTAACTCCTCATTTTAACCCTAGAGGCACGAAATTTTTCAGAACAAGAGAGAAGGATCAGCAGCCTCCATAGCCAAAGCTCAAGCTCCAAGATACCAAGAACACCCGACGATTCTCCGATCTTAGGTAACATCGAAAAACCTTACTCTAAGTTCTTACTATGGTATTTTCGTCCAGGAGTAAGGGCTTAGGGTTTTGGTTTGATTCTTGTGTTTTTGAGGATTCCAATGGATCTGGAATGTGGTTTTGTGTAGGGTTAAGTCATGGCTTAAGTTTCCGAAGTCGAAAACACCGAAAAACCCGGAGTAAGGGCTTGCTGCCAGATTCTGGAAATCTGGGCAGAGAAGCTTCAAACGCATTTTTAAAATAGTAAATGACCTTATTTTGAGCTCAAATTTTACATGAAGAAAATATACATCTGGGGAATAATTTTGGTATATAATATGATTATTTTTGGATAAATATACTGGGTGAAACAAATTTTTGAAAACGGGTCTAGAAACAGGGGAGCGAATCAGACCAGGGAGCGAATCGGACCAGGGAGCGAAATTTGAGCTCCAAGACAGAATCAGTGAACTCATGGTTTCTGTAATTATTTTTCTTGGAAAATATACATCTTAAAAGTTCAGATGGCGTTGGGTTAATGTTAAAATGATTTTTTTTGGAATTTAGTACAAATGTTACAATTTGGACCAGAAATCCTGGATTTTCTGGAAGTTCAAGAGGGACTCGGATTTTTATGAAATTTGTAAGGGTATTTTTGGAAATACTAAAAATAAGGTATTTTGGTGTTATTTAGGGCAAGGGCTTAATTGGAAAAGTGATCAAACACAATAAATAATAAGGCGGTACACATCCCCACCAGGTAGTAACCGCTTTACTCAGATATCTTTATGTGTGTTGTTGTATATATGTTTGTATTTGCCATGTGTGTTTTGTATATGTTTTGCCAAATATTCACACAGAGTTATGTGATTCCTAGCGCTGAGGACGATTGGTCCGAGGCCGGCCTTGATTGGCGGCTGTACGGGTCGATAGGTCCGGGGCTATCCTGGTGTAGGCAGCTTTACGGGTTGTGACTCCGGTAAGTCCGGGGCTTGCCTTGATAAGGCAGCCTGGTGGCACGTGGTAGTCGGTGTTGTGTATATTCTGTTTGCATATGTGGTATGTTTGGCATATTAATTTTGACTTCATATTTGGCATGGTTACCTGCATACACTTTACACATTTAATATTTGAGTACTGACGGTTACTCTGAGGGCCGACAATGGACTCTAGAAGCTTTTGTTGATACAGAGGGATGTTCATGACTGATAAAGGCCTTTTTGGAAAGGTAGGCATAACAATACTGGTGAAGGATAGGGGATGCCCTATTATATGTTGTACTGATATTTTTGGAGGATTGTATATTATTTATGGTATTTATTTTGGGATGACTGTACCTTTAACCCTTCGGGGACTTTTATTTTTGTTCATTGCGCTTTTACCAGTACAATAGGTAGTCCAAACTGGTTAAATGCTCTGTTGCGCTCACTCTGATACAAGTGAAATGAACCTAATAATGAAGGAAAGGTAACTAAGTAAAGGAATCCCTCTAACCCGCCACCCGAAAGGGCGAGGCCGGTAGGGGTGTAACAACTTGTGTGATACAATAGCTCATTTATCTTCTCAATGATTATACCATCTCTCATATTGATCCAGCATTAGTGGTAACCAATCAGCTATTCAAATAGGAACCAATCCAACTTTTCTTGAAAGAACTGAACATATTGAGTTAGATTGTCACATTTTCTGTAAGAAGCTTCAATCCAAACGCATTCATCTTTTACTAGTTCGCTCTTTCGATCAACTAACCGATGTTTTCACCAAACCTTTGCATCCGACAAGGTTTCATGAGCTTATATCCAAGCTAGACAAGACAAATATTCACACTCCAAGACAAATATTCACGCTCTAGCTTGCGAGGGGTGTCAAGTGTAAAATAACAATTGTAACAATTTCTGTTATTTAGTTAGAGCCTCTGTTATGTATTCCTAACCATAGTTAATTTTGCATTAGATGAGATATTACTGTATAAATATTGTACTCACATCAATGAATAATATACAATTCATTTTTCCCAAAAAATTGTCACAGTTAAGTTTGAATAAATTAATTAATCTATTTATTGGCAAAGCATGTTGTCGTGACCTTGTATTAAATAAATTGCTTACCAATCATTAGGCACTACTATAGAAGGCACTTTTAACGTTCGGTTTTAGGACTCTTAGACGACTGTTTTCAGGGGTAGTATATGTGAGTGTCGTTAAAAGTTCTAAAATAGACGTGTGTTTTTAAACTGTCGTTGTGAGTTACTTTCAACAATTGATTTTGGAAAGCAGTCATTGTAAGTAAGAACATACAACATTGTTTTGTGTAAAATTGTCGTTGTAATCAACTTACAACAAGACTTACAACGAATGTTTTTTTGAAATAGTCACTATAAGTAAGCCATACAACGACTGTTTTTTAGAAATAGTCATTGTATTATAACCGGATTCTTCAAGATTTATGGTATCTTGTCTGCAATCCCGCATCCTCCTTTTTAGACTGAAAAGAAAACAAAGAGTTTCAAGTCAGAGAGAAAGTTTCGTGATTTAAAACTTGGAAATAAACATCATAACGTTGGTGAGTAAAGCACAAGAAACTAAAATATCAAACTCACCAGGGTATGAAAATAGGCCTTGAAGTCGTGCAAAGAGACGAACATGTGGTCAGAGTCGCCGATTCGATTCCAAAACTGGTACTAGGAGGAGATGAACTGTATGGCAGAAGTGATGAGGGAGCGTGAGTGACCAATCGTCCGAAAGCCATTAGCGGTACTAAAGTAGGAGACATAAATGGGCATAAAGAAGTCAGCTTCATATAGGTCAAATGTGCGCACGTTTCTTGTCAATGGAGCTCTGTGAATGACCACTTCCAAAGCAAACAAATGATTGTTGCACCTCTTGTTGGAGAGCGTGTCAGTGTTATATTTCAGAGGCAAATCGTACACAAAAACATTCAAATTCTTTAATATACCTGTAATAACATGAAGAGCCTTTTGAGTAGAATTTGTTAATGTCAGGGGAAAATATATACAAAAGCAGAAAAGGTTGAAACTTTGGGTGTACCCAAAGATGTTTGAGGTTTCTAGGGAGCTAAGTAAGAGGACTAGAAAATGGCACGAGACAGATGAGTGGATTTTTCGGTGGAGACATGGGTTGTGTGGAGAGAGCTGAGTAGAGGGTGGGGGCTACTGCCGTAAAGTAGGAAGCAAAGAAGTAAAAAGAGAAGGAAAACCAGAGAAGCCATTTGTAATAAGTATGGAAACAACTATGTACTTGTTGTGGCCGAGAGGGTCTGTGGAGGAGCTTCATCTTAATATGGAGCACTCGGCTCTTATGGACCTGATCTTCTGTTCCACCATTGCATTTAGAAAAGAAAAGAAAACAGTAAGGAATGTGAAAGTTGAAAGGTGGAGAAGTAGAAGTAGTTAAGGGAGAGCTTTCAGATTATGGTCAAGAAGGAGAAGCAATAGTAAGAAGTAAGCTAGAGTGAAAGGAATGTGAATGAGAAAGGGAAGATAAGAGAAGAGTTGGTGAGCACTTCGTTTTTGCACCAAGAATAAACAAAAGTGTAGCAGTAGGAGTGTATTTTATGCAAGTAAATAATAAAAGAGGACGAAGATCGGAAAAGCGTTAGAGAGGAGGTTGAGTAATGGAGGGAGCTGGCCAATTGTTGAAACTTTGAATTTTTGTGAAAGACGTTGTTGGTATAAAGGTGTTCTAAAGACAATTTGTTTTATCAGATGAACACCTTGTACTGATTGGTATTTCATGAAATATAATAAGAGCACACTTTATCTTTATCATATTTATGTCTAGCCTATATTTATGGTTAATATGCAATTTAAGATAAAGGCCCTAGGAATAGAACAGGTGTTTACTCGAGGACACTATATGACTATTGCCTGAAACCTACTCCTAGTCTTGAATCACCAAGAAAGTGTATTGGCGATCTCTATAAGACTAGTATGATGTCATCTACTTGTATGGAGATATAAGGTAAGGACCTTATGGAATGCAGGCATGGTGATGCCTTAACTGATGTCGTGGGTGAATCTATTAGAGAATAGATAGCACAGAACTGACCCGCCGAGAGACTCCACAAGGATTCAATGTAGATAGTATCATTGGATTTGTAATGTCTCCCATTGTTTGGTAGTACAGGTCATCCTAGACTTAAGGATGCCATCAAACACTATGTCCTAGGGTTATGCTTTGACTGTATAACTCTATCTTCCTAAAAAATGGGGAGAACAATGTAGTCTTGGGTATAACTCGAATGTGTGAGTATAGATGGACATGCCAAAAGGACTTATAGTCCCCTATAAAGGATTAGTCGTTCACAAGATTGGTAGGGCTTTGATGACTTCTAGTTGACTCAGGAATCTATGCACAGTAAGAGATCATGAAGAGTCATGATCCATCTTAGAGTCATAGAAGAAGATTCTGAGTTCTGTGAAATAGCTACATTTAGTCAATCAATAGAAATGATACTTTATCCTTGCTCTTGACTAAATGTGAACGACAATGTGAGGGATGATGCAGGTACGGTATCCAAATTAGAAAGGTAGATTACTTGATCAACTCTATTAGTTTTGAGGCTACGAGCATTGGTAGTGTCTTATATGGTCATTAGATAAATTAGGCTTGTTAAAGGAGTTTAATTGGTCTAAGTTTATCTATGTTAATGACTAATTGGACCTAATGGGTCACACATTAAGGTTGTTCTTGATTGTTTTATTTAGCAACTTTAAGACAATAATTGTTATTGGGCTTTATCAGGGCTATAGGTGCAATTGGGTTGGAGTGGGACTACAAGTCCAATTATACATGGCACCACATTTGGTTGTTTAGTGAGAAATTAGTTTCTCCACTAAAAGACCCAAATGTGTTAGAAGGCCCAATAGAGTCTTGGGCCAATTTGAACTTGGAATTTAAATATTGAATTTAAAATAGTAATTTAAATTTAAATTTTAAATTCAAGAGGTTAGGTGATAAAGAATAATTCTGAATTATCCAAAACAATATCCAATAAAGTTGGATAGATATCCAATAAAGATTGGATAAGGATTAAGCTTCTTGGAAGGCTTCCTTCTTGGATTAGGTCTTTCTAGTTGGACTGAGCTTTTTTTGTAAGCATAAAAATTAGGGTTTAACCCTAATTTTGGTGGCTGATTTTAGCGGCCAATTTTTGTGTGCGTTTTTTGGGTGTAGAAAGCTCTTTGGTGTGCGTAGCTTTCTCAAGGCAAGAAGGCACCACTCTTGAAGGATTCAAGAAGACAACAAATTAAAGCACCGTTCTTGAATGGTTCAAGAAGCCAAGAAGGCGCCAATTTTGAAAGGTTCAAAAGGCGTCACTTTTGTACTTGCATGCCGCCAATACAAGAATGGTAAATCCTCTAATCTTGCACCTCACCTAACCTCAAAACATCATCATAGTCTTGAGGAAAGAATAAACCAAAGACTTGAAGCCTCCACCTTGCCGTCGCCTAGCAAGCATCCAAGGAGAAGGGGAGTCAAGGAGAAAGAGTTCTCATAGCAATCAAAATGCAACTGTGTTGATCAACGTTAGAGGACTTCATAATCTTTGAAGTCTTCGAGTGATCTAAGGTAATCCTAAAACCCATTCGTGTTTTAATGAGTAAATCCTAAACGTAAATTACTAGTTATAACTCATGAGCACTATATTACAGGTACTCATGGATACTATAAAGAGTATCCAGGAATTTGCTCATGAGGACCGTAAGGAGTTAGGGATTTCCCAATCATTAACAAAGATAATTCTTCATTAACTTTAAATAACTCAGGAGTACCATAAAGAGTTATGGGTTCTCATGAATACTGTAATTATAACTCATGAGCACTGTAAAGAGTCACGAGTTCTCATAAGCACCCATAAAGAGTTATAAGTTTTGTAATTATATCACTAAACCATTCTTGTTATGCTTACCTCTAACTACTGTGTAGCGTAAAGGGTTACGGGTTCTCATGAGTACCGTAAAGAGTTACGGGTTAAGGAGAAAAGAGATTCTCTGATTAAAGAGTTAAATATTATAACTCACGAGCACCATAAAGAGTTAGGGTTATAATTCACGAGTAAATTAAAGAACGTATGCTGAGTATCGTAAAGAGTTACGAGTTATAACTCATAAAGATTAACTTTGTTATTCATGGCATTTAGTGATAATCTAAGTTCTGCTGAGATAAAGGAAAAACAAAATTTTTGTTTTCCAATCTCATGAGCGTAATGCTTGAACGTCACGCAACACCCGAAATTTAACCAACAGGTACCATACGTAGTTTAAACATGGGAATGAGGTCTTTAAATAAAATGTCGGAGACGCAAGAGTACGAAGTACTTTCAACTGCTACTTTTAAGAAAACATTCGTTAAAAGTACTTTCAATAACTATTTTTTCAAAAACAATCGTTATAACTCAATATTTTTTAATTTTTTTAATTTTCAGCTTCACTTTCAACAATTGTTTTTTAAAAAATTGTTGAAACTCATAAATATTCATATTTTTTAAAATTTCGGCCTAACTTTCAACGACTGTTTATCTGGAAACAGTCGTTGAAAGTTAAGCCGAAATTTCAAAAATGTCACCACCTCTTTTTTACATTCTGTTTTTTTAAAACAGACATTAATTAGTATCGTTAATTTTATTTTTTGTAGTAATCGTGGGTTGTCTATTTTTTGTCTTTGGTTTTAATTTGAATCTACATTAGTCAAACGGTTTCATTTATTCAAGGGACTAGCAATTATGCATTAACGTTTCGCGTTGACTAAGTATTCTGTTTATAATAAATATAAAATTAATGAAACTTAAGAAAGAGGTTGATATTATTTGGAATTTTGAATACAATTCAGGCATTTGAGGGTTGGTTTTTTCCATTCTGTGAGTTAGATTAAGTACTTCCTTTGCCGTTGTACAATCTTTGTTAATTTGCAATAATGGATTGATGATTCAAATTAATTTTAAACTAATTTAAAATCTTTCTTTGTTAATAGGAGTAATTTACAATAATGGATAATTACTTCACTATGTTGATTTGTTCTTTCATTTATACATGGTTTGATAAATAATCCAACTTTCCGAATAAAAAAAATGAATAATGCAACTATGTAATTAGACTATTCGTTAAACCACTCCTTTAACGTTAAATATATGTTTTGAATATTATTGAGCCACCCCTGAGCTTTAATTACTTCTATTTGATATTAGACCTATAATCATCAGTTTAATCAAACTTAATTAAAAAGTGATGTCACTTGGTGTACGTTATGTACGCACGCGCGCACACATATATATAAAATGTTAAAATCTCAATTTTTATTCTTAATATTTAAGTATTATTAAGATAAGATTATTTTATGATAATTAAAATTCTCAGACTTTTTTTACCCAAAAGAAAATTATTCTCATCCTAGTGTTGTTTAAATCCTAAAAATAGAAATTGGGATGTTACATGTCTTGTTATAATGTTATTTATTAGTTATAAACGGGTTAACTTATTTTTTAAGTTATTATCTCTAGTCCACAATATAAGTCATTTTAATTAATTTATAAGAAAATCACTTAATTCATTTAAGGGTTTAATGTTTCTGCAAAGTGAGTGGGTCCCACTAATATTTTCTCTCTCATCTCTTTACAATGGGATCCACTCACTTTTATGTGAGTGCTGCAGAAAAAAAGTTTCTGCAGTAAATGCATAAACATTAAACCCATCATTTAATTAGTCTTAAATTGAAAGAAATTTTTAATTTTACACATATTAAATGAGGTATTAAAGAGGAGAGAAAAATACAGAGAGACGTATTTAAACATTAATTATAAGAATAAATTTGATAAATAAGTACTCCTTCTTATCTTAAATATAAGATATAGTAGACTTTTTTGGAGAGATTAAAAAGCCTAAATAAATTACTTAATCATATCATATGTTGTGTATCCTTATATTATATATCAGTTTATTAATCAAACTAATTAGTTTGGATGGAGAAAAAAATAAAATAAAAATAAAAATCTTCTAAATAATTTGATTATCTTCTTTAATCCTTACAAAAAAGTCAACTTTATTTTATATTTAAGACCGGATGAAGTATTAATTGCTTTCTAAGTAACTTATATTGTGGACCGATTTATTTTTTTAGAAGCAACTTATATTATGGACCAAAGGAACTATATGAAATTTGTGGGTCCCATAGAAATATAACAAATATCACAACTACTCTAACTCTCTAAGCTCTCCATATTATCATGCACATCAAGAAAAAGAGAAAGTTGAGTCAAATTGACGAAGAGACTCAGTTTGTTTGAAAATGGCAACCTTGAGGATAAGAGAAAGCGCGCAAAAGAAATTATATTGAACAAAAAGTGACTGATTTGAAATTAATTCAAAACCCATTATTTAGGGTCAAAAGCTAAAACATGGGGAAAATAAGAAACAAAAAAAAGGCTACATATAAAAGCCACCACTTAAAGATACCTGTCCTAAAAGATCTCGAATTTTTAATTTATTTTGAAAGAACAAAGGAAAAATAATTTTATTATGCTGTCTGAAATATCAATTTTATCTTTGTAAGTTTTGGTCTTTACATTTTTCAAAATTATTTGTAATTTCAGATTTTTAGCTTAAACCAAGTTAGTCTACTTCTTTGTGTTTTTGAGAGATGATTTACATTGTTAATAGGATTAAAATCCTCTCTAAATTATATTTATATGCAATAATCACATATTTATTTTATTGTTGTTGAAAAGCAATGCTCTTAACACAAATATTTTAAGGAATAAGACTGTACTTCTAAATGTTATTAATAAATTCATAAATTCGCAAAATACTCAAAATTACTCTCAATGTAGAAATAGTGATTCAATGATTATCAAGAACAAGTTTATTATCTACAATGGCTCACTAGTGCAAAAAAGGACTTTAAGACCGCCTCATTTAGACCGGATAATTGACACCCCGGTCTTAAAGGTATGACCGGTGGCAGTTTTGTAAATATAAAGAACTTCTTATACCGGATCATTTTTTCATAGGTCTTAAATATATTATCCAGACCTGTTAAAAAACAACCGGTCTTAAAAATGTTATTAAAAAAATTGAAATATCAATTACTTTATCACGAAATCTCATACAGCCAGACTTATATTTTCTACACTCCAAAATAATACGGAAAAATTTAAATATAAAGGTATTAAATTTTTAAGACCGAACATATATAATAGCCGGTCTTAAAAGTTAGACTTAAGAGGTAGGATCCGATTCAAATGGACATGTTATAAAAGAGGATGTTACGTTGACTATGAATTTGTTCTTATTTTGTTTTTGTGGCAGGATCCGATTCAAATGGGCATGTTATAAAAGATGATGTTACGTTGTTGGGTGAGAATCAGATGAAGGCATGGTGAATAATATATTGGACATGTATGTTGATTTACGTGTTGTATTTGTAACTCATTGTGATTGTAAGTTATCTTAGCTTAGCTTATTATATAAATTACTTTAGTTGTTGTAGTCTTAAGAGGCCACATAACTCATGGTGGATAATATTTGTATTCTTTTTCCCAATTCAATTTATTCATAATTTTTCATAGCTTGTAGCTTAAAATATCGACTTTTATGTGTTGTTTTGAGTGGTGGATTTGTGTATATATATATTATCAAGAAGAACAGAACAGGAAAAAATTCGGAAAAATTTAGACCGGAAATAAATAAGCATGTCTTAAATGTTCAACTGTTAAGACCAAATGTATTTCTATGACCGGTCTTAAAGGTATTAAGCCGGCCTTAAAAGTTGGTCTTTTAAGACCGGTCTATTTATAAGTCCGGTCTAAAAGTTCAATTTTTAAGACTGGATGTATATATCATCCGGTCTTGAAAGTCAGTCTTTTAAGACCGGGTAATTAGTCGTCTGGTCTTAGAATCCACTATTTTTTGGACTGGATTGATATTTGTCCGGTCTTAATATTCGGATCTTTTAAGAGCGGTCGAGTTTTTGTCCGATCTTAAAGGTTGAGTTTTAGGACCGAACAAAAAATATTTCAGATCTATTTAGTACGACTTTTAAGACCTAAGGTTTAAAATGTCCGGTCTAAAAGAAACTCTTTAAGACCGGTTCGAATCCGGACTTAATAGGGAGACTTTTAATACCGCCTGGAACAAGACCTGACGCCGGTCCGATCTTACGATACCTCTTTTGTCCGGTCTTAAAAGCCTTTTTTCCACCCGTGGCTTTTGGGGTTTAATTTAGCAATATATAGGTCAAGTAAAACCATTTTACTTCTTTTAAGGACTATTAAATCTTTGCTAACTTCTTTTGACTAAACTAAATGTGGTCTTCAAGTTTTGTACAAAGTTTGAAATGAATTGTATGATAGTAACAGTGTATTTTCTTATAAATTTAAATTATACTCACATATTGGTTGGACATCTAATGCAAAATTGACATGGTATGTATTAAATCCTCTTGCAAATTTTGAATTCAGATGCATTAAAATTCAACTCGGGTTGGCCTGTTAAATCAGTGAACTGGTGAATTAGTCCTTTTATCGGTTCAGTAAAAGAAAAAATTGATGAGTTAGCCAATTGGATTTAATATTTTCTCCCCTTATCAAACCTCAAATCATATAATTTTGAGTTTTTTTTTTAAAAAAGTGATAGATTTTTGTTTTAATAACTATATTTTGTTAAATCATGCAAGAATGTTCTGTATATTCTTGGATTTATGCCTTTTCATTTAAATAGTATTTTAATTATAAATGACCTGATTGGACATTGATGTCGGTTTGATACATTGACCTGAAAATCACCACTTTGACAGATTCATTGACCACCGTGTATCTTGAAAATCATTAAATTAGAAAATAAATGAGGGTCACACATATCTAACGTGGATTTAATAAGCAACACAATGAGCACAACATTTGCAAGGCGCTAGATGCAACTGTCGCTAGGGTACGACAATTGAGGGTTACCAGTGACCTTGTTCTCGATAATCTTGCGCAATGTGTTTTGAATCCAAATATTGAATCGTTTTCTTTTATTACTCTCTAGTGAATTTGAACTCCTCCTCCATGTACGACTTCTTCTTCAATACTGTTCACTATCAACTTAGCATATTTGGTCAATTAATAGTCAAATCTAACATTTATAATGTTCAAGGTAACGTTGCTACAATTTGAAAACTTACAGGACAATATCAAATCCAAAATAATTTCATGGCAACGTTGCTCCTAAGTAAAATCTTTCAAAGCAAATTTGTACCTTAGAAAACATGATATGGGTGACATATAAATATGTCAGTTTAGCATATTTTGTTAACTAATAGTTAAATTTAACGTAGATAATGGTCGAGGCGAAATTACTATGTTTGAAAACTTTTGAGGTAACATTGCTCAAACAAATATTTCCAAGGTAAAATTGAGATTTTATAACAACTTTTAAGGTAAAAATGGACCGTAACCTTATTTCTTTTCTTATCAGTGCTCAAATTATATTGTTTTGAGTTTAATAAAATAGCAACCATAGATTTTTATTTTAATAACTACATTTTATTGAATCATATATAGTTTATACATGAATGTTCTGTATATTTGTATATACATGCCTTTTCATTTAAATATTATTCACATTATAATGATAGGATATTGATGTCGGTTTGAAATATTGACCTAAAAATCACCACCTCAACAAATTCATTGACCGACCGTGTATCTTAAAATTATTAAGTTAGAAAATAAATGAGGGTTCCACCTTTCTAATGTGTATTCGACAAGTAACACAATGGGCACATAATTTGCAAGGTGCTAGATGTAACTCTTGTTAGGGTATGACAATGGAGGGTTACCAGTGGCATTGTTCTCGATAATCTTGCGCAATTTGTTTCGAATCCAAATATTGAATCTTTTTCTTTATCTACTCTCTAGCGAATGTGAACTCCTCCTCCATCTATGGCTTCTTCTTCAATGTCGTTCACGCTATCAGCTTAGCATATTTGGTCAATTAATAGTCAAACCTGGCCTTTATAATGTTCAAGGCAACATTGCTATAATTAGAAAACTTACTGGACAAAATATTGAATCCAAAATAATTTCGTGGCAACATTGCTCTTAAATAAAAACTTTCAAAGCAAATTTGCACATTAGAAAAAATGACATAGATGAGATATGGACCTGTCGGTTTAGTATATTTGGTTAAATTTAACGTAGATAATGGTCAAGGTGAAATTACTATTGTTTGAAAACTTTTGGCGCAACATTGATCAAACAAATATTTTCCAAGGTAAAATTGAGATTTTATGATAACTTTCAAAGTAAAAATGGACTTTAACCTTATTTCTTTTTCTTATTAGTGCTCAAATTATATTGTTTTGAGTTTAATAAAATAGCAACTATAGATTTGTGTTTTAATAACTATATTTTATTGAATCATGAATAGTTTATACATGGAAGTTCTGTATAATTGTAGATTCATGCCTTTTCATTTAACACGACTCTTATTATAATGATAGGATATTGATGTCGGTTTGAAATATCGACCTAGAAGTTATCGCCTCAATGATTCATTGACCGGTCGTGTATGTTGAAAATTATTAAGTTAGAAAATAAATGAGGGTCCCACCTTTCTGATGTGGATTTGACAAGCAACACAATGGGCACATCATTTGCAAGGCGCCAGATGTAACTCTTGTTATAGGGTATGACAATGGAGGGTTACCAGTGACCTTGTTCTCGATAATCTTGCGCAATTTGTTTCGAATCCAAATATTGAATCTTTTTCTTTATGTACTCTCTAGTGAATGTGAATTCCTCCTCCATCTATGGCTTCTTCTTCAATGTCGTTCACGCTATCAGCTTAGCATATTAGGTCAATTAATAGTCAAACATAGTATTTATAATGTTCAAGGCAACATTGCTATAATTTGAAAACTTACTGGACAAAATATTGAATCCAAAACAATTTCGTGGCAACATTGCTCTTAAATAAAAACTTTCAAAGCAAATTTGTACCTTAGAAAAAATGACATAGATGAGATATGGACCTGTCAGTTTAGTATATTTGGTTAACTAACAGTTAAATTTAACGTAGATAATGGTCAAGGTGAAATTACTATTGTTTGAAAACTTTTGGCGCAACATTGATCAAACAAATATTTCCAAGGTAAAATTGAGATTTTATGATAACTTTCAAAGTAAAAATGGACTTTAACCTTATTTCTTTTTCTTATTAGTGCTCAAATTATATTGTTTTGAGTTTAATAAAATAGCAACTATAGATTTGTGTTTTAATAACTATATTTTATTGAATCATGAATAGTTTATACATGGATGTTCTGTATAATTGTAGATTCATGCCTTTTCATTTAACACTACTCTTATCATAATGATAGGATATTGATGTCGGTTTGAAATATCGACCTAGAAGTTACCGCCTCAACTGATTCATATCGACCTAGAAGTTACCGCCTCAACAGATTCATTGACCGGTCGTGTATGTTGAAAATTATTAAGTTAGAAAATAAATGAGGGTCCCACCTTTCTGATGTGGATTCGACAAGCAACACAATGGGCACATCATTTGCAAGGCGCAGATGAAACCGTCTCCTGCGAAGCCAAAACAAGTAAACAACAACAACTGGACACACAAACATGGAGGAGGAAAAAAAAGCAGAAAATCCACAAAAAGGAAAACAAAAAACAAACAGAATATTATTTTTTTGCCAGAACAAAAAAAGTATTTATTTATAGATAGAGACAAGCACCTTTGTCTTCACTCTCACTCAATCAGCTCCTACTCATATAAATTACATTACTGCCAGCCAGTCTGCCACTTCCTTACTTCCCCTGCTTTTAATTTCCTTCCCTGTTCCTTCTTCTTCTTCTCTGGCTCTGTTTCGTTAAACTTTGCCGGAAAATCGTCCAGAGTTTCTTCTTTCTCGCTGCACATTGACTGCAGTCAAATGTGATGGGACGTGGATTCTCCAAATTCTGTTCATGCTTTGAACCGGTGAACCGGGCTGTGACGACAGGGACGAACCAACCGGACCAGCACGACGGGATTTCTGCTCCGACGGAGTCTCTGGACGGAACTCTAGGCCACTCATTCCGATATGTCAGATCTTCAGCTCGCTTGATTTCACCCGCTCACTCGGATCGGTTCGTCTCTCCTCCTTCTAACTCCCTCCGGTTCTCTCCCACCAGAGCCCGACCCGGTTACCATGAAACCGGGTTCAAGGCCATTTCCGGAGCTTCGGTGAGTGCCAACAATTCGACTACGAAAACTGTTCTCCAACTCCAAGATATCGATAATGGAGCCAATGTGAGGGGAAATATTGTGAATGGGTTCGAAAGCACCTCGTCGTTTAGAGCTCTGCCGCTTCAGCCGGCGGCAAGAGGGGAAACTCACTTTCTCTCAGGTCCAATTGACCGTAATGCCCTCTCAGAAAGTGGAAGAGACGTCCCTTTTTCGGCTCCTCTGGGCGGTTTTTACACCAAAAAGAAGCGGAAGATGGCATTTTCCCGGTTGCGTAAGGCATTTCATAAGGCCATTTCGGAGAAGAAGCAACCAGGGGTGGTGCTGGAGTTGAATTCCGTGGGCAGAAAGGAAGCTCCATCAAACGACTATAAACCGGAGATGGTGATGAGTCATAATGTGCAGTGGGCGCTTGGGAAAGCAGGAGAGGATCGTCTACATGTGGTTGTATCAGAAGAACACGGCTGGCTGTTCGTCGGGATTTACGACGGCTTCAATGGCCCCGATGCGCCGGAATTTCTAATATGCCATCTTTATCATGCTGTTTACAATGAGCTAAAAGGTTTGTTCTGGGAAGTTGAAGAAACAGAGAAAACTAATCCATCAACTTCAGAATGTTTAGAAGAGACAAATCCTCAGACGGTTCAAGCTGAAGGAAACGAAAGTAGGCGACGCAGGCTACGGGAATTTCTCGAAGAAGATGATCGTGATCATGGTCTTAATTTTTCAGGATCAGAAAGATTCTCATTTTCCATTAGAAAAGCAGGATCAGCCGTTAGTAAACGGTGGCTGTCATCCAAATTGAAACATGGGATATCCAAACATAAACAGAAGGTTGACGCAGGAGAAGCCAAGTCTTCTGGTGGAGGAAGAAAGAGGAAGGTGGGCCCTGTGGATCATGACTTAGTGTTAAGGGCAATGTCTAGGGCACTTGAAGCCACTGAACTTGCATATTTGGACATGACGGATAAGCTTATTGATTCAAATCCAGAACTTGCTTTAATGGGGTCGTGTGTGTTAGTTGTTATAATGAGGGACGAAGATGTGTACGTGATGAACGTAGGAGATAGCCGAGCCATTGTTGCACAATATAAGCCTACAGAGTTGGATTCTCCTGTTAGGGGATTGTTGTTAAATAGAGATGAAGGCAAAATCAAGTTGGAGAATGAGGATTCTGGTCAAGAAATGAGGTTAGTTGCATTACAGCTTTCCACCGACCATAGCACCAGCATTGAAGAGGTACGTACGTACGCTCAATTTTAACATAAAAAAAATGTTTCTTTAAAGATGATAGGTTATTCTGAATCGTGGGACTTCATTGTTTTGCAGGAAGTCATAAGAATTAAGAATGAACATCCTGATGATAGCCACTGCGTTGTCAATGATAGAGTGAAAGGTCGTCTTCTGGTCACCAGAGCATTTGGGGCAGGATTTTTGAAACAGGTTTCTTTTAAGATTTTTTTTTTTTTTTGTTTTCCTTTTGATGAGCACATTATTTTTTATTGGTGACAAGCTTATCCGAGGCACTATCTAACACTAAATAGGGTCACCTCTTTTAACAGGCATTCAAATCATGGTTTGACATGTTGTGAGAGATTAGTAGTTTCTCTAGACCTAACCATCGTTGTTTTTAAGATTATTATTTATTTTCATGATGTTCAAATATACATCTCGGGTCATTTAGGGGGTTTGAATCGAGTTTGACTTGGTAGATCAAATCTGATTTGGGCTAAAGGAATTAGAGTACGCCTCTGCTACCAATTTAAGCTTTTTTTTTTGGTTGCCCATCCAGTATCCAGAGCTTCGCCCTGACTAATCCAGATTTGACCCGCGTCGCGCACCTGGCTATGGTGGGAGAGTCTCCCAACGGGGCTTTTCTGCACCAACTTAAGCTTTTTTTTTTTAATGGGATGGGATTTCATCCATTAAGAATAACTACAAATACAAGGGCATTAAAACAAACTATAAAAGGCTATAAAGATCAGGAATCATGAAGATGTGAACTTTACAATACAAACCTTGTTAGTGAAAAACTTTTATGAATATGGTTAGCTATGGAGCCAACTTATATGATAATCCCTGTTGTTGTTGTAAAAGTCTCCTGTCTAAACAATCTATGATTTCTTGCTTCCCATAATTTCCAAGCTGTGATGCATAAACCAACTATCCAGTCAATCTTTGGAGATTTCAGGAGTTGACTTAGTCATTGGATAAAATCCCTTCCAAAGAAATCTATGCTCATATCTGAGGGTAGTATTTTCCTCCATACCGATGATGCTAAGGGGCAATCCTTAAAAACATGATTAATGTTCTCTATGCCACCTTGACAGAGAGTGCACCAACTTTTTTTTTTTGGCTGCCCACCCGGTTCACTGAGGCTTTGCCTCGACTAATCCGGATCCGACCCGCGTTGCGCTCCTGGCTTTGGTAGGAGAGTCTCCCAGCGGGGTTTTTTGCATTCACAATGCTCGAACCCGAGACCTTACTTAAACAACACAAGCCGCTTACCACTTGTGTCAACCCAGTACACCAACTTAAGCTTTTAGCATAATGGTTAGTGCTTTTAAGTTAAGCATGCTCAAAAGGCCTTTACCCATACTAGTATACGGGCCCACCAATCTCTTTCGATGACTTTGTGGTTTGACTAGATCGACCCGATCCACATCCCCTCAGACCCAAGACGTACCATCCTTATAGGTCATGCTCTATAGGATACCAATTTTCTCAGAGTCTTGATGATTAGTGGGTTCAGATTTGAACTCTGGTTCTCAGGCGCGGCATGGTCTTGATGAATTTAATTTTGAGCAATATCAAATTTTCTTTTTGCAAGCAGTATCTTACCGTTACCTGCTTTTTAATGTTGCATAGGAAAACCAGTTCATAACTCTGTTTTCTCATTGCCACTTGTGCCTGCTGGTTAAAGTGAGGTCCTAGGCTTTAGAGAGCGAGAGAGAGCCACAGCTCAACTCTCTGACATACAAAATCTCCATGTGTCCATGTTCATGCAGACTCTGAAATAGAGTTCTGCTTTCTTTCTTTTTTTCCTTTTGCATTTCTCTTGTCTGTGACTGCGTAAATTTTAATTAAATTTTATATTAATTCATTTGGATTTACATGAGGGTATAATTTTGCATGGTGGTGCAGCCAAAGTGGAATGATGCAGTGCTGGAAGTTTTTCGTACAGATTATATTGGCACAGCTCCATATATATGCTGCTCTCCTTCACTATGTCACCATAGATTAAGCCAAAGAGATCAGTTCTTAATCCTCTCATCTGATGGATTATGTCAATATCTAACAAATCAAGAAGCGGTTTCTCAAGTTGAGAACTTTCCAGATGGAGATCCTGCCCAGCATTTGATAGAGCAGCTTCTCCTCCGTGCAGCCAACAAAGCTGGTAAATAGAGCATATAAACCTATGATATTTTAAAGTTGAAATTTAACCTCCTTAATGTTTTGATTTTTTTACATTAAACTCTTTGCCGTTAATTTTACCATTAAGTTATTGGCAGTATCAGATTAATGATGATGACATGATCTCTCGATTAAAAAAAAAAATTAGACTATATACAAACATCTCTTGAACTTTTGGATAGTTGCATATAATTCCCTTGGATATTTTAAAATTTAAATTTTTTAATGACAAAATTTAAATTGTTTTAACGATAAAATGTCACAACAACCACATTAATCTGACGTGATAGTTTCGGTAAGTAACTTAATGAAAAAATTAAGGCAGGGTTTTGATATAAAATGTTAAAATATTAAGGTTGTATGCTGACCCAAAGTTTAAGGAAGATTTTATAGAGTTTAGCCGACTTCCAACCTTATTCATTGTCCTCTTGTTTGGCTGTCTTCATGGATCATGTATAGAATATGTTATAAGAAGAAGAATTTAGGATTGTCAAGTAGAGTTGACATTTATGATGTTGAGTACTGTTGCAGGAATGGAAGTGCATGAGTTGCTGGATATTCCACAAGGAGATAGGAGGAAGTACCATGATGATGTTACTGCTATGGTCATTTCACTTGAAGGCAGAATCTCGAGATCATCCATCTAATCTCTGACACCTGAAAAAGCTTGCTTTGCTCACTAACTCTTTGTTATCTCAGTGAGTCTCCATTTCACCCGGTTGAAGCCGATCCATTTTTTCATCATTCTTGTTCTTTGCTTCCTTTTGGGGGTCCTGCAGAATAATCAAGGAATGGCTAATATAATGTTAGTGGCAATAAGCTGCCATCACAATGAGCCTAAGAAAGAGAAGTTTCAGGGGAAAAAAATCATGAGAAAACATAGTAAAGTTGCTTTCATTCAAGTTCTTTTTCCATTTTCCTTCAAGGTCGCAGAAAAAAAACTTTGGTGTACATTTGGCGGGAATATATATACTTGTATTTGACCTGTGATTGAGAGCGTCCGCCGATTAAGAAACTTAAGAATATTTATGTTTTTTTTATGGGTAAGAGTGCAAAAATACTCATAATTTTTTACCTAAAGCACGTTGAACATCATATACTTTTTAGAAGTATAAAACTATCCATAAACATTCAAAATATGAACAAAAATGCATGCACTGTAAAACTTTGACCGAACACAACACTTTTTGTAGTGGGCCTATACTCTTCTTGCATATTATAAATCGGCATTAGGTAATATTTAACAGTGTTGACATTTTTGCTTTCATTTTAAATGTTTATGGGAATTTTTATATATCCAAAATATATATAGTGTTAAGATATAGTTTTGATAAAAATTTATGAGTATTCTTTGGAAGAAGATATCCTCCTCATCCTTGTTTTTCTTTTCTCTCATCGACTTATCTGAGTCATTGAGTCATTGATTGAGAAAATGAGAGAGATGTTAAAGTAGTATTGTAATTGATTGGACGAATATAATTTAGAGATGATGAAAGATAAAAAAAAAAAAAAAAAGATTAAGAAAAAAACCCGGGCTTGTGTGTGAATCGTTAGATTTGTTTGTTACAACTTTCAAAGCATTTCATTGATATCCTCCTCTTTCTTCTATGCAATTATGTTTGGGCCTTGAGCATCCCAATAGGTGTGTACTATAGGATGCAACGAATTCGCCAATGTGAGTTGGCATAGATGGTAAGGGATTCAGGACTAAGCCCTTGGGTCGTGGGTTCGATCCCCTCTGCCGTCGCTGGGACTCCTTTGGTAGGCGATCTCGTAAGTCCCCAGTAAGTGCTCATAGAGCTCGGGGCCGTGCCCTGGCCTTGGTGGGGACTGATGTCGAACCCCTCCAAAACTTTTTCTTATCAAAAAAAAAAAAATTCAATAAGCACATGAAACATAATCTTTGTTGGGAGAATCCTTGCCAAGGCCCAATTAAGGCCCCAAATTGCAAAAAGGGCCCCAACAACTTTCCTCTACCACAAATGGCCCTAGGGCCCTGATGGGTATTTTGTCAAAAACGAAATTACATTATTACCCTTAGTGAAAGTCTAAAATTGAACAACTTCTCTCATCTCTAAATCATTCCAAAACTGATCCCTGCATTCTCTAAATCGGTCTCTTCCTCTCGCGCCTATCCGTTCTAGTCGGGCTCCACCTCTGCGCCTCCGTGCTAGTCGGTTTGCACCGCCTCCGTCATCGGTCTCGGTATGCGCCTCCGCATTTCGCACCGTCCTGATAGGGCTTGTTCCTATTGGTGAGCACCAACAGGAAGCCTTCCATAATTTCTTATTCTTCCTTTCTCGTCCAAGGTATGAATATTTTTTCATCTTTTAGTTCCTACCCAGTAGCCACCAATTTTTTGTCTCGAGCGAATTAGAAGTGAACGAAAGAATGAGTGCATGAAAGAATCATATTAGGAATCATGACATGTTTCTCTTTTCTCATTGCAGATTTTGTTCGCATTTTTGTGTATGTGAAGATTGATGTGGTAAGGAAGTCTATCTGAGGACTGATTTTCTCGTTATTGTGTTTTCTTGAAAAAATATATGCGGATTAGGGCATAAATGTGGCTATATTTAGGAGACATGATCAATTGTATTTAACAAGTGAAATTTTTACTGGGTTTTTCATATTTATTTGATAGGTGGCATCGTGGTTTAATTATGCTCAAGAAACCTTTAAAAGTCAAGACCAAACTTTATGTCATGTGTCTTGCTCTGTTTTATTGGTTTAAAATTATGCCTCATGAGCTTCCTTCCTTGTTCACTGTTATCCATTAAGCAATCTAGCCGGTTATGTTAAATTCTAGAGTGTAGCATGTGAGTTATTTATTATTAGGAAAATTTGAGTTCCTACTTTGACTCAATTTATATGGCGCTAGTTGCAAGCAGAAGTCCTTTAGTAACCATCTTGTAGAAAGTAAAACCACAATCCCCTTACTGTATATTAAGGATGAATTTTGTGCTTACAAACAATCTTTGAAGATTTAAAATTTGTGTTTCTCAGAGGACTGTATTATTGGTAAATTGCTTAAACGAAAGAATACATTTCTTTCTTTCTTAGTGGAATTAGGAAACTTGCTGGAAAATTATATGATGTAGTTGGAAATGCACTTACAGCCTCCATGCTTGGAGGGTGTTTCAGTAAGTTAGAATATTGATTTGGAATAACAAAATCTCTGAGTAGCTACCCCTGATTGGGTGCACACCTACTTGCAATCCATTTTCCATGTTTAATTTTATCATTTACATGTTCTTAAGTTACATCTCTACTTTTCTTCCTTTACCTCACTTCTTTTCAT
This sequence comes from Acacia pycnantha, assembly GCA_025563575.1. Classification (NCBI taxonomy): domain Eukaryota; kingdom Viridiplantae; phylum Streptophyta; class Magnoliopsida; order Fabales; family Fabaceae; genus Acacia; species Acacia pycnantha. Next base: position 318,645 of record JAMWYP010000302.1, on the reverse strand, counting down.
GTACTATTGTAACCAACTATTCTCCTGTCGCATGTCAAAACTTGCTGCTCCTATATCCTGTTTTCATTGACATTTCTTTTGCCCTATCATGTGTCAATATACTAACATTCTCAAGCCTCCCCTTTTTTTCCCTTTTTTTTTTTCTGATGATAGCTTAAGCCCACACTTTGCTTACCTGCATTTATTCATCTGTCAAGTTCTTGTTATAATTTCAACTAATCCCTTTGTCGCTTTAAAATCACTAGAAACTAGTGGAATCAAGAAAATTATCCTAACATGACCGCCCATTTATGACATCAGAAGCTTCATATGCATGGTCTTGGTGTTATCTTATTTACGAACTTTATGGAGCTTGCCACATGAATTAAGAGGCTTGCCACATGGATCTAATTAGTGAAGGAGAAGATGTTAGAGAAAGAGAATACAATACAAGGCCTCAAGAGTCCGCAATAGGTCAGACATGGGCAATTTGTTTTTGTTGATTTTATTCATGTACAGTCTAGACCTCTGTATTAGGAAGTGTACTATTATGAAGTTATTTTGTTACTTTTCTATGTAGGAGGCGACCTCAAGGAGGCCTTTCTTCCTCATCCCTGACAATTTTCCCTAGTTGAAACCAAGGAGAGGAAAAGGAGGACAAGACTGAACTTCTCCCAATCTTTCTCTCTAGCTACAATCCAAAGTGTTGTCTTTGATTGAAGACTACCACAAGCAGAAGAAGAGACATTAGGGGCATACTTGTTAGGACACATTGTAGTTGGTCACAAATATGTATTTATCACAAATTTGTATTCATGAGAATGACATTCACCATTTGTTCTTTTGTAAATTGTCTACTAATGGTAACTTCACAATTTTTATTCAATGACAATAGCAAATTTTTGCTTATTTTTTATATTTGTTCATGGAATGAGAACAACAAAAGAATGGACATGATATTTGAATATGAATGAGAAATTTTTGCGAATGCTGTCACCGAGTTACCAATTTTTATTCAATGACAATAGCAAATTTTTGCTTATTTTTTATATTTGTTCATGGAATGAGAACAACAAAAGAATGGACATGATATTTGAATATGAATGAGAAATTTTTGCGAATGCTGTCACCCTCCGTGAAAATGACCCCTGTTATTGTTGTAAACGACCCCTGTTATTGTTGTAAACGACCCCTGTTATTGTTGTAAATGACCCTGAAATGACCCTGTTATTGTTGTAAACGACTCATGTTATTGTTGTAAACGACCCCTGTTATTGTTGTAAATGACCCATGTTATTGTTGTAAATGACCCCTGATATTGTTGTAAACGACCCCTGATATTGTTGTAAACGACCCCTGTTATTGTTGTTAAGGACCCCTGTTATTGTTGTTAATGACCCCTGTTATTGTTGTAAATAACCCCGATATTGTTGTTAATGACCCATGATATTGTTGTTAATGACCCTCATTATTGTTGTTAATGACCCCTCGTTATTGTTGTAAATGACACATGTTATTGTTGTTAATGACCCTCGATATTGTTGTAAAGGACCCCCGTTATTGTTGTAAAGGACCCCGATATTGTTGTAAACGACCCTGTTATTGTTGTTAAGGACCCCTGTTATTGTTGTTAAGGACCCATGATATTGTTGTTAATGACCACTGTTATTGTTGTTAATGACCCCTGTTATTGTTGTAAATGACCCATGTTATTGTGTTTAATGACCCCTGATATTGTTGTTAATGACCCCTGTTATTGTTGTAAATGACCCATGTTATTGTGTTTAATGACCCCTGATATTGTTGTAAACGACCCTCGTTATTGTTGTAAATGACCCATGTTATTGTTGTTAATGACCCCTGATATTGTTGTAAACGACCCCTGTTATTGTTGTAAATGACCCCTGATATTGTTGTTAATGACCCCTGATTATTTACAACAATATCAGGGGTCATTTACAACAATAACAGTGGTCATTTACAACAATAACAGGGGGTGTTAACAACAATAACAGGGGGTGTTAACAACAATAACAGGGGGCTTTAACAACAATATCAGGGGGCGTTTCCAGCTGCATTTTTTTTGTGGCTGATGTAGTTGTTAAAGGGGACTGATATTGTTGGTTAACAGTACCTTATTATATATCATTTTCCTCCTTCGCACACACAACTAACAATGACCGAGATGCAGAAACAATTGTCGTTCTCATTCATATTAAAATGTCATGTCACATACATCAGAAATTTTACTAAACTTTGTCCTAAATATGAACTCCAGTGTTCTTACACAATTGCTGCAATAAAATCTATCATACAACCACTAAAATTTAGATACACTTAACAAGTCAGCCTATGTACATAAAAGCATTGCTTCGTAAAGGCTCATCTTTGCACAATAACAAATCAATTAACAATTGTGGTATCAATGAACATTGACGTTTACAAAAATCAGTGGACAAAACATGTGTCCTAAATACAATCAGTATGTTAGCAGACATATCATCCTATTGACCAAAACCAATTGCAGCCTATTTATTCCTCTTCTCTGAGATGTGCATGTAGAGTTAAATTTCCTTCCAAAGCAAGAATAGAATCGGGCAGCTCCATTTCCTTTAGCCTTGTTCGGGTTAACTCATTGGCTGGTTGCAATTTTTCAGCCTGGGATCTTATAATGTCATCAACCATCTCAGTGTATCTGGAGAGTGAAAGAAATAAATATACAAAGTTGTTAACAACATATTTCATGTAACTTGCACGTTCTAATTATTGCAGTTAACATCAAAACATGAGATGTCTGTGCTTCTAGCTACAATTTCTAAACAAACCAAGTTTTAAAGCATAAATCATTAAGTGAAAAAAATTGTACATGTTCTTTTGCAAACTCGAACTGGCACAAGACCAAAATGTTAACATTTGATTGTATTTGCAACATATGATCCAACAGTTCATTATTCCTTATGGTCACTTTGAAGAATGAAATAAATTCACCTCTTGATGAAACATAATTTTATTGAAGTCATGCAGGTTACCATGATTTAGACTTACCATGCATGCTATAACTAATTTATGTTCTATTCTGTTTTGCAAGCAACTTGTAGTCCATCCACAAAAATCTATAAGAACTAGAGCGTTATCAGTCGAATCAAGGAACATTCTTAATTCCTTTGGATCCTTGAGCGCCTTAAGGGGAACCTCCTCAGGGGCACTCATGATATAGGGATGCAACGAAGACAGTATATTTTTCGCTTTAAGTCTTCCTCGATACTTGTAAGATATAGAATAATGGAAGTAAATTAATGTTGTTTCCTCAGTATGAACACCTATAGAATCTGCTAACATCTTCTCTCGTATTTCTATGCATATATCTCGCTTTTAAAGGACCAAAATCTACTGTTTTACCATAAACTACAAGGACAAATAAAATTTCAAAATACAGTCTAGTTTATTTAGGGTCAGCTATTAGCATTGATTGTTGATGCTATATGATAAAGGAATCGTCATATTAAAGAGCAAAGAAATTTTGTCAGTTGTGCAATTTATGATGCAAGGCCATAATGTGGTTCTCCCACATGCTAAATTGGTGATTTAATATCCTATAGTCAAAAAGTTGTAGGTGCAGATCAATTTTGTAGCTGAATTGCATAACACCCAAAGTTTAGTATAATAAAACCAGTTTCTAGACTCTCAAGGTCCATGGGAGTATAGTGTGCAACCAAATGAAATTACAATAATTCTTTTAGCCATCCAATACTACAATATTAGGTGATGTCAATAAAATAAAGAGGTTGAAGTTATGAACAAAAATAGGATTTGAAATTCCAAGCTTCATCGAGAAATATCTAAGCCTTTAAGAATTGGGATGAATTAGATCGAAAATGTATTGCCAGGATAGAACTCTGAAACTAGCAATCCAACCAATATAAATAAATACTACTAAGTCAATTAAGTTGTACCTAGAAAATCTTTTCCCCTTTACCAGCTGCTCAATTTCACTAACTTAGTGGAAAACCAAACAACCTTCCCAAGACATAGATTTCAGACCAAATCAAACTAAGATATATATAGGCATTAATGTGAAGGGGAGAGGAAGAAAACATGGGCAAAGCACACAAGTCTACAATGAAAAGATCAACATAATTATTGACCAGTCACATTGACATAAATGAACGAGACCAAGCCATCACAATAATGACAAATAGAAGAAGAAACAGAGATGTATTATTTTGGGAAGATTGGACTTTAAAACATTAGGGTCATCAAAGCCCAAGGCATTGGCGAAAATGGCAATGCTCTAGAATAAGTGGTATTTTTTTTTATATGAAGCAAAAACATAGAAGATAAGGCCAGCTTCTTACATGTAAATCGCCTTTCTGTCTGTCATCCCTATGACTTTCTTCACCTCCCAGCCCCTTACCTATAGCAATGAACAACTTCGTTAGAAAAATGTGTCCAATGAATCAATAAAATATAAACTCATATGGACATGAATGGTGATCAAGTATTCGTTATGCCCCCAGAAGCATTCACATAATCTACAAGCTACATGCAAAGGAGCACCAGATATTTATCAAAGGCATAGACAGCTCTAGATGATTTTACAACCATTTTATAGAAGAAAGAACAGAAAACAGAGATAGCAAAGACATTACACCTATGACATTAAAAATTGTAGCCTCGTGCAAGCTACGATCTATATCTCTTTCAACTTCCCGATAGTTAAACAATTTCTTTACTTAAAAGGAAAAATCAAGCTATCTCGTACTTAAAACAATTTCCGTACATTCCCATAGGACCAACTTCTCACTTGGCTGATGCTCCCTCAATCATTGGCACGAAACAAGGGGAAAAAGTAGTCCAGATGAAGGCTTCAAAATTTAATCACTACCACAACCAAAAAGGAGTTGGAACAAGGAAGAAGGAGTCTTCTGATGAGAAAATCATCGGCCGCCGAGCGAAGATGCAAATGAACTGAGAATCACATATGGGATTTCCAGAAACAAAACAAGGGACCGAAAAAACCTAATTCCTAAAACATTTCCTACCTTTGGTGAATCAGCAATGGCGACGACGAGACTTTCAGCTTCTGACGGCGACGACGAGAGGAGAGTGAGAATCAAGCAGGCGGGAGAGAGAAGAGGGCAGAGACGATTGCGAGTGAGGGAGACGGACTGAATTTTTCGTTCATTTCATTTGTGTGTGTAGTTGAGGGCATTTTTGTCATTTTACTTAATAGTCAAATGTCAAAAAGGGCCCTAGGGCCATTTGTGGTAGAGGAAAGTTGTTGGGGCCCTTTTTACAATTTGGGGCCTTAATTGGGCATTGGCAAGGATTCTCCCATCTTTGTTCCTCTGACCTGGTGTGGTCTGGGTGGTCAAAGCTAAGCCTATATAAACAATTAAACATCGTACTTGGATGTGGTTGGTTTTTTAATGAAAACTGAATACATCATCACCCACAATGAGTGATTACAAGGGTCAAATCAACAAGACTAGCTTCTTTAATTGTACACATGATGGAATTAGTTTATGAAAGACGCAAGAATTTCCTACAATAACGAAAACTTGGTCAGTTGATCAACGATTTAAATACTATCTCTTGCATACGATTGACAAGAGCCTGTCAATTTTCAATACTATACTTTGTGAGTGTAAAATCTTGCAAAATATATTTTCTATGTGTGAAAACATATCAAATCTTATAGACAAAGAAATTTTTTAAACATGAACCTTTTATCAATCTTCCTCTATTTTTTGTTACATATATTCTCTCTAGTCTCCAATGGCAGATTTTTTTTTGGGGGTGGCTCCCCCCCAATATTTTTTTTAAAAAAAATATTATGTATGTGTGTATATGTATATATGTATGCATGCATGTATGTAAATAAGGAGATATTTTTCTTTGTCTGTGGCTTGTTTTAATATTTCGACTACATGCAAGAGAAACTTATTATGTATAACTTGCTTATTTTTTATCTCAATATATAGTAGTTTCACATAATCTTACTTGCGTTTGGTCCTTAACTTTTGAGTTTGAAATTGTCATACCTTAATAAAATATAAGGAGATATCTACATGTATATACAAGTTTAATAAGTTAAGCCTCTTTGATTCTATTGTCTTTTATCATTTGTATGTTGAAAATCTAGTTAATACTCCTTCGATTTTAAATATAAGATACATTTACCTAATTTAGATAGATTAAGGAAGTTGGTTAAGTAAGTTAATTTGACATATATTTTCTAAAATACCCTAGTCATCATCTTCCCTATTTTTTTTCATTCACCATCTTTCTTGATTATTGTTAACGAATATGAAAACTATGTCTTATATTTACAACAAAAATCAACTCTCTAAATATTTCTTATATTATGGATCAGAGGGAGTAATTTGTTGGAACCATAGTCCATTATTGGTAGATTAGGGCACCCAAACCCAATGCAAGTGGAGCTATTATGTGATAATTTTCTTTTAAATTTTTATATATTAGGTCTGTATTGTATTTCAAGTACTTTTATTTATAATATAACATTTTTTATTTTCGCCCCCGGTCCTTAAAATTCCTGGCTCCACCCCTGCTAGTCTCTAGTTTTTTTTTTTTATGACCTGGATTTGAATCTTTCTTAATAATATTTTGTTCAAATTAATGTGTGGGTGTGCATATATATTATTTAAATTAATTTTTTTTTAGAAATGAAAAAAAATATGAGAATTGATAAATTTGTTGTGTATAATTGTTAGGTAATGACTACACTTGATAAGCAATTTATCACATGGTTATAAACAGGGGCGGAGCTTGGAAATTTTTTTTGAGGGGGCCAAACAATGGTGGATCCAAAAATTATTCAAGGGGGCATCAGTGGCGGGGGGATTCAGGGGTTCAAAGGCAGTGCCTTGATTTTTGTTTTTTTAAGAAAAGTTTTAAATGTATTAAAAAACAAAAGAATATAAACAAGAAAAAAAAATATCAAAAAAATATTCATAAAATCAAGTGAATACTGATGATGTAATAAGAGAGTCAATTATTTTATAAACCTGTTATTTAGAAAAGCAAGGCTAAGTGCGGTTAGAAATGCAGCTACATAAATTACAATGAAAGGTGGGCACTCAATAAGTTCAAGTACATATATTTTGATAACAAAAGTATATTACAATATCATCCTTCTATGCCTTATTTTTTGAAATTCCATCATAATTGTCTTATTACCAATGCTATCAAATACATCTTTTTCAATGTAAGGCACTAAACAATCATTCAATCATTCATCCACCATCTGATTACGAAGTCCAGTCTTGATATATTAAGAGTGAGCACTTAATTTAAAGGTGGACAATCATTCAAATATGTATTATTATTTTTTTTAAAAAAATCTCAAATTCAAAGGGGGCAAGCCCCCCAATAAAAACACGGGTCTGCCTATGGGGCCAAATATATACTCATCAACTAATTAAAAAATTTTATGATTATATAACATTTTTAGAATATTCAGATTTATAATAAAAGTATTTTAATAATTCTAATGTAGTAATGTATAAGATAACATACATGTCTCTAGTATAAAAAGAATGAAAAAAAAAATAAAAGAGGACAAAATGTAAAATAAAAAAAAAATATTGAGGGGGCCAAAATTAAATTTTACATTATATTAATTTTCTTTAAAAAAAAATCTAAACAAATTTTTTTTTGGGGGGCCGTGGCCCCCACTAGTCCCAATGAAGTTCCGTCCCTGGTTATAAAAATCGAACTGGTTGGTTCAACCACAAATTGGCAAACGGTTACTAGTCTAATTTGACTAGATAATTGATTATTTAGAACTTTCTAACTTTAAAAATTCATATCTAATTCTACATATTTTTAAAAATTACAAATTAAGACTCTATAAAAAGTTTGAGATGTCTACTTTCTAATGCAAAAGAATCACTCAAGAATATTATCATTTGATCCTAAAAAATTATCAAATTCTAAAAATATTCCAAAAAAATATTATCGTTCAAGTTCACTTTCTCACCGTCTAGTGCTAGGTTAGCTCCGATTTAACTCCGATCTGACCTACACCCACTACCAAGATAGGTTCAGTGGCTAGTATGAGTTTAATAACTTTGGCAATTCATAACTCATTTTATTTATGAGAAATAACTAATTTAGAACTTTGTGATTTCCGTGCTATTTTTGTCATTTCCCCCTAAGTTTTTGGACCTGGCTTTGGTCCTTTTCACTCTCTTATTTGTTGCCCTCCTTTGCGTCGTCGTTTTTGGCGCAAAGGAGGGCAGCTGTTCCCTTTTTATTTGAGAAAAATTATTTCAGGGTGTTGAATTATACTAAAAAGATACTTCAAGATACTGAAAAAATACTTTAAGATCTTGGAAAATTATTTTAGGATCCTGAAAAAATATTTTAGGGTATTGACTAGAACTAAAAAGATACTTGAGGATACTAACTAGTACTAAAAAAAATACTTTATGACCTTAAAAAATTATTTTAGAACCTTAAAAAAATATTTCAGGTACTGACGGGTACTAAAAGGATACTTCAAAATATTGACTGGTACTAAAAAATACTTTTATAATCTTAAAAAATTATTTTAGGATATTGAACAAATATTTTAAGCAATGTTATTAAAATCGAGATCTTATACAAGATCGGGAGGGGGTGTGAAGATCGTAAATCGTGAGATCGACATGGATCGTAAGATCTTATTATCTACTACTCTGGTCCTATTTATAAGTCTAGTTTGACCAAATCTCACATACCAATGAGAGGTAGTTGACACAATGATTATGGAGGTAAATTTTCAATTTTGCCTTTATTTATGATTGAATATTTTTCAATTGTTTCTTCTCTCTCTACCTTTATAGGTATAATTGATATGGTAAAATTGTCACAATATCATTTATTACAGAAATTGGACTTATAAATAGGACCAAATTTTTTTGGTCAAATTAGACTTATAAATAGGACCAGATATAAGTTATATTCGACTATATATATCCATCTAAAATAACTAACATTAATTGTAAAACTCATAAATATAATATAAATTTTGGCCAAAAAAATAAATATAATATAAATGGGCCAATTGGAGGAAAATATAAGTAAATATTGCAAGAAATTGAATTGATTTCTTGGGACAGAGCACGCATAGAATATTGCAATAAACCTCACACAGTGGCAAGAAATCTCTGTCACAAAGCACGATAAAGCTGAAAGAAAATTAATACATCTACTATCTAGTGACTAGCCCTTTCATCTTTTAAGTATTTTAGTAATTTTTTTATTTATTTTAATAGCTTTTAATCTTTCCATCTTTTTTCACTTGGATGGATTTTTTCTCGGTTTCTTGCCCTGTACATGTTCCTTTTCTTTTTGATTTTCAAAAGAGTAAATATCCTTTTTGGTCCCTGGAAAAACACATTTGACCCTTTTTCGTCCCTGAGTAAAAGAAATGTCATTTTGGTCCTTTTTAGGGACTAAAAAGGACCTTTTTGGGAATTTCGAGGGATTAAAATGCGCAAAAAAATGATCAAAAGGACTAAAAGGGACCTTATTTTTCCATTTTAGGGACTAAAAGTGACTTATTTTTTTTCAGGGGCCAAAAAGGGCATCTGTGTTTTTTCCAGGGACCAAAAAGGGTATTTACTCTTTTCAAAAACATCTCCTCCCTTCTGCAACTCGCGTTTTTGCTCTTCATGAAGACGGAGAAAACATGGTATGTTGTCCAGCCTTCTCGTTCTCTCTGCATCTCCTTTCATCATCTTCTCAAGGATCTGATCTATTTTCTTCTTGTTTTTCTCTCTCCTTGCACTGCAAAACACTCACTCATCTCTCAGTTATTTGGGTTTTTTTCTGATTAAAAAAACGTAACAGGATCTGCGATACCAGAGATACTACGAGTTACTCGTCGATCCTGTCGATCCAAAGCAAGTTGCGATTTCTGTTAAGAGCTGAATCGTTTGGTCTTGAAATATCGTAGTATCGTGCGATCCCACGACTTAAATCTCGTTTTTAATAACAGTGATTTTAAGGTACTAATAGGTACTAAAAATATACCCAAAAATATTTTTTCAGGATCTTAAAATAATTTTTCTAGATTTTAAAGTATTTTTTTAGTATCGTTCACTATTTTAAAGTATTTTTCTAATACCAATCAATATACTAAAATATTTTTTTTTTAAAGGACACAGTTACCCTCCTCTACGCCAAAACGGACGGGAGAGTGAAAAGGACCAAAGCCACAGGTCCTAAGTTTTTATCCTCTTATTGTACTTGTGCATTGCATGCAAAATAAAAATTAGGGAAAATCCATACAGGGGTCCAATTAAGGCCCCAACAATTTTTAAATGAGTAAATACCCTTTTTGGTCCCTGGAAAAAACACGGATGCCCTTTTTGGTCCCTGAAAAAAAATAAGTCACTTTTAGTCCCTAAAATGGAAAAATAAGGTCCCTTTTAGTCCTTTTGATCATTTTTTTTGCACATTTTAATCCCTAAGAAATTCTCAAAAAGGTCATTTTTAGTCCCTAAAAAGGACCAAAATGACATTTCTTTTACTCAGGGACGAAAAAGGGTCAAATGTGTTTTTCCAGGGACCAAAAAGGGTATTTACTCATTTTCAAATCCTAGAAAAGGCTCAGAGCCTTTTCTGGTATAAACGTTAACAACTAAATCAGCCTCATTAACAACTAAATCAATACTCGTTAACAACTAAATCAGTCACATTAACAACAATATTTTAACAACTAAATCAATTATATTAACAATAATATCAGCCCCGGTTAACAACTATATCAGCCCCGTTAACAACTAACGTTTTAATGGAAAATCTCATAAAAGACCTTTCTGAGATCTGAAAGTGAAAGTTGTTGAGACTTTTTTTGAGATTCTATGCCTTGAGCCCTGTATCGATTTTCCCTAAAAATTATAGAGAAAGAGAGAGGCTCGCAGGTTCGAACAGCTAACCTCTGAATCACCCACCAACTGATTTTATACTTTGATTCAAAAAGATATTTTGAGGTGAGATTGGAAAAGGATAAGATGTTGTGAGGAAGTTAGAGTGGTGGTGATGAGAGCAAATGGCTTCTTCTTCTTGTATCTCAAACTCTGCATTATTACAGGGCTGGACCAGAACCACCACTCCTTCTAGCTTATTCGGTTGGAACATTGGCAAGAACAAGCCTAACGACAAACCGCACACTAAGTACCACGACCTTGATCTCACTTTCCCACCTTCTCTCCTCAACAAAACTTTCTTGAAGGGTCCTCTCTCTCTCTCTCTCTCTCTCTCTCTCTTCAAGTTTCAAACTTGCAGTCCCTGACCTTCAAAATTCTGTGACTATTGATCAGGTAAGGAACTCAAATGCTGCTATAGGGCCACAATCGATGGGTTTAGCGCGACGAGATTTCACGAATGCTGCGACTTCAAAGGGCCATGTGTGATCATAGGCTACACAAACAAGTCTTTCAAGTTTGGAGCTTTTAATCCTGAAGGCTACAGAAGCACTGATGATTACTATGATACTTTTGATGCTTTCTTGTTTTATTGGCCTGAAGGTGATACTCAAAGCCAACCCATTGTTTTGCCTAAGGTTGGTGGCAGTGGTGCGGCTCTTTTTGATTATGCTCGTGGGGGCCCACAATTTGGGGCTGATGGGCTTCTCATTGGGCCCCCCTTGGCCCCAGTTATGGGTGGTTTTGCAGGACCTGATACGAATTCTGGTATTGGTGACCTGAGGCAAGCTAAGTCTAGATTGGGATTGTCTTATGCTAAGAGGGAAGACGGCAAAGAATCTCTTTTTGGGGCCGAGTCTAGGGCTACCCTTGAAGAAGTGGAAGTTTTTTGCAGTCCCCAAATTGCTAGCTTGTACTAGAAGTCTAGAACTTCATAATGGGTAACAAATATTCATACTGCAACTGTTTTGATGCCTTCCTTGATTATTACATTGAAACCGCTTTTCTGCTCAATTATGGTATGGTTGAAAATGTTTGTCCCTTGAAGTTTGTAATTTTACAGGCTACGTTTAATGAATTATCAGGTATAATGTGTTTTAGATGCTTCTCAAAGCAACTGCACAGTGTAATGCCTTATCAACACGGAAAGTAAACTTCATCTTAACTAGAGAGAAAACTGAGTTGAAGCAGAATCAGGAGTCCAATTTGTTTGCTTGCATAATGTACATGTTAGTTTTACTTTCAACTTTGAGCTTTAGAAATTTAACCATCAAGATGAGTAATGATGAATTCATAAGCAGTAGGAAGAGAAGAAGGGTATGCACATATAGAATTCTCCTTCATTATATATACCTTATATTATTGATATTGATACATATATGGCTGAATGTAAACCAGCTTCTGGTGAAGCCAATAAAAAGTGATTATTTTCAGAACAGACACTAATAACAGTAGGAGTGATACATCTAGTCCTAGCTTCTGGTGATTGCACATGCACATATTTGTTACTCCAAGACGTACTTTAAAAGGCGTTGTCTCAGAGAGAGACCTCCCTCCCCAATGAAACACCAAGAAACTTTAATTAACTTAGTCCCACAGAGGTGGGATCTTCAAAGGCATTGAAATTGTCTTGCCTGCAAAGATTGCAACTTTTCAGAACGGTTTTGGATATCTGAATGAATTGATTTGATCAAAGCATTCTTCATGAGACACATACTCATTTCCATAGAAGTAGCCAAATTGATTGAGATCTTCAGAAAATTCAATTTCTCCATTTACATTTGAGTAAGATGAGGAGGTTGAATTCTCTGATGGTGGGAATGGTTGCCATGGATTCATTGAACATGATAAGTCGTACTGTGGAAAGTACCCTGACGTGGCATCTTGTACTTGAGAGTAGCCCTGCAGAGTTAGAGGAGTAAACAAGTGAAGTCAGAACTCAGAAATGTCTCTGAAATTTAGCTTATGAATATAAAGTTCCCTTCTTCCTTTATTCCTAGACTAGAAATGCAACATTTGTCAAAGCTCTTGTAATCTAGTGGCATGAAAGCTCCTTATAAGTGGCAGATTGCAGATTTGATCCCTCTTGTAACCTTAGACGGTTAGGGTCTACTCCTCTAATTAAGAAAAAACTGAAAAGAAAAATAAACAATACCTTGGAAGAATCTAGAATCAATTCAGGAGAAACATCAAAATATGAAGGGTTGTTGGACTCCAAGGAAGAAGCTTGCTCTGGCTTTGCCATTGTTGGAGCCACATGGTATGGAGAAGTCTTCATTGAAGCTTCTTCATTCTCACTGGAGCAACTTCTTCCAGCTGCCTTACCCTTTTGTTCTTCTTGTGAACTCTTGGCCTTCTCATTCTTCTTCATCACTCTGCACAATGCAAAACCACCCTACAAATTGCCATCAAACAACCAATTTCAGTCTCAAAGTTTTCAGCCTAATCAAGGCTTATATACATAGGGCGGCCCCCTGTGCACGAGGCTCCTGCCAGGTAGGGCTTGGGGAGGAATAGATATATGCAGCCTTGCCCCGCAAGTGGAGAGGCTGTTTTCAGGATTTGAAATCATGGCCTTCACATCACATGACAATAATCTTACCATTGTGCCAAGACTTATCCTCTCACACGTGTGCTCGCTCACACTTACAAGCACGCACACCCACACGCGCACCCACACACAAGTAACACATGTACCTGAAAACTACGTGATGAGAGATCAGAGTCATTGTTGAGTCGATACTCATGCATGATCCATTCAGTTCGATCTCCAAGTGGAGCTCTTCCGCAATAGAAAACAAGGGTCTTTCTATGTCCTGTAACAGTGAATGGAGTTGATTGACACACTACATTTCTGTCTTTTCCAGTGGCTTTCCAGTACCCAGTTTTGGTAGCTCTATTTGTTCGAGATCCATTCGGGTACTTTCGATCTCGTGGACAAAAGAAAAACCACTCCATATCTCTCTTTGGTAGGAATGATTTCTCTGCATCATATGTTCAGTTCTGGTAAGTACAATAAATAAATCACAATGGCTCATATGTTTGGTGCAAGTGCTATTATTTTTTAAATGCACATGATAAAAATATGAAATCTAAGAATACCTGGCAATTCCCATGGATCAAATTTGTATAAGTCGATGACTGGGATAACCTCAAGCTCTATTTCAAGCCCTTCTACTTTTCTCTTTAGATAATATCCGACCAGTTCTTCGTCTGTTGGGTGAAAACGAAAACCTGGTGGTAATGGTGCACTTCCCATTGAAGATTTCTCTGTTTCTTACTTTTATCTCACTTGAATAAAGAAACCACAAAAACAAAGGCAAAGAAAGGGAAACTCACCCTCACAGAAGCCCAAAACTTCAGAAAGAGAAAGAGAAAAATAATATAGTATGAAGTGCTGCTAAGTAGCCGGTGAATATGTAATAAAAATTCGGAAGATCCAAAAATGTAGTCTTTTTGTGTTTTTTATCAAGATTCAAGTAAAATGACTCAATATATGTTAGAATCATGGTCTTGGAGAAATTCGAGGTCTCTAGTGGAAGGCTACCTTAATGATATTCAGGTCCCTGAAATGCTCTTAACAGAAAAAAGAATGAGAGAACAAATCTAAAAGACTTGACAGAAATCCTAAACGTGGAACCTCTTGTAGTATTGTGAATGCCCAGCAAAAGCCTGAAATAGCTACAAATTAGCAAAAGAAGAAAGTGGGAATGAAGAGTAAAATCAAAGGCACCAATCATATAAATAGATATCATTAGTCGAGGGAATCAGCACATATATACATGATACGCCGAAAGTTTGAGATTGCTTGCCTCGTGTGCACTGTGTACCCCAAAATTCCGAAGTTAGTGGCCCACCACATTAACCAGTTCAAACGAAGGATGTTACCAAAAGTTCTGTGTATACTAACAAAGATAGGTCTAGTTGATAAAGAGGATTTATAACCCATAAGGTTGTGAGTTCAAATTTCATGGTTGATGTGAGAACATTGTTGATGAGTAATATGTAAGTACCTACCTCTATAAACGTTCTTTAAACTTGAAAACATGCACTAACCTTGGTAAGTCTTAAGATTTATCTCACTTAGACTTTATTCTACCAAAAAAAGTTTGATTCGGTGTCATAACTCAAAAAACACTTACAAAGATATTTTTATATTCCTGGGGCTTAATAAGATTTGAACTCAATCCTGTGAAATATGAGTCACCTACTTGCCATGGGGTCAAGTATTAGAACGGGCATTTGTTCTTTCTTGGAGGTGTCAGTACCGTCAAGTTTCTTTCACGTCATTACTACTCAGACTAAACAACTTTAACTTTTCTTTTTATTCACTGATTGCGTCACCAAAAGTCAAAAGTAATTTCAGAGAAGTGCTTAGTGATTTTTCCTTTGTTTTGGAACATATCAGAACTCATTCCTCCCTCCCTCGTCAAATTCTCTTCTTGAAAACTAGCTTGTGCTCCCCCTACTTTTTGAACAATTCAATGTTTATTTCAATTAATTTGCTGAAATTAAACCATTGTCTTTCATACATTGAACATACCATAATTAATGATATCATATGTAGAATGGAAAAACAGTACGATGTTAATAGTCCTACTATCACTAATTAACATTTTTGAATATTTCTCGGTACACAACATTCCTTGTAGTCCTTTTGTCCTCACTGTAATTATCACCCACAACTATCTTCAAGCCTTCCGTACTTTTAACTTTGGACAATGCAATATGTAACTGGTAAAGACAGGCTTACAAAGATACAATCCAACATATCGCAGAGATTGTCCTTGACTTTTGTTGATAATCATAGCAAATGAAACAGCAAAAACGATCACTTGTAGTTGTTAAGAAGGCAGTAAAGTTCCCTCCAAACCACCATTTGTGGGACCAACAAGTGATTGTTTGCTCAATCAAAATCTTGGGGTAATTAGTGGAATATATCGCTGATGTATTACCAAAAGCTAAAAGGGTTAAAGTGAAAAACAAAGAACAGAAACTAAAACTAAAGCCTTGCTTTAGTTATACTTACCTTTTTGTGATATATTCGCATGTCATTATTAGTTTGTGGGATTTTGCGAAAGAGATCATGTGTAATTAGGTAGAACAATAATCCATGCTTTTTAAGTTCAGGATTGAGAGAAAAGCACAGTTTTTAAGATCATTTCGTATCAAATCTTAATAGAGGGAAAAGTTTCTATTTCAGGACATGGTATGTTCTCAGTCTCAGGTTTAATATTCATCTGAATTTTGCAAATTTCATTCGTAGTCAATTAAATAATAGACATTGACAGGTCGCAGTATTGAGACAGACATAACGTGATAAAATTTGAAATGTTCATATATAAGTTGTCTGATCACTTAATGCAGGTGAATACAGCTTAGTTTTTGAACAAAATGCAGAGAAGTAATTATATAAAGCTTTGGCTTCTCTGCAACTGGAGGGCAAAAAGTGACTACAAGTTCCTATATCATCATCATCAATCATTAGTTTATATCTAGGGAATCTAAGCTGTTGCTTTTTTTTTCTTCTCCGACTTTAACAATGATATGTTTTTTCCCGCTTGTGGTATAGGATTTAAATTTGTCAAATCAATGATAAAGATTGCATGCATGTATTGCCACTTTTTTTCCAATTTGTGAAAAGGCAAAAGGAGCCAAACCCTTGTATGTTCCTTGGTTACTATATATATATATATATATATTGATTTGGGTGGTCCAGGCTTATACAACAATCGTTTTAGCTTTCTGATCAAAGTCACTAACCCCCGATATTTGCGTTCAGATTGATGGGAAGCTAAAAACGACAATTTCGGATTTAGGTACCGTGGAAATGAAAATTCCAAAACTAATAATTGATTCCCTGCTTTTTTACCTTTTTTTTCCTGTGGTGTCACACAGTGAAGCAGAGTTGTCATGGACATTGATTTGTAAAACCGCCGTGAATCATTATAAAATCATTATTATTAAAGTTAAGGGTCATAGGAACTCCGGTATCTGGAATTTTTTTTACTCACATCGTCTGAAAGTGTTAAAATATTAGTACTGTTGCTCGGACTGTTAAAAAAATTTATTGACCAACGTTTGTTTTTTAATAAGTAGGTTGATATTGCTAATTCTTAATCTTTCTGGTAATATTGAACACAAACTTATGTGTATTTGATCCCCAAACTTTCTTAAAAAACTTTGATCCCAGTTGATTATTGTTACCAAGAACAAGAAACCTCTTCCAAAACTTTAGTACTGAGGTGGAAGAAACAACCTACTTAATTATAAAAATACTCCATAGCATCCCAGAGTGTTCAATGTGGGGCTTTAGTATGGCACAGTACATATCTCCATTAGCATTAAAACATCATTATTTTGGATTTTGAGCAATTCACGGGCACACATCTAATCTCTGTAAATGCATGACAGTGCTGAACTTTGACAATATAATGAATCCGGACTAGAATAAAAAGATGAAGAAGTAGATATTGGGATTGCAATGATAGAAGAAGCTGTGGAAATTCTTTCATGGGGAAGTGGGGAAAACGTGGGGATAAGACAACCTTATCCCTGTCGCTGTTTGTATATTCCTTTCGGTTTCTAAGTGCCACGTTCACATAAGTCAACTTATGGTCATTCCAGCTTGTTTGATTTTAGATAGATCCTCCATTATTGTTTAGTAATGGGAAAGTCACATTCTGATTTCATTACTTTGCACTACGCAACTCAATGGATGAATATGTAGGATGTATTATAGCTACTTTTTATTTTTAAGGGTTAAGGTTCAAAAATAGACATATGCTTTTTCTCGAGGAGCGCCCAGTAGCAAATGCTTTTATCAGGTGCAAAAGTAACTATGTGGTTACAAATTAGGTGCAAAAATAGCGTTTGACCGTTAAG
Organism: Acacia pycnantha; assembly: GCA_025563575.1. NCBI lineage: Eukaryota > Viridiplantae > Streptophyta > Magnoliopsida > Fabales > Fabaceae > Acacia > Acacia pycnantha. The sequence continues at coordinate 300,841 of JAMWYP010000302.1, read as the reverse complement.
TTTGACTTTTGACCGTTAAGTTTGACTTTTTTTGTTGACTGGACGATGACGTGACATTTCAAAGGTGCAAAAATAATTTTAGGATCTTGAAAAAATATTTCAGGTATTGATCGGTACTAAAAACTTTTGCACCTGATAAAAGCATTTGCTACTGGGCGCTCCTCGGAGAAAAGCTCATGTCTATTTTTGCACCTTAACCCTGTTTTTAATATAAGAGTTGGTTAATTGAATTTGATTCTAAATATAAAACATCTTTCTTTTTCTAAACTATCCCTATTATTGCATATGTTAAGAGAGTTTATATCAATAGGTAGCTTTATTGTAAATCATTTATGGGTGGTATTTTAGAAAAATCAACATGTATTTTTAATAAATAAATAATTTAATTAATATCTTTAATCTATCCAAATTAGTTAAAGATATGATAGTAATAACCCAAGGGAGTAGTCTATTTGTTGAGCCTTTGGGTGAAAAGTGTGGGATTCATAGTACTACTTCCGATCTTAATTATAAAATTGAGTTGATTTTTTAAAAAAAAGATTAAAAAAACTAAATAAGTTACTTAATCATATCATATGTTGTATATCCTTAAATTATATATTAGTTTATTAATCAAACTAATTAGTTTGGAGAAAAAAATATCAATACAAATACTCAAAAGTAATTTAATCAACTTATTTAATCTCTCCACAAAAAAAGTCAACTTAGTCTGAAGTATTACGACCTCCGGTCCTAATTATAAGAGTTAATTGACTTTTTTCGGAGAGATTAAGGAAGCTAAATAAGTTACTTAATTATTTCATATGTCATATATTTTTAGATTATATATTAGTTTATTAGTCAAACTAATTAGTTTGAAGAAAAAAATAAAAATAAAAATATTTTGTAGTAATTTAATTAGTTTCCTTAATCTCTCCAAAAAAGTCAACTAACTCTTATAATTAGGACCGGAAGGAGTACTTTTTTGTGGCACAAACGTTGACTGCTGAAGGTGAAATTAATAATAAGCCATATGCATACGCTTGGACGCTGAAGAATGTTGACTTTGGGGAATGATTAATAGAATAGAATGTTGATTTTGTTGAAATGGTACATTCAATGCATCGTGATCTCAAGTCATAATAAGCCAAATCACATCCTCCTTCAATTCACAATAAAAAGGTTTTTTCCCTGAATGAATTATATGTACTTTATTTATTCCTTTATTTTATTAAAATATATGTGATTTATTATTGAATAAATACCCTTTCTGGTCCCCGAAAAAAAAATCCCTATTTTAGTATCTTACAAAAAAAAATCATTTTTAGTCCATAAAAAGGACGAATAAGGGTCGATTGGTTGACATTTTGATCTCTCACAAATTTCCAGAAGGCCATTTTTAGTCCCTAAAAAGGACAAATAATGGGACATTTTTTTTGTAAGGGACCAAAAGGGGATCCGTGTTTTTTGTCAGGGACCAGAAATGATATTTACTCTTTATTATCACATTCTCAGAGAGGTAAAACCATGATAACAGTCAAAACTCAAAACTATAGCCTCAGTGCCATCTCTTCTCTAACAATCTTTGACCTCAAAGGCCTTTGTTGCTGCTTTTTTTTTAAAGGGTTAGGAGGCAATTTTGTCGTGGAAGTTTTTGGGGGGAAATTTTGTCCCATAAATTTAAAAAGGAAGCAATTTTACCCTGATTGCTATCTCAGTTAATTTTGATCGTTAGTTGACCAAATATATTGAGTTGACAATCCATATATCATCAACGTCATTTTTGTTAAGATGCAAATTTGCACCAGAAGTCTATATATCATCTACTTCATTTTTTTTTCAAAGTTAGATTTAAAACTTCTGGAATAAATTTACACCTTAACAAAAATGATATGGATAATATTTGGACTGTTAACTCAACATTTTTAGCCAACTAATGGTCAAAATTAACTAAGATAATGATTAGGACAAAATTGCTCCATTTTTGAAACTTTCAGAGCAAATTTTTCCCTTGAAAAACTTTCGAGACAAAATTGTCCCTCGGTGAAAACCTCTAGAGCAAAAATGACCCTTAACCCTATCTTTAATGATTTAAGTGCAGAGATAATAAAGGACAACAAACCAGAATTTTAGCAACCCGGAATGAACCAACTTAAGCCTGATCATAGTTGAAGATGAATTAGTGCTAACTAAATTGAGATTCAGAAGCTGGAAAAGGTGATTCAGTTTGAAAAATTGGTAGGACATGCACCTTGTGAGTTCAAAGTAGAAGCAGAGTTAAATAATGGGACTAAATTTGAACTTTGAACATTTCACGAGTTATTGGAGAAGGTGGAGATGGAGATTGTGAGGAAACTGATTTGAATGAAAAAAATTATAGTACCTCAGAAACAAACACTCAACTGATTTGAATGAAAAAAATTTAGGGTGAAAGGGTCTAATTGAAGGAAAACATGAGCAGTCAAAAGCAAGGTTTGTTTGAATTGTGGTTTCTATAAATGACTTGTTCCAATTAACTTTTGAAAATTGAAGTTAGGGTATAATTTAATTAGCGTGTCTAATTACAAAAGTAGTTAAGGGCACCATGGACCGGAAGACTCAAAAGGACATGATGATATATCCTTGAGACATAAAATAAGTCAATTAGCTAGTGTAATGTAATTTATGTTTTTATTTGAATGGTATAATTGAAAAATAAGTTTAAATATAAAATGATTGAAAATGATATTAAATTTATAACAATATACTTTATATTATATGTGTGTAATTTGAAAATTAATATATATATATATATATATATATATATATATATATATATATATAATATTTATTATGAAATATTTATTATATTTTCTTTATTACAAATTTATCAGCAATTGTGAAAGAATGTAATAAGTTTTATTATTTAATAAAAAATAATTTAAATATAGATAAAATTGATATTTTTATTTTTAATAAAATTAGTATGTTCTTTTATTTGATAAAGGGTTCCCTTTCTAGGCGTAAAGCACAAAGAGTTTTTGTTTCCCCCAACAAGTAAACTTTTTGAAATTCGAAAGGGTTAAGGACCAAAAATACCAATGAACTATTGGGCCAAGACCACCCAGCACAGCAAACTATTTTTTAGACCAAAAATACCAACAAACATTTTAAAGAGGAGCGCTCAGCACAACGCCATTAACACCGTTAACAAAAGTTAACCTCCGTTATCTAAGGAGCAGATAGCCAACGAACTCTTATTCCAGGGCGCCCGACTAAAATTCTAAATTTTACTAAATTAAATAATTTTTTTTCCCAATTGTCATTATTCAAAACTACTTGTATAGATATCTATGGACAAAAATTATTCATTCTTTAATTTTGTCAAAATTATAATTTGCTAAAATAAACAAAATTTTTAATTAAAAATATAATTATATGATTTAAATAAAACTCAAGGTGTTTTATAATTTATTATATATGTTAAACAAAAAATTATATGATTTATTTTTATAATAAAACTCACATCAAGATCAAGATCGAAAGAGACAGGAGTAGAGGATGGCGAGAGGCTTTAGCCGCTGAGCTTTGGGAGGCGACGGCGACCAAACCCTAAGACTGAGTCGAGTGTGTTCTCCAGAATTTCCACTCTCCAGTCTCCAAAAATCTCCACTCTAGTCCGCTCTGCCTAGTGAGTAGTGCCTATACACACTACTCTGCTTGAAGTCTAAAGGTCTAACGCGATCACGAGGGGGAGGGAAAAACCTGTACAACTGTTAGAGATGTTTAGATTGCATAAACAGGTAACCCGTGCCTTGCCCATATAACTTAAACGGGTACGGGTAACCCGTTACCCGCGACGTCTCAATCTGGGTCGGCCAGAGCATCTCGTCGTCCTATCTCTGTTGGATCTTGATGTGATTTTTATTATAAAAATAAATCATATAATTTTTTGTTTAACATATATAATAAATTATAAAACACCTTGAGTTTTATTTAAATCATATAATTATATTTTTAATTAAAATTTTTGTTTATTTTAGCAAATTATAATTTTGACAAAATTAAAGAATGAATAATTTTTGTCCATAGATATCTATATAAGTAGTTTTGAATAATGACAATTGAGAAAAAAATATTTAATTTAGTAAAATTTAGAATTTTTTTTGGACGCTCTGGAATAAGAGTTCGTTGGCTATCTCTCCTTAGATAACGGATGTTAACTTTTGTTAACGGTGTTAATGACGTTGTGCTGAGCGCTCCTCTTTAAAATGTTTGTTGGTATTTTTGGTCCAAAAAATAGTTTGTTGTGCTGGGTGGTCCTGGCCCAATAGTTCGTTGGTATTTTTTGTCCTTAACCCAATTCGAAATTGTGTTCTCCTTTTAGCCGTTTATCACATCAACTAATACCTTGTTGGTAAAGAATTAATTTGTTATATATATATATATATATATATTAGGAGAGAGGTTGGGCTCATCCATAGTTCAAGGACAGGACTCTATGACTTTGATCTATAGGGAATACAGAATTGAGAGTACACATATCTTCACTTCAGCCATTGTTATCCCACTTCACTTCGTCTAGGATGTCTTCTCCAGTGCCTTGACCAACTCCAGGATTGAACCTCCTCATTTTTAGTGAAAGTGTCTGACCCCTTTGCCAATCAAGCCTTTGCTAAAGAATTAATTTGTTCACTTGTTTAATATAATTGATTGGGCTTGAAGCTTCAGATGTGACTCAACCCAACCATGTGCATACAAAAAAGGGGAGAGATAGAAAAAGGAGAAGAGACATTGTGACATTGAAAGTAATAAAAAAAAAAAAAGTTGCTTTAACTTTAAAACTTATTTTGAAATAGAAGTTTTTTTTTTTTTCAAAAACTATTCCAAATGAAAGTTAAAGTTTGGGCTTAAACTGACTTTTTAAGGGTAGGAACTACTTGATGTCAAATATACACTTAATGTGAGAGCATTTTCTAACAAAAAAAAAAAAAAAAATGTGAGAACTTTTCAAAAGAAGATTACGGGGAAGTGGCTTGGTACTCCCTCAACTCCTTTTTATTAGAATCTAAAATTTAAATTATTTTGGTCTTTTTTATAAAAGCTTAACAAGAGTTGTTTGAACATTTAATGAGTTTTTTTTTAAAAAAAATTGTCCATTATTAATTATGTGTATTACATTAATTAAAATGTTGGTGATAGTTATATTTACTTTATTTCTATCTTACTTACCCTTCATAAATAAAGGCATACTTGAGAAAAAAAGTTTATTATAGATATATTTATTATTTTTAACTAATTTTAACCACTTTCTAAAACTGTGTAATTCAATATCATGCTCTTATAAATAGAATCAGATGAAGTATTGATTAAACATGAAGCTCTATGAAAAGCATAGTTCAAAAAACTTAATGGCAGAGAAGCAATAAAAAGGATATCCTATAATTATGTTGATACCGCTGGTGCTAATGTAACATGTAAAGGTTTTTCACTCCGCTCCCCAATCTGATTGAAAAGCTTTTCAGCTCGATTGGTGCCAAATTGTAGTTCATCTTACTTCTACAAATACAGAAACTTTGTAATTAATAGGATATATCCATGAATATCTTGAAAAATTCATCAATGAAGTGAATCTAATAGTTATACCCACGTTCATATATATTCCATTGATGAGTTCATAGGCTATATGATTACTGGCACTAAGTACAAATACTTGCTTGAATCCCCTATTGAATCAGAAGTAGATACAGTAACATAAAATAGCTTGCAAACTAGATTGTTGGATTTGTAATTCCGGAACTGATTGGCCTGTTGTTGATGAGGTTGTAGGAACTTGGATTTATGGTCCAATCTGTAATTAGCAAGTTCAAATAATGTGGCCAAGTTTTTCACATTACTACAAGCAGCTTGTGCTTTTTCTATTTTCAGACTCTCACTCCTCATCCCCTTCTGTCTGCCGCCATTGAAAACTCTTCCACCTCTTTGATGCTTAGATTTCTCTTCAACTGAGATTAGCCAGATCAGAAGCCATCTGATCTAAAGCCTCAGAATGCTTTTGAAACCTTGATTCTTGAGCCAATAACAGTGACTCGGTCTGTAACTAAGCAGGATATAATCTTAATCATACTGAAGTGATGAAAGGGTCACAATCTTCATTTTGATATTCCAAAGATAGTCATTCATAGAAAGACTAGCCTATTTTGTATTTCCAAGAAAGTTACTATCTCCAGTCCTTAATATAAAATCCACTGAACTAATTTGGATAGATTAAAGAAATTAGTTAAATTAGTTATTTGTAAAAAAAATAATGATGATACTCTCTTAAACCGTTTGCATCGAAACTACCCCTTGATGCAAACTCCTTTAACTAATGCCAATCAATAGGAACAATTTAGGTGAAAATGAAGAATATGGGGATGAATTGCATTGTGGTCTTATATCTAAAACCAAATTCAACCTTGGGAACAGAGGTAGTTTGGTTTTCTGATGGCATCTGTGATATATAATTTCCCTTAACTAACATATTAGCTAAATCCGGTTACATCATCCTACAATTTATGGAGATATTCAAACAGTAGAGAGATTTATAATTATCCATATATTTGAAACTCTTTATCATCATCATCATCATCGGTGTTCATGTCCCTAAAAGAATTACACTTCCCAGCTAAGGTCTTTCTAAACTAATCTACTCCATCAGATGGTAAATGGTTCTGAGTTACATCAACCCGAGGCTTCTCACAAGTGATTACAATCTCATCATCACCAGGTCTGTACTCTTTGAAGCTCGCTAATCTCCCCAGTTCTTCAACTTCCTCTATCACATGATCCAATTTCGCCGCGGTCTCCACAAGCAACGAAGCAAAAGCTGCGAAAGGAAGAGCCTCAGAAAACTCAAGGCTAGTAATGGCGATTTTACTCAACTGGGGTCTCAAAACCTTTCTATCTGATGGTTCTTTGGATTGCTCAGCGCTAGCTCCTTTGTTCTTCCATTCAAGTAAGGCAGAGGAATCAGTTTTAACACTTGATAATGTTGCTCCTGATGATGAGTTCTTCTTCCCGGGCTTTTTCTTTGCTGCTGCGGCGGCGTCAGAGCCTAGGAAGAGCTTAGGTTGGGACTTTATGGCGGTGTTGAGGTCTTGTAAGGCTTCATGAAGATGATCGGAGAGTATTTCTGGCGAGCAGTGGCGGCGGTTCTTTATGCTGTTGGCAAGTTCTATCAGTACTTTTGATACCTCTGCTGCCAGCCTTGTGCAGGGGTCCTTGAACATGGCTCGAATAGATAATGGAGTCTGAAAAACACAAATTGAAATCCAAACATCTCAACTGGGGAAAAAACTAACTTTGCAATGAATTTTACCAAGACTAAAGGAAAAACCCAACTTTTTGGCTCATGCGAGGTTACTTGTTGAAGGGAGTAAAAGAAAATACAATATCTTAGAAAGACTGCAATTTTAACAATTCTGTTAAATTCTTAGGTGGCTCTCACATCAAAAAGAGACGGATGATTAGTCCAATTTAACGGAATTGTTAAAACTGCTCCATTTTTAAAAGATTGCCATAACTTTTGCATCCTTTAAAACTTAAGTGTGCCTATGTTCCTGAAGAAAAATTTCGTTGGTAAACTTTATTGTATTAGACACTCATAACGGAATTGCCTTACTTAAAATCTTAAATGCAATACCTGAATTTCTGTTCTGAGACAACCATGGAGGGCTACCACAGTGTAGCCAAATTGGCGAAGAACAGCTCCTACTTTCACATACTGCTGCCATGGAAATCTGTGACAGTACCTTGAATGCCTCGGCTCCCAACTCGCCTGCAATGCCTGCTCAACAGATATTGATTGAGAATGATCTCAAAATGGGGTTTCTGCTTTCGAAACATGTGTTTGTTTGTGTTGAAAATTATATTACCAGTGTTTCATCAGTGGATTTGGAGTCCAAAACAGCCTTATAACCATTGTATATAGGATCCTCGGATGAAGATTTAATGTCCTCATTTTCATGAATTACACCCTCTCTGAAGTACTCATGAACACAAGCTGCAACATGTTAATTCATACAATGAAAATATGAGACATGAAATAAAAGGGAAAGGGAGAATTTTAATTAACCCCCACTCACATGACTATTTTTCAAATTAGAACCAAAAGATTTTGAAGTTACATTCCGCTCTAATGGGTCAAAGTGAAATAACTAAAATGCCATTCTTTTGTATAGACATTTGTCATTCTATTATTATTAGTTGTTAGAATGCTTCAGTACATTTGTAAATTCACTTATAAACACTTCTACATTTTTGTATTAGCTGTTGCAACTTAGAAACTACACATTTTTATATGCACACTTGTAAAAAAATTTATGAGATGTCATATACTATCTCCAATTCTAATTATAAGACAAAGTTTGTAATGTGATAATTTGTAGTGTAATTTACACTATAAATTTTATCATATAATTAGGACCGGAGGAAATATATATAATGTAAACTAGTAGTTGTAAATTTTTCATTTGCACTTGTAAATTTTGCCAATATTAGTTATTAAAACGCACATGTGCTACTTGTCATGAATGAAGGGCATTTAGGTCATTTATCATCAAAATATAATTTCACTTTTGCTCTTTGAAACTGTGGGTAATTTCAAATCTTTGATCCTAGTTTGTTTGAAATAAGTACTATGAGGTTCTAAGAAAGAGACTTAATCACCAAGAAATCCCAATGACAACTGAAAAACATGCAATGACAAGTTTCAATATATAGGAAATGATAACAACTCTCTTGTCATTGAGACTTTTTGATAATTAAATCCCTTCCTTACTTAAGACTTCATAGTAATTTCGCCAACATAATTTCACTTTGGTTCTTCGGTACTACAGTGTAATATCAGAACCTTTTGATTCTTGTCTGAAATAAAGTCGTATCTGTGGGGGTTTAACTGAAATTCTTACCCAGGAAAAAGGACAAGGTACGCAGTGAAATGTAGCACACACCTTGGATGGAATCAGCAAGGCCTTGGAGCTTGAAGACGGTGGATTCATGGAGGTCTTGGCCAGACCAGTTAGGGAAGACGAGGAGACTCATGAGGAGGCAGATGGCACAGCCGATGGCGATGGCGAAGAAGCGATCATGGGCAATCTTGAGAACATTGTCGACACGATAGCTGGAGACAGTGATCAAGTTGAAGGTTAACAGGAATATGACCACTCCATAGTCATAGTTCTTCTTTATGTATGGAATGAACCTCATGTATGTTGCTGCTGCTCCTGTGTACGTATATATATGTTTAGGATTTTGTCATTAGTTTTCCCTAAGCTCTTGTGACATGTTTTTTGTATGAACATGCATGTTGACATGCTTTAATGTTCAGATCAGATGCTGAAAAATAAGTTTATGTCTGAAAAATTAATTATTCTTTTTTATTTTACGTTCAATCAATTGTCATAATTTTCTATGGGGAAATTGGCCATAAATCCCCAATTGAATATTTATTTATAGAACGAGACCTGACATCATGAAAATGCTTCAAGTTCTTCCGAGTAAATATGGGGTGATAGGAGAAAGACCAAATTATCCTTGTGGAAGGTAATTGCATATTTAGGGAGGTCACTTGCACATATATTAGATTGCATATTAATGAATGTAAAGTTGTTATTAATTGCTTGTAATAACAAGGAAATGAGGAAATCAATACCTATAAGGAAAAGAGCAGCTCCAATGAAAACAGCTTGAAAGACACGACCAGAGGCTTCAGCAATATACTCTATCAGAAATGCCAATAATCCAGCCAACAGTGTCCCCAACGCTCTGTTCAGCCCCTTGCATAGTGTTGCCCCTGCAAAACCCAAACTCAAAATTATCATCAACTAACTATATCCTGAAGAAGCTTACCTAGCTAGGATTCAGTTATGGCATGAGTACTCAGAGATTGAAACTATGGAAGTGATCGACCTGCGGTGAATTCGAGCACAAGGACGACGGTCATGACGGCCCAGATCGCGCTCTGGCCGATCTCTTTGAAGAGTGGTTCCAGAAGATAAAGCAAAGATACGAGTGTGAGAGACAAACCCACTTTCAGTGCATGAATCACCCTTCTAGGATCTTCACGTCCAACCTTCCACGTTGTTCTCCACGCCTTACTCGGAAACCTCTTCGCCTTCTCGCCTATTCTCTTCATCCTCTTCTTCATCTTCTCTCCCATCACTGCCATTTCCAATACTGCAGTATCAACCAACTTTGCCACCATTTTCTTGATCTTCCTCTGTTTCTGACCTTGTAGAACTTGATGGCACTAGTAATATTTTATTGTTCTTCTTCTGGGGAGTCTAGATTATGCGTCAAGAATCCCAAGTTTCTTCAACATGCAAGGGTGAACTTTATATTGGCGTGGTAGAGAGAGAGAGAGAGAGAGAGAGAGAGAGAGAGAGTCTGGTGTTGGTGGTGTCATGCTTGCACTCACATGCAATCCATTAAAGTAGACACTACTTTAAGGTGAGTATAGTTTTTTCGAGTCGTGTTAGAAGTCAACTGATAGAAGAAATCTAACCACCAATATTCAGAATTTTTTTGTAAATACAAGTTTCATATAAGCTTCTGTAATCTGATAGTAATCGTGGGGTGGCTGAATAAATTAAATACCCTGAATTTTGTTGACAGAACTTTGTCTGGAGAGCATATTTAAATTCTGTATTATGACGGTGAATATGTTTATCACGGGGGCTACGTACATAGAGGTACGATAACGATATATATATACAGCTAATTGGTTTGGCAAGTTCAACAGGCAACTTAGATCCAACTTTTTTGGAAGTTTAGTTGGATTATTAAATTGGATTGAAATTAAAATACCCTTGCTTTTCTTTCTTGGGGGTGATCCATGAAACCGTGAGGTTCACGGGAAATGAAATGAATAATGGACCATATTATCAATTAATGGACACTGACAACCAAAAGAACCGTGTGAATGTTATTTTGTGAACTCTATGAATAAGGGTCGTCGTCTTTTGCCTATTTTTGTTGTTATTTACTGTACCTGTTGTTCTCACTACAGTTGGGTTGATATATATATACACATATATAAAAGAACGGTTCTCTCGTGCCTTTTCAACTTCTCCATTTAAATGTACTCTCCGATTTTTCTCAGTTGCCATCTTCTCCGATCCTCTTTGCTATTCTCATAAGCTTCCTTTTATGGGTTTTTTTTCTCCTTTTTTGGGGTGGGGGGGTTGTATTTCTTCTTTAATCTAGTAACATTTAGACATTATCAAACGGTTTATAACGTGCCAGTACAGAGAAGAGAGAATAACTTTTTTCTTTTGATAAAAAGACAAATGACATTAAATCAACCAAAGTTTACAAATTACATATAGATAAAATGCATAAATTAGACCTAAAGAAATTATAAAATATAGTCTTTGGAACAACCCTAACATTCGAGCAAAAAAAAAAACAACCCTAACATTAACAGTAGAAAAATCATAAAGTAAAGCCAATATTTCTTGCTAGGTGATATTAAGATTTGATGAAAAATCTGAGGAAGGCTTGGAGGAAACATTTATCTTTTTAGGTAGATCTGACTACATAGATTGACTACATAGATTATGCTCTATCAAGAACTAAATTTTTAAGTTAAATAAATCAAATTGTCATTCAATATACAAATTATGTCCAAGACAAGGCCGTCCACATGACATTTAATATAATGCAGTTGCCATACTCAATGGCTCATTTTTCTCCAAACAAGCAGATATGCATGCATAAAGCATCGCCTTTGTATTTTTTCCATTGCCGTGATCTTTCATACAAGCATCAAAAGATCAATTTTTTTATTTGGGGAAAAAGTTGACATGTTTATTGCTCATTTTCAGAAGCAACCAAACAAAAGTTTGAGATATTCCAGGAGACGAGCTAGCGCCAGGACTAGGCTTTTATTTACATAAATCCTGATTATGCTCACGCCTCACAGCATGCATGCAATGTAAGATGAAGGACAAGTATGAAAATTCATAGCATATATAAAAAAAACTATCAGCTACGAACTTGCCCCGAATACGTGAATCCTCTGCTCAATAGGAACATGACAGCAAGGACAAGCAGCTTTGCCCTTCCTCCCATACTCATCACAGCAACTAGCACACATAACTTGGTGGGCACAAGGCAAGAAAACAACAGAGACTTCATCTTTCATGCATATCATGCATTCCCTATCACAGTTCACTTCTTTATCTGAAAAGGCCTCCTGTTTCTCTAATTCTTGAAGCATCTTAGCAATTGTCTCTCTTTGGGGCTTTGCACCCTCAGACTCACTTGCAGGTGATGTATTTGATTGATTTTGAAAGTCAGCTGACTGAGCAGATGCTTTTATGCGTGAAAGCTCCTGCTCGAGCCTTAGGAGATCATCCATGTGGCGCTGGAAATCTATCTCTATCTTTAGGCGCAAAGCTTCAACCTTCCGCTTGTTATTAGCCTTCGCTGCTTCCTTAGCGCGTCGCTCCTCCTCAACTAATCCTAAGGCTTCCTCTTTAGCCTTCAACTCCTCCCTCCACTTGACCTGCCATAAGATGCGTGGCAACATAACTGATTCAGTAGAAGCACTTGGGAATTCAGAATTGGGAAGGAAAGAGGATGGAATCCAAAGAAAAATAAAGGGAAGAGAAGGAAGAAAAAGGAGAGGTCAAATGGTTGTTTCATTCCTTTCATTTTTGGAAAACTTGCTCCTCCAAGATCCCCCAACTTGGAGGAGCTTAAAATTATAAAAGAGAGAACTAAGAAAGACTTTGGAAACAAAAACAAAAAACAAAAAAATCCCAAATGGAGAAGAGGATTCAAGGAAACCTTCCCTTCTCCCCCATATTCCCCCATCATAACCCACCTTTAGAAGAAAAACAAAGAAGCACCAGACAGAAACAGCAGTTTACATAGCATCAGATTTATAAGGGAAATAATTAAGAGGCAGCCAGAAGAAATTTGTTGTATCAGGTTGAATGCAGGCCAAATCATATTACACTATTCAAATAGACTTGAATGACGTTCATAGAGGGAAATTTCAGGAATATCATTATCATGTTAGCTGCGATCAACCACGTACTTTCATTTTCAGGATTATGGGTGAGAAAACAAATATATAATATGTACGATATAGGATCATCAGAGTTCTCAACATGCCGATATAAAAGTATAAAGATAAGCAAAGTTCTGTTGCTGAAAACTCGGGACCAATTTATCTGCAGAAATTATCTCCAAAATATTAGTAACATTAGTGAGTTCCTTCAACTATGTGGAATTCAATTTTCATTTGGTTTTAAACTGGGTAAAATAAGGTAGAAACAAATATAAACTCTATTTGCAATTTTTCACTCAAAATAAAAAATCCAAACAAGAAATACATAGATTACATCTTGATTAAAAAGCATTTATCATTGAGAAAGATCATAGTTACCAATAATGATGATAAATAGACTTAAGTTGTAATAAATATGTATCTCAAGACATTATGCAGAAGAGTTTAGTTTGATTGGCATTTGTTGAATGTAATATAAATTCATAATCATCTTGAAGATTCCACCTAAAGAAAGATTATAGTTATCAATAAGAATATAATGTAAAAAACATAGTGGAAAGCATAACATGTTCACGTACAATGCGGTCCCTTTCAGTAGCTCAAATAATATTAGAAAATAAATGATACATCCCATATAAAGGTACTACAGTATAAGCATATTGAACAGTGTTTATTAGTATACTATATACGATGCTACATTATCCCAAATTATCATCAAGAGATGGTTAACTTTTAGAGAATTAGAGGCAAGTAAAACATCACATTACATCATAACCTAATCAAAGATCTCACCTTAACGAATAACTTCTGTGTTAATTGGAATTTAAACTTGAAATCCATGGATCCAAGTACAGCATATTCAAGTGTGTAGCTGCCCAATTTGACGATGTAAAATTGAGCAATTATTGATAAACTCATTATCCTAAAACCCCAAGCACATGTCTATGCATACACAAACTTTACATTCTAATGTTTGGAATGGAGGCAAAAACAATAGTGTTTTGTCTTTCTAAAGTCACATTTAATAACCAGTCACTTGTTATAAACTTATAATAAATAAATGCAAGTCCTATAATGTAAGACATGTTAAACAATAATTTCAAATATGATTTAACCATGAAACCATTCACACTTATAATAAATAAATGCATTCATGTAGAAACTAGAGATCACAAGGTGACAGTGATAAGCCGTGTTTAAATTTGATACCTATCCAGGAAGCATTTAAGATATCTAATCTTGAAATGGGTTATATTTGTTATGACGTTAGACATGTAAATGCACAGGATCTTTTTCACCTTCTTTTTATGAGGTATGTGCTAATGTTATTGTTGAATAATAAACAAATTTAGGTTAACCAGCAAAAGGATGGAGTGCACACCTCGGCATCTTTTTGACGATGTTTGATCCGAACTAATTCTTCCTGTATCTCCAATATCTTCCCTTTCTCACCTGAAATTTCTCTCTGTAGCTGAGCTTTCTGTTTTTCCCAAGCTACAAGCCTCTTCATGTACTTTTTCTCCCTCTTTGCTGCTTGCAAGCAAGTTGAAACTGATTCTGAAGCACTTAATTTGGAAGCCTCCATCTCTGCTTTAATTTCTGCATTCTCTGTCTCAAGCCGTCTCACTGCTGCATTTGCACGGTCCACTTCACCACTGGCCTTTCTTAAAGCATTCTCCATCTCTAAGAGTCTTTTCATGGTTGTGTCCTCAAGCGCCTGTTTCCCTTTCTTCAATCTCTGAGTCTCCTCTCTTTCCATCCTCAACATTTTCAGTTCGGTCAAGTCATTGCTTAGCTTTCTTGCGGCCTGTATTGCCTTCTGATGGGCCCAATCTTTTCGCTCCTTTACCTGTTTCTCAAGATCCTTAATCTGATGAAATAGATTGACAATTGCCTCATCTTTCTGATCTTCTGTCACATGCTCCAAATTCTCATCAAGATTCAGATCACGGAATTTGCTCAACACTGAGTTTACCGCATCATGGTTATTCAGCTTCTGAGAATCCCGAGACTGCTCAGTTGGGACATCAGTCCCAGATACAGGTGGAGATTTCAAGCTTGAAAAAGTGATAGTGCTGGGAGAGGCCTTAGCCTGTGTCTGCAATTGTTTTGAATTTGCCCTAAAACCAGCAGCAAACATTGCAACATTTCTTTTCAATAAAGACTTCATTGAAGGAGAAAGATTAAACCTTTTGGGAAGTTCAATATCTCTTTGTAAATTCATCTCTGTACTATAAGAGAAGAATCCATTGAAGGGGAGATCTGAGCCTCCCCCATTTCCAAATCCCCAACCCCCATGAAACCTACACAGGGTAGGGGCCAAAACACCAACAGAATTGCTAACAGCCTCAGAGGCACTAGGAGCTGGACAACCATTACCTGGAGCAGGATGCAGTGGAATTTCCATAGCACTTGCCTGTCCTACATGAAGATCACTCATAAGCAAACACCACATAGCATCGCCTTTACTCAAATGCGGCCTGACTTGTCGGAGCGAACCGACCATGCCTTCCAGAGAGTATTCCTCCAACTGCCTCAAGTCAGAGAAAGCAGGATCGGATTCATCCGAATTGCCATTACCACTAGTACAATTACTACTACAGTTACTATTCAAATAAGCCAACGAATTATGTAATATATTGGTGAGCGCATCCTTTCCACCACAACAGTGCCCATTTCGCAGTATTGCCTTGATAGCAACGTCCTCATCGTAGCCCAACGCAACAAACTTTGATACAGCCTCATTATACAAACATTCCAAGTTTTTTAATAGAATTTCTTCTAATTGTTCTTCTGTGCAGTAACCCCAGCCGGTTTCCTCAACATTAAGGGAGAAATTAGGGTTAAGGGTAAGATTATAGTTGGAATTTAGATTTTGTGAAGAATCGTTGATAGCGAGATGGTTTTTCAAAGGCTTAATGCTTGATTCCAGTATAGATTTGGAGAAAGAAGCATTGTCGAGAAAACAACATGACTCCATATCGGGTTTGGATGATCGAGGCCTCCGATTCGCACGGAGGTGCTTTTCCCTTACAGTGCAACCCATCTAATCAATTTATATACAGGGTATGCGAGAGAGAGAAAAATAGAGATATATTTTTATATAAGCAGAGTCAAATAAACAGGGGAGAAGGAGCACGGAGAGGATACCAATGAGAATGAAGAATCAGAATATGAGGGGCGATGAGAAAGACTCACAGAGGCAGATGATGAAGATCGTCGTCTCTGAGTATCGCTGTAATTAAAAGAGAAGAAGAGAGCTGTCAAATTTTTGATATCAAGAAGACAGCATGCAGAGATGAAAAGAATAGTATTTATATCTCAAAAGCTTTTATTCCTTGGTCCTTGCCCGTGGTTAGGTGTCTTTACTTTTTAGGCTCTTTTTAAAAAAAAAATAATATTTCAGTGTTTTTAGTTTTTTTTTTTTTTTTGATAAAAGGTGTTTTTAGTTCAGTGATCGATACCCGGAGCTCACCCCGGAAAAGTTTTTCCGGGTCGAAATTACATTCTTGGGTCTATTATGAATGGCCCACAGACTTTAACAAGTAACGCATGTTGCCCAACTGCAAGTAGATGAGTAATGGGCCATGAATATTAGATGTAACTCGGTCCAAGGACCACAGTTAGCTAAAGCGTCAGTGGTCAGCCTTCATCCTAAAAAGGAGAAAGTTTGATACCCACTAATTGATGTGAGGGTCTCATTGATGGTGATCTATAAATACATCTATAAACGCTTTTTGAGACTAGAGGCGTGTCCTGGCCCTAATAGGTTACCGATGTTTACCTCCACCTAAATTTAGACTTCTCTCTCAACAAGGACTTAGAGTCTGTTTGAGATAATATTGTAGAAGTGCCCATTTGTGTAAGTCAAAATAAAATTCATCTCACATATTTACTTCAAACGTTGTAACTCACGTTAGAAAAACATCTTCTACCATCAATTCTAACATGCACTTAAACTTTAGTTTGTCATGTTGTGAGGAGTTAGCCAGTGAAAATAATTTTAAATGTGAATTTGCGATGTCTTCGAATTTTATTTTAACCCTATTAGATGGGGTTATTTTGATTGGGGAGATTGAATAAGAAATGTGTATTTACTCTTTCTAGTGTTTATTATAAGTATCCTCAACATGGTTCACAATATAACATGTTTTATTGAAAACATTAATTTTTTTTAAGCCATTGAAGGAAAACGTATGCTTTAAACAAAACATGTTGATAATGTAAAGAACTGGCTAGCTGGCTTAACTTAGAGGGATAACTACACATGAAGAAGAAATTAACTCAAATTAATCACATACCCAATGTAAAGTTGTTTCTAGAAATTTTGCTTGGTTTAAAATATAGGATAATGTAATATTTATAATTTTTTTAAAAATTATATTCTTCATTAATTATTAAACCAAGAAGTTATAATTGAGAAACAATAAATACTCCCTCCGGTCCTAATTATAAGACCTAGTTGACTTTTTTGGAAAGATGAAGAAAGCTAATTAAATTACTTTAGAGTATTTTTATTTTTATTTTTTTCTTCAAACTAATTAGATTGACTAATAAACTAATATATAATATAAGGATATACAACATCTGAAATGATTAAGTATCTTATTTAGCTTCCTTAATCTCTCCGAAAAAAGTCAACTAGGTCTTATAATTAGGACTGGAGGTAGTACTAAATAGTAAAACCCATTGTATTTCCTTCTGTCCATAATATAATAAGCCTTCTTCTAGAAGAATTTCAATTTGCAAGAATTTGTATAGTATTTAGGATTAAGGAGCAATTTTACACATGAGCTTTTCCTCCAGGAGCGCCCAGCACCACGTGCTTTTTTCTGGAGCAAAAGTACACACGTGGTTACGTTTTAGGAGCGCCCAGCACCACGGCAGTTAGTTGACCGTTAGTCAACCGTTAGCTTGGATGGAACGCGACGTGGCGTGACGTGGCGCTTATTTGACCGACACGACACATGGATGTCGATGGTAGGAAAAAAGAAAATTACCATTTTGCCCCTTAGTTTTAAATGAAAATTACCTTTTGCCCTTGGTTTTAAATGAAAATTACCCTTTTGTCCTTAGTTTTAAATAATAATAAAAACTAAAAATACCCTTCCACCATCGCCCCACCACCGCCGGCCGGCCACCACCACCACCTGCCGGCGGCGGCCGACCACCACCGCCGGCGGCGGCGACCACCACCGGCGTCGGCCGGCAGTGGTCGGCCGCCGGTGGTGGGGTCCACCAAGGAGGGGGTATTTTTAGTTTTTTTGTTTTTTAAAAAAACTTAGGGCAAAGGGTAATTTTTATTTAAAACTAAGGGCAAAAGTGTAATTTTACCCGAGTTACTGTTCATTTCCATCCAACTTAACAGTTGACTAACGGTCAACTAACTGCCGTGGTGCTGGGCGCTCCCAAAACGTAACCACGTGTGTACTTTTGCTCCAGAAAAAAGCACGTGGTGCTGGGCGCTCCTGGGGGAAAAGCTCATGTGTAAAATTGCTCCTTAACCCTAGTATTTAAGTGTTTTATTCCAAATACTCATGTCATTCTTCTAAATTTTTAATGAGGGGATAAAGAGTGTGTGTATATATATATATATAATATGGTATTTACTTAAAAATAAAGATAGTTATAAGAATAATTTTTAGGCAACTAACTTTTCTTACTTCTAATAAATTAGTTCTAATTAAATGACATATTATGAAATATAATAGCATGAGTATTAAGTCATAAGCATTTAAAATATTAATTTATCATAAATTTGTAAACGTAGGCATTAAAATTAATTAGATGATGTGGCATAGTTCCAACCAAAACAAAGTGGAGTTAACGTGATCTAAGGCCCTTTTTCTAAAAAAATAATAATAATAAAAAATTCATGCAGCTTTCAAAAACTTTAATGGCGAGATAGAGGATAGAGATTAGCCTATTATCAAGTTACAATAGCATTGGTATGAGTGGTGAACGACTTATGTTGTTTAAATAAAATTTCGAGTTCAAGTTTTTTTTTTTTTGTTATTCATCCGGTTCATCAGAGCTTTGTTCTGACTAGTTGGATCCGATCCGGGCCGCGCACCTAGCTGTGGTGGATGAGTCTCCCAGCGGGAATTTTCTGCATTCACAAGGCTCGAACTCGAGACCTTGCTTAAGCGACACAAGCCGTTTACCACCTTCGAGTTCAAGCTTTATAAATGCAGAAAAACCCTATTGGGAGATTCTTCTAGTATAGTCAGGTGTGCGATACGAATTGGATCCGGATTACTCAGGGGATGCTTTAGATACTGGATGAGCAAAAAAAAAAAAAAAAAGTTACAACATATCAGCTTGTTCGTTGGCAAAAAGAAAAAAGAAAAAAAAAAAAAAAACATATCAGCTTGTTCTAGTAATTTCGTTCATAACATTCACGTTAACTTAATCTCCGTTCCGTTGAGAGCCTCACGCTCAACCCGTTCATAGCATTTTCCACTTTTTCAGTGATATCGACGTTAGCGGTATTTTTTAATTAATAACATTTTGTGTCTTGATTTTTAATTAGTCTCCAATTCATTAACACGCCATAGCTGATTGTAACCTTTTTCTAACGTTATCAGTTATCACACTTATTTTTTAAAAAAATATATAGAAAATTTAATTTTTAGCCACCAGGAATGGTTGGACTCGATCTTAGATTCTTACATATAAATTCTAATTCTGATGGTATAATATATATATATTTTTTTAAACACACGTTATTAGAGATTAATCTCTCCCGATATGTGAATAATTCATAATTGAATACTGATTTATATTTAAATTTCTTATTTTTCTGTTATTATGTTGAAAAAACACAAGCCAGTTCTCCAATTTTCACGAGATACGAAGATAGATATAATGAAAGTTACTACTACTATTAATTTTAAATTTTAAAAAAAAAAAAAACACATAAAATATGTACTATGAAATTATTTTAAAAGAATGACTCGATAAAGATAATTGCAATCTGATCAGCGATATCCCAATGGACAGGATTTAAAAAAAAAAAAAAATTATCTATTTTTAATGAAAACGTCTCACAGCACATCTCTCTCTCAATGTGTATGCTCTTATAGTCTTGGTCATGAAAATGTATGAATGATCAATTTCAGTAATTTCACCTGTGACACATCTTTAGGATCAAACCCCTATTTCAAGCTAGCAACGGACGGCGATGGGCGTATGCCTAGCTTTTGACTTCGATTCTAATTTAAAGGTGTAAAATCATATATCAATCCAAAATATTCTTCTGATTTTAAATTATAGTATATTGTTAAATCATTCTTCTAATTCAAAAGTTGATAACCCAAAAATATCGAGATAATCAAAAGTTTAGGATACCAATTATTCTGTTCGGTCCTAAATATAGAACAAATGTATATTTAGGACCGGAGATATTATTTATTAAAACAAACTTTTAGAGGAAAATCATCATTTAATCTTTAGAATTGTTCAACTATTAGACAACACTAAGCATTGATCAAACGTTCTTATTGGGTGACATGGCACTTTTTGACAATTCCAAGCAAAAAATTATGAATACCAACTGCACCCAGCAGAAAATGATAAACCTTCATATAAAGAGTAAAATTGCATAAAATCCAATAAAAATATTAATTTTTGAAGAAAAAAATAGGGAAAATCCCTTTAAATCTCAAAGGACAAAAAAAAATTTACAAAAAAGTCCCACATAATATTCTCCTCTAAAAAAGGTCCCAAGGGACATTTGTGATATTAATTATAAGTGTGAAACGACCATTTTGTCCCCATTTCCTTTTCTTCATCTCAAGCAATTTTTCACCTTGGCTGGTTCCCCAAGTTCTCTCCACCAACGGTGATCAGAGTATGTCGCTGGATGGGTAGAAGGGCTGCACGTTGGTTTAGACCCATTGAGTTTTCGAGGCTAGGATCGGAGGCTAGGCTAGGAATGTCATCGATGACGATTCTAATCCCAGAGTTTGCGAGGGCTTTGATGATTGCAGGATCAGTGCCGTAGAACTAAACTTTGCCAATGGTGGTAGTCTGAAGTAGCTTCTTTGTCACTTTCGGCGGCAGAAGGTTGTCGGCTACCTAGCCATAATTTACACCGATGAAGGATTGATACTACAATAAGCGAAGAAACAGAGGTAGTAGACCCAGGAAGTTAAAAATATTCTATAAAAGAATTGAATCAATTGAAAATCCGAAGTTCATTAGAAACGAAGTTAATATGAAATTAAACAGAGATTTTAAGAATCAAAGTTATTTTGAAATTGTAGTGTTCTTTATAATAGAAACATAGAGATTTGTTCTTGTCACATCCACTAGAAATCAAGAATGAATGGATCGATTCTTGCATCTGGCAAATTAGAAAGCTTAAAAGCAATCACTTTTGAGAGAATTGTCAAACGTGGAGCTTGAGTTGTTAAAACGTACAGATAGAGTTGTCAAAACGTGAAAAAGGAGTTGTCAAAACTTGGAGATGGAATTGTTAAAATCTAGAGAGAGTTGTCAAAACCCTAGAGATGTTAAATAAAACGTTGTCATGGAGTTGTTAAAACTTCGTGATGTAGTTGTTAAACCGTTGTGATGTAGTTGATAAAAACTGTAGATGTTGTTGTTCAAACGTTGTGATAGAGTTGTTAAAACCTAAAGATATAGTTGTTAAAACATTGTGATGAAGTTGTTAAAAACCTTACATGGACATGTTAACTTTTGGATATTCACTTGGCAAAAGCAGTCCATGGAGTTGTCAAAAACTTAGAAATGGACATGTTAACTTTTGGACATTAACTTGGCAAAAGTAGTCCATGGAGCTGTCAAAAACCTACACCATTTTGTATATATTTCATTACATAACATTGACAAAGTGCAGTGAGGCACGAAAAATTTCATCATGTAACTGAAAAACAAAAATCAAGTCAATACAAATGAACCTAGACACAAATACAAATTGTCAATAACTTTGTCATCAATACAAATGCCTCTTTACACAAATGCAATGGCGAAAACATGTTTGCTAAATACATTCTGTTAGTTATCTGCCATCACAAGTCTTCCTCTTCCTTTGGTGGGACTCCTTGATCAAAGACAAAAAAAAATTTTGATGTATGTTATGAGGATGAGTGACCAGCTACCACAAGAACTCGACCTTCATTTCATGTAGTTCTTCCATGGCATAGTACGACATGGTGTAACCATCATCACCTTGCTCTGTTTCATCCCACATCTGTAAAGGTGCAAATTTAAAGTTCAGCAGCAAGTAACCAACAACTTCAGGATTTAAATTCTCAAACTTCTTTAACAACAAAGATTATGAGAGGGACCAAATCATTCATAATTCACATGGGCACATGATAGTAGCTATGTTAGAATTCATTTATACTCTCAAAACAATTCTTAGCACAGAATTTGAAAGCAATAAGTACAATCTTGATGGTGAGATATGATTAATGTATGAGTTGGGAAGGATTAAAATCAAATGTATGCCTAAAATCATGTGCAACAATTATTACTAATCTCTAGCCTCTGTTGATTTTATTTTTTGCTTATCCAAGATGACCATCCCAAACTCTCCAACTGTGTTTTTCTTATCTCTTGGCTTCTTTTTCTTTTCAGAATGTGGTGAGGCAAATAATGTTTACTTTTTCTATAGAACTTAACAAGAGCATGACTCAAGTAAAATGCTATTTTGTAATTAAAAATTCAATATATAGAAAACGTTTGTTAAGATAATGAATCATGTGTTATTTTGTTTGATACAAATCATGTGATATTACTTGTGTAAGTTCTCAATGAAGAAAACAGAGACACCAGCATGATGTTCATGGTTTAGCCCAAACTGATTATAACATCCCAGCGCCTCGCTCTTGATATTGTCCGCTTTGGGGGCCTATCACCCCTCGATATTGTCCGCTTTGGGGATCCCAGCGTCTCGCTTTTGATATTGTCCGCTTTGGGGATTGTCTGCTTTGGGGATCCCAGCACCTCGCTCTTGATATTGTTCGTCACTCTCGATATTGTTTGCTTTAGGGATCCCAGCGCCTCGCTCTTGAGGCCCATCACCCCTCGATATTGTCTGCTTTGGGGATCCCAGCGCCTCACTCTTGATATTGTTCGTCACTCTCGATATTGTCTGCTTTGGGGATCCCAGCGCCTCGCTCTTGATATTGTTCGCTTTCGGGGCCCATCACCCCCTCACGGCTTTAAAATGCGTCAAAAGTGAAAGGTATTTAGACCCTTATAAAGGATCTTTCGTTCCCCCTCCTATTGTAACATTCTAGAGCCTCGCTCTCGATATTGTCCGCTTTGGGGCCCACCCCCTCACGACTTTGAAACGCATCAAGAGGGAAAGGTATCCAGACCGTTATAAAGGATCTTTCGTTCCCCTCCCCAGCCGATGTGGGACATAACACTATCGGTTGAGGAGGGAATGAAAGATCCTTTATAAGGGTCTGGATACCTCCCCCTCTTAACGCGTTTTAAAGCCGTGAGGGGGTGATGAGCCCCAAAGTAGACAATATCGAGAGCGAGGCTCTAGAATGTTACACTGACAATATACATTGAAATGGTCCTCTCTTTTGTATGTTTTCACAGTGTACACCTAAAAATATATCACTCAAAAGAAAATGCTTGTAAAAGAATGCTAAAAAAAATGAATAAATTGACATAATTAATAAACAGGCAATCAGATTCTGGAAAAGAGGGTCTGTGACAGGTTTTGGAGGCAGGGAATATATACTTGGAATGTTATTATCCCTGATTGAACATAGACAGACTTGTGCGACATATCACTTGGTCGAAACATGCATGAAGAATTAAAGGAACAAGGAGCATTACATATCACAGAATAGCCAATCATGAGTCACTTGGTACATATCATAATCTGATACAAATATGAGAGAGCATCTTAAACACCTAATTCAATTTGCCATCACCCAAACAGTTGCCATCAATACACAAGACAACATAGTCACTACATGAGTTTTTATCAAAATAGAGCAATCATAAACACCTATTAGGTCCATCATAAGTTAGCCAAGTATGAGTCACTTGGTACGAAATAAATCGAAATATGCCAAAATAAACTCCCATGAACTAAATCATCAGTTAGCCCTTCCTCTTGTTGCGGTGGACTTCTTCCTACTTCACCAAAAACAAGTGTGTGTGTGTGTGTCAAGTCCACAAAAGTTGTCAAAATCAGCACATGACGCCATATTCAATCATTCATTTCAGCAGCAAACTAGTTTCATATTGAGCAAAATTTCATGAAATCAGTTATGAAGATATGATTCATCAAATTTCTTGAGTAACCAAAAGAAGGTCTTTTTTTTTTTCCTGCAAATTTTTCCTCTTTTTAATAGAAAAGGGGAAGAGTATTCATCAATACCCTTGGTGGAACACCATGGCAGAAGAATACACGCACGGACACAGTGGCGGACCTACATGTTAAGTTGGGGGCAAGTGCCCCTGTAATACCCCAAAAATACGTATCATAATTTGGTAAGATTATACCTATAAAAAGTAGGTGAATATGGGATATCAAATAATAAGATATAATTATCTTATTTTCTAAGGAAAAATCTCTTGGAAATTAGAGAAATTAAGGGCCAAAGTGCCACCAAAATGCCCCTAAGGGACATAAATATTTAGGAAAAATGTGAAAAATCCTAAAAGTCAGTGAAATAATTATTTGAATAATGAGAGTATGTTATCTCTAATTAGGGTAATTTTACAAATTACAAACTTGGAGAAATTGAATAAAGATATTCAAAAAGTATTGTAATGACTATAATGCCCTCACAAATTCTAAAATACTGCAGAACACAGGGGAAACAGAAATGTCAGTGTTATAATTATGAGGTAATGGGACATTTTAATTAAGAAAATTATCAACTAATGATAATAAAGTGATTAAGTAATTTCTAGCTAATTACTTAAGTCTGTGCAAAAGAAATTATGAAATAATTATGTAAAACTCAAAAATTAGTGGTAATTGGCTTAAAATTAGTAAAAATATATTTACTAATTAATTGGAAATTTTGGAGAAAAATAGTTGAGTTTAGGCATTTTTAAAGCCTAAATGCAAGAATGGACCAATAGGAAAATTTTGTAAAAATTATGTGAAAATAATTATTTAATTAATTAAATAATTAATAAAATAAAAAAAAACGAAATAAAATAAAAAAGGGCAGAAAAAAAAATAAAATAAATAAAAAAAATGAGAGGGAAAAAGAGAAAAAAAAAATATATATATATATATATGTATAAAAGAATTGTGCAACTTGCTATTATAATATGATATAATTAATTAAAGTGGAAAAAGGGTGAATAGTAATATTATATTTAGGAAACGGATCCTATCTAGAGAACCAGGAATGGGAATTCCAAAGTCAAGGTAAAATATTAATCAGTGGGATTTTATCTTCCGTTAAACTCTTGCGGAAGTTAATTCTGAAGCCGTTTGTGCTTTTTCCTAATAAGACGAAATAGGGAAATTCTGAGAAAAGGCCAGATAGCCAAAAGGACGAAAATGTTATGTTGTGACATTTGGAAAAGAATTGGGAATTTTCATGAACATAATTGGATTCAGTGAATTTTTCTGAAGAGATGGGTGTCTCCGAAAACAAGTTTCGACACCGGACGCGTTTGGACACGTTTTTCGAGAAAGACTCAACTGGACTGTTGGAGCCCTATATGGAATCAAAATATAGGTTAACTTGGACATTTCTACTAAGTGAGAATATGTTTTCAAAGTTGTAAATCCCGAATTTTGAGATTTTTCCGAAATCACGCGAATCGGTACCGATCGGAGAAATCGGTCTGAAAGCTTCTGGAAGGTGACACATGGCCACCTCCCATTGGCCAAACCCCTTGAATTTCGGTCAAGTGTGAACACAAAAGGGGAAGAAAGGGTTTTTTGAAAAGTTGCTTTGGACGGCCCGGATCGCTTCTCACAAAGTTGATCCGACTACCGAAACCCTACCACCGTTTCTATAAATACCCCCCCCTCCTTCACTTTTCTTCACACCATTCCTTCTTGCCTATTTCAAATTCTAGGGAGAGAAAGTAGAGAGAGAAGCTCGGGGAAGTTCTCAGAAGTCTTCAACGGGTAAGTCTTTCGGTCTTTAGTTTTTAGTCTTTAGTTCATTAGTTAGTGAGGCTAGAGTAGTCTTTATTTTTATGTTTTGATATTAGATGGGAGGGCTATTTTAGTCTTTATTTTCGAAAATCATGATGGCGTCGAAGTTCTGGCAAAATTTTGGGAAGAAAATAGCCTATGTAGCGGAAGCCGCGAAATTCCGCCAAGTAGGGGTATAGGGGCAAAATGGTAATTTTTACCTAAAATGCCGCTTATAATGTCAAATTACTAATGGAAGTGACATTATTCTCATAGGATATCTGAAACGTTGATTCTGCTGCCGTTCTGACGCCCGACGTGCCGTAGGATTCTTGCACGTTTCTCCGTAGAAAGTACGTTTTCCGGTAGTACCTAACGTTGCCAACGAAGGTACGTTCGCGTCTTGTAACACTAATCGATGATTATTGAATGATTATATGTGATAATATGTTATGTGAATAGTTTGGTGCCGAAGGCAAGGCTAGTCTATGTGGGTGTGCCATTTAGTCGCCGTAAAGTCGGTGAGGCCCCCCATGATAGACACTTACCTGGCCATTCTATTCGGTGCTAGATGCACCGTATCTATGGAACCGTACTTAGATACCCCGTGTCTAAGGAACCGTACTTAGATACCCCGTGTCTATGGAACCGTACTTAGATACCCCGTGTCTATGGAACCGTACTTAGATACCCGTGTCTATGGAACCGTACTTAGATACTCCGTGCCTATGGAACCGTACTTAGACACACTGTGATTAAGGAATCGTACTTAGATCACTATTACGCTTTATGTTGTTGTACGGGCTTGATCAATGCTGTGAAATTAGAAATACCTGTTGTACATATACTGTTTATAAGCATGAGGTTAACCGTTACCTGAGATCCAATGGGGTAAATTGGATCTCAGCTATAGCTTCAGGGTCCGGAGGACCGGAGAGCCGAGAAGAGAAGCAAGCAGGCCACGTAGAAGATCCAGTTGAAGATTTCTTTCGTTGTATTATACCTTTGAACCACACGGTTTTTGTACCGTTGTATCCAAATGACTTACGGCATTTTATATGTACATATCAGTTACTCAATCGCTCCAATGCTCTACTCTGATCATTTTGAAAGGATGTTTTTTAAAAAAAAATTTATACTGCTTTTGGAAATTGGGTTGTTACAGCCCCCCAAAATTTGGGATGTTTAAAAAAAAAATTAATACATGTTTGAATGATTACCCACCCTTAAATTAAGTGCACACCTTTAATACATCAAGATTGCACTTCGTAATCGGATTGAGGATGAATGGTTGAATGATTGTTTAGTACCTTATATTGAAAAATACGTATTTGATAGCATTGATAATAAGACAATTATGATGGCATAGAAGAATGACATTGTAATTATTTTTATTGTAATATACTTTTGCTATTAAAATATATGTACTTGAACTTATTAAGTGTCCACTCTTCATTGTAATTTATGTAGCTGTATTTCTAACAACACTTAGCCTTACTTTTCTAAATGACAGGGTTGTAAAATAATTGCATCTCTTATTACATCATCAATATTCACTTGATTTCATAAATATTTTTTTGATGTTTTTTTTCTTGTTTATATTCTTTTTATTTTTTAATGCATTTAAAACTTTCCTTTAAAAAAAAAAATTCGGGGGCAGCGCTCTCGAACCCCGAATGCCCCCGCCAATTGTGCCCCTTCAATATTTTTCTGGGTCCGCCCCTGCGCACGGAATCAACATCATACTAGCTATGATTGGTTCAAAATGTGTCGTACCTTTCTTTTCGGAAACCAGCAACGGCAACAGCTACCGTATCAGTTTGGGTGGGTCGACGATGTTTTCGTGTTTTCATTGCAACGCCACACCTTTCTTTTAACCCAACCCAATGAATCACCACAAGACCAATGAGGTTACGACGATGCATGACGGGACTCGAACACACACTGCACGATGACTGCGACAGTTTTGGCTTCGGTGGTTAAGCCTATGTTTGGTTTGAGGGAAGGTTAGGGGAGGGGAGGAAATTTTTTGACCAAATTACCTATGGGAAATTTTAAAAATTATATAATTTTTTACATCGTTTTCCGTATATTAACTTTGGAAGCATGTCACATCATGGGTATATCTGACTTTTCACACTAAGGAGGGGCACCTCCCCTCCCTCCCTCACCTCCAATCAAACATAGCCTAAGGGTTTTCGCATTTCGGCAAAAAGAGAAAATCACAGTGCGAGATAACAAAGTAGATTTTAAACTAAGCCTAACCCTTTTTCAGACATTCACTAAGGGCGATGTCATAATTTTACCTTTGGATTCTATGACACAAAAGTCCCAAGGACATGGCAGCAGTTTCACTAATTCCAGGGACATTTTTTGCAATGTTTTTTTTATCCCTTAAACCTTAAAGGGATTAAAAAAAAAAAAAAAAGAGTACCGCCATAGTAACGCTGTCCTCTTTATTTGATAAATAAATAGTGATGATAGTGATGTTTTTTTGGACCAGATGATGATAGTGCTGTGAAGTTCTCTCTCTGTTTTTTTTTTTTTTTTACCTGATTATTTAGATTTTATATTGATATTTGATCCAATGTAACGCTGGTGATGATTATTTATTACAATTGGCTTCCTTGTTCAGATCACAACTCACAACACTTCGTGAAACCAACCCCTTCCCTTGCCTCTTAGCTTCATCCTCCACCTTGCTCGAAGTAGTGCAGAGAAAAGAAAATCAAATCACACCCATGGCCATGGCGTCCACGAAGGACCCGCCATCACCGGCCTTTCTCGATACTGTCGACGAGATTACGAGAATTTACAGATCGCTTCCCCTTCGACCTTCGATTGAAGAAGTCGAAGCTGCGACTTCTGCTATCGAAACTATCAATAGCGAGGAGAATATGAAGCTCCAGGAAATCTCAATGCAGCAAATCCCCGACGGTGTTCCCGAGCAGCTTTTCTCTCTGTTACAGGAATTGAAGAAGACCGTGGTCTTGTTCCAGAGCCATGAACAGAGGAAAGAAGCTCTTCACCTTCTTCAACAAGAGAAGATGTTTCAGACCCTCGGTGATCTTATTCAGAGGGCTTCTCAGTTCATTTCTGGGGAAGCTACGGAACCGGAACCGCCCAATTCAGTCGAACCGGCGGGGGAAATCGAGATTGACGTTCGTATCGGTGATGACAGTCTGGTGAAGGGAAAGGAAGACGGAGATAAACCGGAGAAAATCAACCTCAACGTTGAAAGAAGATCGTCTGCTAAGACATCTTTCTCTGCTGGTTAGCTCCAATTTCTCTCACTCTTGCGATTTTCCCCCCGAAAAGTATTCCAACGACATATTTAACACGGATTATGTTTCTTTTGCATTTCCTGTACATATTTTGTATACGGATTGTGTTTTGAAATTGGAAAAAATAAACACCAAAGTGCCAAATCCAGCATAATTTAGTCTGATTATGCTCTCTCAGTTTTTTCCCCCAATTTTCTGTTATATGTATAGACTGTAGAGGTTCGTTTCTTTTGTTTTTTCTTGGCCTGAGTATAGAGGTTCATTAAAACAACTCATAGTCTCTATACACCAAAATTACTGTTGTTAACCACTTCTTTTATCTCTTATTTGGCCTCTAATCTTTAGGATTTGACATGGTCAAACATGAAAGCTAAAAACGACAACAGAATCTGGTATGAACGGTATTTCTGGTATTTTTGAATTAATCAGTTTTATGGAGCGATTTACATATTCCTACAGTAGTGTATGGTGGCTTCTGTAACTTGCAATCCTTATCCTGTCAATCAATTCACTCAGCTAAATTTTCATCCTTTGACATGAGATTATTTTGCAGCTGATGGAAACTCTGAGAAACTGAGTCTCATGAAAGTGGCCACTGTTATTGAAACCTATGCTAATAGTGGAGCAACAATCCTTGAGCTTAGAGGGAAACTTGTGGACCAGATGGAATGGTTGCCTGTTTCAATTGGGAAACTCTCTAATGTGTGTGAGATGGACCTATCTGAGAACAGAATCATGGCTCTCCCTTCCACCTTTGGGGAGCTCAAGGCCTTAACAAAGCTTGATCTTCATGCCAACCAGCTTATAAACCTTCCACACTCTTTTGGGGAATTGATCAACCTCACTGATATTGACCTCCGTGGCAATAGGTTGAGATCACTGCCAGCTTCTTTTGAAAAGTTGGAGAATCTCATTGATCTTGACCTGAGTTCAAATGAATTCGCACAATTACCTGATTTGATTGGGAATTTAAGAAGCTTGAGGAGATTAAACATTGAAACGAATGAACTTGAGGAGCTACCTTATACAATTGGAAATTGCTCGTCACTCTCAGAGTTGAGATTAGACTTTAATCAGCTCAAAGCCCTTCCTGAGGCAATTGGGAATCTTGAGTTATTAGAGATTTTAACTCTGCACTATAACAGAGTTAAAAGGTTGCCTACTACAACGGGCAACCTGAGAAGATTGAAGGAACTTGACGCTAGCTTTAATGAACTGGAATTCATACCAGAGAACCTATGTTTTGCTGTGAGTCTGAAGAAATTAAACCTGTCTAATAACTTTGCAGACCTAAGAGCCTTGCCAAAATCAATTGGGAATCTTGAAATGCTTGAGGAGTTGGATATAAGTGATGATCAAATAAAAGCATTACCAGAGTCTTTCGGGTTCTTGTCCAAATTGAGAGTTTTTCGTGCTGATCAGACTCCTCTTGAAGTACCACCCAGAGAAGTGGTCAAGTTGGGTGCTCAGGTATCTAAATAAATTCACAGAGAAACTGCATTTTATCTCAAAAGCACTAAGCACTAAACAGTGCATTCGGGGAGGTGTAGGCAGTGGATTTATTATTTTAAAGTTTAAGAAAGAAGTATTTAGTTTAACTAACGAGAGGTAAAATGTAATATTCCTGGGTAATATTGGGAACTTTTTTCTGTTTTCAATAGAACTGAACTAAACTTCATTTTCTTTTGCTCACCAGGAAGTTGTGCAGTATATGGCCGATTTTGTAGCCAAGAGGGATGCGAAACTTCTGGTACCAAAGAAGAAGAAGATGGGGTTTTGGTTCTGGTTTTGCTCAATATTTTGCCCCAAACAGAGACGATTTTGAATGAAACCATGTCATTTAGGTTCTCTCACGGTACATTTCACCCTCTTGTGTAATTTGGAAAGCCTTTCTGAGGGGAACTGTTCAATGCTTGTAAACTTTTGCTTAATCTTGTTTTGATTGTTTATCATAAGACTGTAAATTTCTGGTGTGCCTATCAGTTGCAAAATGTAATGAATGAAAACAAAATAATGTATAGTAATAACAGGAACATCAGCCTGGTCTTGCTCAGTATAAAATACCCCTTCTGGTCCTAAATATAAAACAAAGTTAACTTTTTTAGAGAGATTAAAGAAGTTAATTAAATTATTTTGGAGCATATCTGTTTTTATTTTTTCTTCAAATTAATTAGTTTGACTAATAAATTGATATATAATTTAAGGATAGACAACATATAATATGATTAAGTAACTTATTTAACTTTCTTAATTTCTTAAAAAAAAAGTCAATTTTGTTTTATATTTATGACCGGAAGGGAGTAATTGTTCTTATGTTGTGATTAATATACTTTACAGTGATTTCTAGTGTTCCTGTTCTGACCTTTCTATTGTGTTTATGTTTTACTGGACCTGTGAAATTTTGTGAAGTCAGATTTTTTAAGAGAGAATTTTGGCAAGAGGGTAACAAATCATAAATCTAAAATCAGAGTCACTTCAAATAATGAAACTTTTTGCTCAGTTCATATCTAATTACATTATCACTAGATATTCTGAATTACATGAAATCTTCAAATCTTAAGAGTCCGTATATTTGTATCAGCATTATGTTTGTTTATTCTTTATAGGAATAACAGTACAAGGACTTATTATTAAGGGGATAGAGAAGAAAGACATTTTGATTAGCTGATTATTTGCGTGTTTATTGAAATTCTTGTAAGTGTCATTGATTTCGAGAGGAATTTGGATTTCATGATGCCCATTCCATTACAAAGAAAGACGAATGAATGAGCATGAGGTTTGTAGGAAGGTGTAAGAAATAAATTATGAATATCCTTTTGGTGAACATGGATTCCTTATTTATATATCTATGATAATGAATAATGATAGATTGGCAAGGAAAAAAAAAGATAATTAATAATGATAGAGTTTAAGAAGGTTCCCATTATAAATAATCCACTAATAGAAATTTTTATTGTGATGGCAAAAAAATAGATGTTTTTAATGGCTCATTTGCGGGTTTTTGATATTTTGCCCATAATTAATTAATAATCAAAATGCCCCTGTGTGAAACCATATCACCCTTCTGCCCCTGTTTAGTCGATTACAACCCCATATGTAGTCGACTAAATAGTGCCAAAAAAAAATTTATGTATTCCTGCAATGTAATCGACTAAGCTACAATACTTAGTCGATTACATCGCGATCGATCTGTTTTTTGAAAACCCCATTTGGGGAAAATCGGAACTCTTATACTCGATTAGACTACCAAGTCTCTTCCCCTCGAAATTTTTCCCCAAAAGCTCCTTAAATCTGTTGGCGGGTTGAGAAGGGATCTTAAATCTAATGGCATTTGCATTGAGAAGGTATGTACTCATCTCCATTTCAAATTTTGCCCGTTGTTTTTTTGTTTATGCGAACCCTAATTTCTTTTCTGCTTTCATTGGATGGTTTTGTTATGTCTCTTTGATTGATTCGAGTATTTGATTCCTATTTAAGGATGAAAATGATGAATGTATATGGGAAAGTGAAAAGATTTACATCGGTTGATATTCATTTTTTTTTGTCGAATTACAGTTCAATTTTTTAAATTTTTTTGTTGTTGATTGTGTTTGTTTGTGAAAATGATGAATGTTTGTTGTTTATACTGATAAATGTTTATTTATGTTGTTTAAATTTTTTGAATTACTCATTTCCTTGAATGTTTGTTATTTATGTTGATTGTGTTTGTTTGTGAAAATGATGAATGTATATGGGAAAGTGAAAATGATGAATATTTGTTGTTTGTTGATGGTTTGTAATGTCCCTTTGTAGGTCTTTGTTGTTATCATGCGTCGCAGACAAGCTCCCACTAACACTGGCAGTGAGGGCAAGAGACGGATGAAGCAACGGCAGGAACGTAGGTCATCCTCCTCTAGGCCACAACAGCCTGAGTCCGTTGTTGATCTTTGTTTTGGTTATCTGGTTGATAATGATGCAGCACAGTATGCACAATTCATGGCTTCTTTTGCTAGCAGACTCATTTGCAAGCCGAAGTCATTAGATATGGTCTTCTTTGCGAAGGAGAGATTTGATATAGTGCCCTTATTGGAGGGTTCCCATTTGCGAAGGAGGGATTTGATATAGTGCCATTAGATTCAGGGTTCATGTATTTGTTGGTTTAGGGTGTTTATGTTTACTCTTGTTCTTTTGACTTGATGTATTTTTTGTTTGTGGGGTTAAACTTTGTCAATTTGTACTGAAATTGGTGTTTTTTGTGTAATGAATGTTGTTGCTTTTGGTTTATGTTGTTTAAGTTTTTTTCATTTCGATAATGACGTTTTATAGTGTAATCGACTAAACCAATTGTAGAAGGGTGCTGACTTGCTGATTTCGAATGGTTGCTTGCACTAAACCATATCTAGTCGATTACACCATAAATATGTGACTCGAGGAAGGTATTTTTAGCATCAATTATTGGTGGTTCATAGGCTTAGTCCATTAATGACCCGAAATTAGTTAATGGTTCGTTATAACATAACAATTTGACATTTTCATTCTTCGATTGAGTAATTACAAAAACAAGTCATTACAACTCAATACAAAACACATCACATAACATTCAAGCTTGTTTAATCCTTATATTATGACCAACTTGGTTGCAATTCCTACATTTAGGCTAACTATAGTCTCCACTTTGGCAATCAACCAATGAATGCAATGGCTGCCATGTAGCCCCAATTTTTAGTAAATTCTTTCTTTGAGCTCGTTGTACATAGTGCCCCGTTTGATTTTCATCATTTTCATTTTCCCTTCAAATTGAACACCATCGGGACCTTCAAAATGCCTGCCACTATGGTAGATTACAGTAACGTGTGTGTTTAAACTTGAACTCATCCTTCACACCAGAAATTGGAAGATGCAAAAGGGTGGATTTCAGATTTTACAAAAAAACCAAAGATTAATAAAGTGAAACTACAATGATTACACAAAAATAATACTTTGAACAAGGTGGGATGATATTACACTTTGAAGGGCTGCACTAAAAATGAGAAAAGAGATAGATTTGAGGGGGAAAAGGGGTACATTCGAGTATAGGGATTCCGATTTTCCCCAAATGGGGTTTTAAAAAAACAGATCTGTCGCGATGTAATCAAGTAAGTACTATAGTTTAGTCGATTACATCGCGGGAAAACAAAAAAATGGCCCTGTTTAGTCGACTACATATCGGGTTATAATCGACTAAACATGGGCAGAAGGGTGATATAGTTTTACACAGGGGCATTTTGGTTATTAATTAATTAATTAAGGGCAAAAGGGTCAAAAACCCGCTCATTTGCTCTAATTCTTTATTGTTTTTATTCTCATAAAAAATTATTTCAACGGAATAGTTTAAGATTAGGATTAGGAGTCTAACAAATCAATGAAAGTGGGCTGAAGAAATCTTATCCAGCACGGCATAATTTTGCGCATTCCATCTTATGTCATTTAGATATAGACATGGTTGAATTATAACAATTTTTTCTCAATTAAATAACAAGTATTTTATGGTTTGTTTGGCTTTCACTTTTATAAGTCCTTTTAAAAAGATTTCAAAAGTCAAAAAGATTTCAGTAGTCAATGCTTCTGAAAATCAATTTTTCAAAAGTTTCAATGAATCCGTTTTTTTAAAAAAAGATTTAACTCCACCCTCCCCAAAAAAAATAAAAAAAATCATTGCCGGATCTCAAGCTGCTAATGGCCGGCACCCAACCACCGGTGGTTGCAGGTCGTTCGAAGATCGGTCCTCCAGCGGCTGGCCGTGTGGCCCTCTGGCGAGGGTCATTTAAAAAAAAAAAAAAAAACCTAAGAGCAAAAGGATAAATTCACCTGAATTTGAAAATTCCAAAATGGTATTTGGTACCTTTAAGTCATTTAACAAATTTAACAGATATTTGGAGGTTTCGCAAATTCAAATGGTATTTAAATGTAATTTTTCCTTTATTAATCGTCTTCAACTGATTTTATTAAATTTAAATATAGTATGTTTTACAACATTTTGATAAAACCCGGGGTCAAAGCGAAAAGGTCCAAAGGAAACAAAAATCAAACTAAGAGGGCTATTTCATCTCTATATCCTTCTAAGCAAAAGCTCTGACTCCTCATTAAAGTAAAAATCTAAAAACTTTTTTTTTTTTGCTGCACAAAATTTACCTAACAAAATAAAGTCAAATGCCACAATGTTTGAATTCATATGTTTTCCCCACATCATCATCAAATTCGAGTTAGACATGGCAAAAAACACAAAAAAAAGTAGTGTTAGCAAATTCATAACCTAACACAATTTTTCATTTGAATGACATTATTGTGTTGCTTAATTTCTCTTATTGTTCTTTAGCATTGTCTTGTTGATGTTTGATTTCTTGTGACATGACATGTTTATTGAAGTTGAATGGAAAGTTTGAATAAAAAAACACAAAAAGAACAAAACCCAAGCAACACTAGCGTCTGGATCCTCTCCTTATCGGTTCTCTGTCTATCCCTCATCATCAGCAGATCCTGACCGTTAATATCTTGATCCAAGGGTCCAGAGCAATTTTCAAAAAAACCGCATGCGGTTTGTTTTAAATTTTCTCTAGACCCTTAGATCAAGATTTCAACGATCAAGATCAAAGATGAGGAGGGATGGGCAGAGACTGATGGGCAGAGTATCCTCTTCCAGCAACACTATTGTTACATACTCTAACTCTAAGATAAAGTTAGAATTCCACCAGTAACCATGTTAGACTCACCTTATGGGAGGGGTTCGATCCCTGCGTTGGTCAAGGCGCTAGGGGAGACATCCTAGGGATCTATGAAGCAGCCACATGGCTAACGCTGTGGTTAACGTTGTGGATTGGACTCCAAGCGTCCTGCCCTTGACTGTGGGTGAGCCCAACCCTTGTCCTAAAATTTTATATCAAAAAAAAAAAAAACCCATGTTAGAAGTAAAGGATGGGGTTTGAAAAATCTTCCTAATAGTCACCAATCTTCCTAACTGTCATCACGTAGGAAGAAGAAGTATTGCCATCAACACATACAACAAATTTGCTTAGTGAGTCTCTAACCATTGTGACCAATCTTTCCTTAACTCAAAGTCACGGGATATGAGCATAAAATTAAAGATATATTCCCTTTCCAGTCAAACCAACGAGTTTGAGTTATCTTAGAATCCTTTGTCTCTCATTTTCTTCTCAAAATTCCATCTATACTTTTAGATTAAAAAAATATATAGCTCAGATATCATATTTTATAAAACTATTATTTTAAACATATATAAATAAATTTAATTGGTTAAATTCTTATCTAAACCATTCATAACAACTTTTATCTTATTATATAGCCAGAAGTCATATACATTTTTGTCTTTTATCTTATTGTATGACCAGAAGTCATGTCTATGTACAACTTTTATTTATCTTGAAGATAAACGGAAAGAAGCCATATTATTTTAATCCTCATCTTGAGATTAATTGGCTTGAAGTCATGAGAAATAAATGGCTTAAAGCCATAAAGTTTTAATTTTTCTTGTAATATATTACTTTATGAATTATTTCTTGTCTTTATAGATTTTCCATTATTATTGTTTGTGTTTTTATATTGTGTTTTTATATTACATATTTTTTTGAATTTTCTTGCATTGCATTAAGTTTGAACTATGTTAAATCTTGTGAAATTTAAATTTGTGACTCTTGTCATTATCGGAAAGAACTATTTATCTTGTCTGATCCATGATTTTTCCACACCATCATTTGCATGAAGGTCTCAAATGAATATATGACCATAAAAGACCCACTTGTCCTTTGACACAATTTAAAAAAAAGGTATGAACACCAAAAGATGATTATCCTTCCAAATGCTCATTATGAATGAATGCATTCTTGCCTCCACGTGGCTAAACAAAACAATTTGCTTTTGTTGAAAAATCATGAATCTCATCCAACAAGTTTGACTACACTCCCAAAAGTGAATATAGTAATGATTGAATCTAATTATAGCTATGGATGTAGATGTAGCTACAACATCCAAAGTGGAGAAAGATTAAAATAAATCATGTTGATAAGGTGATAATTCTGAGTATGGTGACATGGATAATATCTGTTTGTATGTTGTTGATTTCTTAGCATAAATTATCTTTGTTTATTTAAACTGTTATTCTTTAGTATGTTTAAAGTTGCAAATATCATGTGTTTTTTTTCTTTTTTACTTATATTTTCCTTTATTTTCATGTTTCTTTTAAAGAATAATGAGTCTTATTAATAGAGCTTTCAAAATGGGGTGGACCCTATGGGCCAGCCCATTAAGCCCCATGTTTGGCCCCCATATCTTTAGCCCCCATAGGGCCATTTTTTGCCCTAACCCAAAATAAGCCCCACTCTTTGGGGTTATGTTGGGGCCATCCCGTGGGCCACCAATCAACCCCGCTTCTAACATTCAGAAATTGTACAAATCCATCTGAAACTACACCTCCTCGCCTTCTTCAATCAAAGAATTGGATTCACCCATCGCCACTAGCTCACTTCCGGTCCACTGCGCAAAAAACAACACTGATCCCTCTTTTTTTTTTAACAAATATTTCAGGATACTGTAGATATTTAAAGATACTGCCCGGTACTGAAAAAATAAGTTATTAACATCAATCTTGAATATTTATGTCTCGTTGATAATGCAACAACCCACACCGTACTCAAAAATGCTAAAAAATTTCCTTCCTTAGAAATGTGTGAAGCTAATTTTCAGACTATATCCAGAAGTATGAATCTGATTGAAGGCTCTGGAAGAGTCAATATTTTGTTACCGTAAGGAATAAAATTATACATTGATAATGCATTTTATTCTACCAAATCAAAAGGAAACTTATTGAGTTTCAAGGATATCAGTAAAAATGGATATCATGTAGAAACAACCAGTGAAAAAATAATCAAGAATGTCTTAATATTACAAATTTAGTTTCTAGTAGAAAATATTAGAAAGGTTTCCTACGTTTTCTTTTGGCTTGTATTATACATTTATAAACACAATTGAAAATTATGCTGTTGTAAACCAGAAGTTTGACAATACAAACTAGCAGTTTGTCAATGTAAACCAGAAATTTACTAATAAATTTAATGTTTGACATGACCGATTAGACCATCCTAGGTTAATTATGATGCGAAAAATAATTGAGAATTCATGCAGACATACCTTAAAGTGTAAACAAATACTACAATCCCATGATTTCTTATGTGTTGCATGTTATAAGGGAAAGTTGATTATTCGACCCTCACCAAGTAAATAGAAAGTGAGTCTCTTTCTTTTCTAGAACGAATACAAAAAGATATTTGAGTGCCAATATATCCACCATGCGGACCATTTAGGTATTATATGGTTTTAATTGACACATCAACTAAATAGTTGCATATGTGCTTATTATCTTCTCGCAACCTAACGTTTACAAGATTATTTGCTCAATTGATTAGATTAAGAGCACATTACCTTGATTATCCTATCAAGAAAATATGTCTTGATAATGCTAGTGAATTTACTTCGCAAGCTCTCAATGAATATTGTATGTCCCCTAGAATTAATGTTGAACATCCTATAGCTCATGTTCATACACAAAATAGACTTGCAAAATCCTTGTTAAACAGCTACAATTAATTGCCAGACTTCTACCTATGAGATCTAATCTCCCAATTTTTGTTTGGGGCCATGCCATTTTACATGCAACAATGTTAATTTGCATTAGACCAAAAAATTATCTAAAGATTTCCCTTTTACAAATGGTTTTTGGTCAGAAACCTAATATTTTCCATCTTAGAATCTGTAAGTGTGTAGTACATGTTCCTATAGCATCACCACAACGTACTAAAATGAGTCCTTAAAGGAGAATGAAAATATATGTTGTGTATGTATCTTCTTTGATAATAAAATATCTAGAACCATCTACACGAGATTTATTTATGGCTTAATTTGCCAATTGTCATTTTGATTAATCATTTTTCCCAACATTAAAGGGAGAAAATAAGCAGCTGGGTAAAGAGATTAGTTGGAATAAATTTTCATTGGCTCATTTGACCCTCATACATAACAATGTGAACAAGAAGTTTAAAAGATAATTCATTTACAGAATTTAACTAATTAAATTCCAGGAGCATTTACCGACCTAAAGAAAGTGACAAAGTCACATGTCCTAACTGCTAATGCTCCTGTCAGAATTGATGTCCCGAAAGGACAAACTATTGTGAATAAACCTAAAGCATGATAGGTCAATCGGTTCCAAAAATAAAAATCCTCAAAAGAGAAACGAAGTTAAGAATATAGATGGTCAAATTGAGGATAATCAAGAAAAGTTTGTAGCTCTACCAGAGCTGTCTCCTGAAGTGTTATTGTTTCTAGAAGTGATATCTCCATAAGAGAATGTAGTAGTCCCATAAGAGATCCAGATACTTGAAATGTGTGAAAATAATGAGATCTCAATAAATTATGTTATGAATGGAATCCGATAGGACCGAAATGAAGTTAACATTGACTACATCTTTGCTTATATTATAACATATGAAGCAATGAGGATCATGAGCCATAATCCATTAGCAAGTGCCAACAAATAAAGTATTGGCCCTTATGGAAATATACCATAAATGTAGAATTAAAATTATTGGCAAAATAAAATTGTTTTTGGACATGTAGTCCTTACACCTAAAAATGTAAAACATGTTGGATACGAATGGGTCATTGTCTGAAATAGAAATGAAAAGGGTGAAGTTACAAGATATAAAGCATGCCTTGTAGCCCAAGGCTTTACATAAAGATCTGGTATTGATTTTGAAGAAACGCATCCACTAGTAGTGAATGCAACTACTTTTTGTTATTCGATTAGCTTAACCGTAAAAGAAGGGCTTGATATGTGTTTAATGGATATCATGATTGCCTATTTGTATAGCTCACTTAACAATAATATTTATATAAAAGTCTTTGAAGGATTCAAGGTGCCAAAAGCACAAGTTCTTGAAGGACTCAAGATACCATAAGCATCCAATTCAAGTTCTCAAAAACAATATTCAATTAAATTAAATAATTCACTGTATGGTTTGAAATAATCAGGGCACATGTGATATAATCGTCTTAGTGAATATTTGTTGAAAGAATGATACAAGATCCAATATGCCCATGCATCTTTCTGAAAAGATCTGGAAGTGAGTTTATTATAATTGATGTTTATGTTAATGATATGAACATTATTGAAACTCCTGAACAGCTTCAAAAGACAATTAATTGTTTAAAGAAAGGATTTGAAATGAAGGACGTGGGAAGAACAAATTTATGTCTTGAATTATAGATTGAGTACCTGAAAAATGATATCTTTGTATATCAAGAAGCTTACACAAGGAAGCTCCTAGAGTGTTTTTACATAGATAAGTCACATCGATTATGTACCTTCATAGTTGTAAGGTTTTTGCAAGTGGATAAAGACTCATTTAGACCTCAAGTAATGAGTGAAGGATGTGATGAAGAACTGCTTGGTTTAGAAGTATCATACCTTAGTACTATTGAAGCACTAATGTATCTTGATAATCACACACATCTTGATATATCATTTGCTGTTAACTTATTAGCAAGATATAGTTCTTCACCAACACGAAGGCATTGCAACGGAGTAAGACACATTCTTTGTTACCTTTGAGGCACTATGAACGTATGGTTATTCTACTCAAATGTATCCAAGCATGAACCAGCTGGTTGTGCATATGCTGGATTTTTGCTTGATTCATATTATGGTAAATCACAAACTTGTTATCTATTTACAAGTGGAGGTGCAACTACTACATGGCGATCTGTGAAGCAAACTATATCAGCCACATCATCTAATCATACATAAATTCTAGCGATATTTGAAGCAAGCCAAGAATGTGTATGGTTAAGGTCAGTAATACATCACATATGAACTACTTGTCGTTTATCTTAAGGAAAATGGTCCCAACAGTCCTATATGAGGATAATGTTGCATGTATTGCCCAACTAAAGAAAGATATATTAAAGGCGATAGAATGAAACATATTTCACCAAAATTCTTCTTCACTTGTGACCTTCAAAAGGATGGTGAAATAGATATCCAACAAATCCATTCAAGTGAAAATCTAGCAGATTATTCAAAAAGTCACTTCCAGGCACAATCTCTAAAAAGCTTGTCCATGACATCGGTTTTCGTAAACTCAAAGATGTCAAATGATGTTGTCAAGAAGGGGAGTCGATACTTGATACACATTGTACTTTTTTCCCCTTATCTAGGTTTTCTTAGAAATGTTTTGAATGAGGCAGTACCGGACAGTGTATCAATGAATGATGTACTCTTTTCTTTGGTTAGGTTTTTGTCCCATTGGTTTTTCCTAATTAAAGTTTTTAATAAGGCACATTCATAATAGATATCTAAGAGAGAGTGTTATGAATATATTAATTATGTGGATGTCCATCGACTTTTGATCTCTCATATTCTAGTTAGCATTCATGAATAGTGGTTGGGAAACCAAAAATCTATGCATGAATGATATGATGGGGCACTAATGTCTATTTATCTATATTGATTGTAGCATTTATTATATATTGGTGGTGACTCTTGGAGGCTTATAAATATAGCCTTGTATAAAGCATTATAATCACAAGAAACTGAATGAGAATTGCTTCTCACTTTCTCTCTTGAATTTTCTGTTCTCTTATCTCTTGTTCCATTATCCCATATTTATCCTTTATTTTCATAACACATTTAAAATTTAAAAATAAGACACATTTTTCTTACCCCAAATTTGATGCAAATTGCATCACATGTTTTTCTATAGAATTGATTTTCTTTTCTAATTCATCATCAAAACGTAATTTCAAATGTGTGTGTATGCATTACATATTTTACTGATGGTTCCTTTTTCTAAAAAATTGACTTTCTTATCTATCATTTTAGAAGGCTTGTAAAACATGGTGTTTACAAGATTAATAATGCATATATGATTTAAAAGAATAATATAATCGAGAGAGGCAAATAGATTTTCAAAGACCAAATGTGCACCTCTAATCTCTTAGTTTTGAACTACATTGGATTTTTTTTTTTACCTGATTAAGTTTTAATTAATAATCGGTCAAAGTTGTAATAATTCTAAGGGAAAATTCTAAATAAATACCGTTTGAAATTGTAAAACCCTCAGAAGTCTTCCGAATTTGTAAAAAGACTAAAAGGTACAAAGGACCTATGAGGGATATGCAAATTCAGGTGAAATTACCCTTTTATCCTTAGTTTTAAATAAAATAATAATAATACCCTCCAACCCCACCCCCGCCATCGGCCGGCCGGCCAGCGGTGGTGGCCGCCGACAGGGGTTGGAGGGTTGTTTTTATTTATTTATTTAAAACTAAGGGCAAAATGGTCATTTCACCCGAATTTGCATATACATCATAGGTCCTTTGTACCTCTCAATCTTTTTACAAATTCGGAAGACTTCTGGGGGTTTTACAATTTCAAACAGTATTTATTTGAAATTTTCCCTAATTCTAAAGTCATTACTCATTATTTTACTTAAAAAGTTCAATTTTACCATTTAAAAATAGGATCAGAATTTCTTTTGGGCCAATGGTGCAATGATAGAATTTTGGATCATACAAAATACACAAAATGAAAACTAATAAAGGCCCTTTTGTTCGTTGGGCCTCAACTAGAAAACAACTTTCGAGTCTCCATGGAAGGCCGTCCGATTTCTATATCAAAAAAAAAAGGCCGTCCGATTTGGGAATGAAAACCCCAATTTCTGAATTCTAACTGCTTTTCATTTCACTTCCAGTCTTACTCCCTCACAAATCTCGACGCTTGTCGGACCTGAAATCTCAACTCGTTTGTTTGATTGTTTTGCAGCTCCTTAGTTCTTGCTTTCCAATCATAGGTACCGCCGTTTTGTTTGTCGTCGCTGTGTCTGTACATATTGATTTTTTAGTCGGTTTTATGCATACCGAAGCTTATGTTTTAATGATTTGCGGAATTCTTGCATCTGAAATCAGGTTTTAATTGTATAAGCCAAATTATATTTGTGAGTTAGTTTATATCGCCCCCTATGTATATAAAGACCCGTTCAATTGGACAACTGATTGAATTACCAACCATTATTCTCGTCAATGGATAAGCATGTTGGCAATTCGTACTGGAAGAGTTAGTTTGTTTCAATGCACAATCTGAAAGCTATAACTGATATTGTGAGAGTGCTAACAGCATGTAATGATATGGGGAACCCCTGAATATGACTGATGTGTCCTTTTACATTTGAAGGTGATCTGAATATGCATTGTAAAGGTTTAAGGATTTTTTTAATACATGATCTTTTTCTGCCAAGCTAGCTATTGATAAGCTTCTGCATTCTAGAACTCAAACTGGATTGGAATGGCTGAGAAATCCGGAAAACCTGATGAGGAGTTGAAAGTGCTTGGGAAAAACAACATCAATCAGAATTTGGATGTGTACATATGGGACATGGACGAGACCCTTATACTGCTTAACTCCTTGCTGAAGGAGTCCTATGCAGAGGCTTTTAATGGCATGAAGGATGTCCAGAAGGGTGTGGAGATTGGTAGGATGTGGGAAAAGCTCATCCTGCAATTATGTGATGATTATTTCTTCTATGAGCAAGTAAAGTTTGGCTATCATTTGGAGATCTGTGTCCCTTGTTTTATTTCTTGAATGTTCGTAATTTGATGTGGATTTTTTTCTTGCAGATTGAAAATTACAATAAGCCATTTCTTGATATTATGAGCCAATATGACGATGGAAGGGACCTTTCTGATTATGACTTCAACCAAGATGGTTTGGGTCCTCCCCATGATGATGGCAACAAAAGAAAGCTTGCCTATAGGCATCGAGTTATAGCCCAAAAGTACATATTGGTAAAAATAAAATATAGCTTATGCTATACGTACCTCTGTATGA
The DNA here is from genome assembly GCA_025563575.1 of Acacia pycnantha. Classification (NCBI taxonomy): domain Eukaryota; kingdom Viridiplantae; phylum Streptophyta; class Magnoliopsida; order Fabales; family Fabaceae; genus Acacia; species Acacia pycnantha. The sequence continues at coordinate 256,520 of JAMWYP010000302.1, read as the reverse complement.
GTTCACTTTTTTTACCTATACGCTTCATGGTGCAATGTAGATCCTTTTGTAATGTAATATAAAATTATTCACTTATATATAACAAGTTTAGTGTTGTAAATGAGTGCTACCTCTGTGATGAATTGACATAAAAGAAAATACTTCATTAAATTTAAAAGTTGACTACTGCAAAATGATTGGAAACTTCCAAAATTCCCATATCAACAAACTGATAGTTACAACAGATGATAAGAAATTTGTTGACAAATTAATTCTTGTAATATAGAATTAGACTTCCTTTTCAAAATCTCCTTACAAGCATGAGTGCATTAAATGCAGATAGTAATTTGAATGACCGAAAGTTGATGCACTTGATGGAGAATGAATATGTTGGGACTTAGAGTAAGGTTGTAACAAAAACAAGTGGTGCTGTACTTTTTCGGCAAACTCAATCATCATTAATATAACCTGGTGTGAAACTTAGCCTTCTTATTCTTGTTTCAGGGTTTAAAGAATCTCTTAGACCAAGAGACAGTTACACTCTGCGATCAATTGTACGAAACGACTGATGCATATACTGATAGATGGCTTTCCTCAGGTAGTTTTGACATCTCTTACAATTTTAGTGATTTTAATGGTGTCATTTGACTTGTTTTATTTATATCCTTCATCTTTAAATTACTGCAGCACGGGCATTTCTTAAGGAGTGTTTGGGTGAAAATAAGGATGCAGATTCCTCTGTTGCACTTTCTGAGACTAGTGCTGACTCAACCAATACGACACGCCAGCATGTTAATGTTTTAGTGACATCTGGATCGCTGATACCCACCCTTGTAAAATGCATGCTCTTCCGCATTGACAGCCTGCTAACTCATGAAAACAGTGAGTCCAATTTTCTTGTGTTTGACTTCCATGTTGTAGAATGGACTCATCATGCCAAAAATGATTACAATTCTTAAGGACATACCATTGCATTTTGCAGTTTATAGCTCATGGGACGTGGGGAAAGCTCAGTGCTTCCGATGGATCAAGGAGCGTTTTGACCATCCGAATGTACGTTTTTGTGTGATTGGAGATGGATGGGAAGAGTGTGAAGCAGCAAAAATAATGAAATGGCCATTTGTCAAGATTGACCCACGACCAGGCACACCATACAGGTTTCCTGGGCTCACCTTAAGAACAGTGAGCCACTACTTTTCTGTGGTGTATGGAAGTCTGAATGATGAGAATGAGAAAGAGAAAGATAAAGAATAGTGCTCAATCTTCTTGATGGCGTCATCTTGCTTTATAGGATTCCAGATCTGTACAAAAATTTCAGCCTTTCAAGTTTCAGCATATGCATGAATCACAGCCGTTCGATGGTCGTCACAAGTTATTACCCTATGCTGCTAGTTGATGTTGACGAGATTGAGGGAAACTACTCTTCTCTCACAATTGTAACAATTGTGAGTTGTAGATATGAATTTTAAGTTGTGGATCATCTGTCACTCCTAATAATGCATACAAGATAAATTATTCCCATCTTCATAAATATAAGACCTAATTGACTTTTTTGTGAGAGATTAAGGAAGTTAAATAAATTACTTAATCATATGATATGTTGTGTATCATTAGATTATATATTAGTTTATTAGTCAAACTAAAGGGAAAAACATTATAAATATAAATATTCTAAAGTAGTTTAATTAATTTCATTAATTTCTTTAAAAAAATTAACTTCATTTTATATTTAGGACTGGAGGGTAAAGGCCCTCATTTGTCCTTGTCTGTTATTGCTGGTTTGGTTTATATTTGGAGAGACTGAACAAGACAACCATCCCTAGGGCCTTTTGCCACACTATCCTCCAAAGCGAAATTTGGAATATTGGGAATAGAATAGTTTTCAGGCGAGGCAAATCAAAACCACATAACTTTGAATAAATTAGAACCCTTGAATGTCAATGTTCCAGGGAAATTTTTTTCTGATGGTTTAATGATTTCAATGTTTATTCACTTATTAGTTCTGGACTTCTGGTTTGTTTTTCTGGAAGATCCATCTAGCATGTGAAACTTAAGTCTTAAAATAAGAGAAGTTCTCACATATTTTTTTTTAAATTTTTAAATTAAGGCTTCAATTTTTAATCCTACTTAGGATCATTGAGCCCTTTGCACTGGACCTCGTTACCATGGTGATTTTAGCTCACTTGGAATGTTGATGACTTTTCATATCAGGAAATATTTTAATAAACGTTGTGGATCCTAAAAATATAAGCTTTGCCATAAAATCTTTAACCTTTTGTTCTTACTGTTTTTTCTTTTTTTTTTTTGTAGGTGATTAAATCTGAAACTGTTCATTTCATTTGAAAGATAGTAACATATATTTTGTCGCTTGTATATACTTTTGTGTCGCTTTTGTAAACACTCACTGATTTTTTATGTGATTAAATATTATTGATAATCAAATAATTTTTTCATAGTTAAATTAAATCTGGAGGCCCCGTTTGCTACAGGAAAATTTTGAGGAAGGAAAAGAACTTAGAGGAAGAGAAGGGAAGATTTTGAAAAATGAAAGAAGATGGCTTGAGAGAAGATGAGTTGTTTGATAGGAAGAAAATGAAGGGGTAGTAGTTGGTAAAGAATCAAGAAATATTTATTTTACCCTCAAAAGTAATTAATTCAAAATAAAAAAGAAAAATAAGTTTTTTGCTAAAACATATTTTAAGAAAATATGCTCTTGTCAAGTTCAATCTCGTGTAAAATTTTTTTTTTTGTCAAATTTGAACTTTCCTGCCAAGTTTAAATTTAAGAGGTAATTTGTTAAAAAAATGTGAACGTGGGAACTTGAGATTCCACCAATTTTGGTGGGATCTAATCTTCCCACATATGAGGGAAGATTGATGGGCTCGGAAACTTGGGTTTCCATAAAGATTTATCCAAAATGTATACTCCCTCTAGTCCTTATTATAAGACACCAACTATCAAGTTTATTTGGTCCTTTTTATAAGGCACTTGCTTATTCCCAATGAGCATTAATTATGTTTTTTCATGTCTGCTCATAGTTAATAAGGGTAGTGGGTGAGAGTAATAATTAATATAATATTAGAGTTTAGTGCAATTAGTAGGGGTAATATTGAAAATTACTTAGATTCTATGACAACTTTATTGACTTTTACTATTTTTATTGGTTTGTGAGAAAAGTTAGTTGGTGCCTTATAATAAAGACTAGAGGAAAGGGAGTACTAAACAAAGGAACTTTGCTAATGTTTCATTCTCTTCCCACCAATTCCGTATACCAAATGGGACCCGAATGGTACCCAGTCTAATTATGCGGCAGCAAACCTCTGTTCATTCATTAATTAGTTGTTTGTCCTTTTAGCAGCAGATAAATTAGGATCGGCGTGAGCTATACACTTTTTTTTTTGGTCAGGCGTGTGCTATAGCCATTATGTATATGCTACTGCCATAAATCCCAAAAAAAATCTCTTAATACCAGTTTAAGGCATTGAGTGGATTGATTTGATTTCAAGATAAAATTACCATTCAATGTTTCAATATGAACGAGACTGACGCAAAATCTCCAACTCAGCGATTTCTTCATTTGATTATATCTAATAAATATTGATTTTTTATAATTAGAATGGTAGTCACTATCGATCTGATGTTACAGGCGAATCAAACTTGTGATCTATTACTTCTAGCGTATTTTTCATGCCACTACGGCATTCACAATAAAGATAAACTTCTCCCTTTTAAATATACTGCATTTTTTTCTTTTTTCTTGTATTTATTTATCTATCCTAGAGTTAGAAGTAGGAGTGGAAATAGGTCAGGGGTCTGTGGCCAGACCTGTTAAAAGTCTGGTCAGGTCTGGCTTGTCAGGCTAAAATGTCAGGCCAATGCCTGTTTTAATGCATGTTTTGTCTTAATAGGTCAGGCTTAGGCCTCCAAATAGGCCTGACAGGCCGGCCTATTAAGAATAATTATTTTTTTTAATAAAAAACATTAATTAATATCCCTCCGGCCTGTTTACATTAGGCCTGTTGTCGGCCTGTATACTGTAGACCTGTTTCCAACCTGTTTACATTAGGCTTATTGTCGGCCTGTATACTATAAGCTTATTTCCGACCTGTTTGCATTTGGCCTGTTTTCGGCTTGTAAAAAATAAAGGCCTCTTAACAGGCCACAGGCCAGGCCAGCCAGCCTGCGCTAAAATTTTAGCTGCATAACAGCCACAGTCAGCTCAGCCACTTCCTTACATAATGCTGCTTGATCGCATTAAGGGTGAATCTGGCGCAACGACCTATTTCCACCCCTAGTTAGAAGTTAGAATGTGGAGAAAATTCAATAAAAAAGTACACAACTTTGGTGGTCCCTCTGACCTTGCATGCATTGAGCTTATCTACGGGTCTTGTTTTTAGTTATTTGTATCACTACATTTCTCCATTCACAAAAGTTGCTGTTGCTGTTCTATTCCACCCATACCTCACAAGGACTTTTCTTAGTGGTTTCCTCTTCTTGTATCTTCTCAAATCTTAACTTTCCATCCTCTTTCTTTCTCTATTCTACCCCTCAAAATTTCCCCCCTTTTTCTTATTTTCCCTTCACAATCATATACCCAGATACAGTTTCTTTCTGCAATGATTGTACAAGCAATTTTTGTCTTGGTACATTTGTTAACAGGCTTCTGTGATGCAGAAAATTAAAAAAACTAATGAAAGGAACAATGTTGTGAGTATAAGTATAAAGGGAGAGCTCAATCTCCTATTGGGGAGAGAGAATCCCTTAACCTTATATAACTCGTTTCTCTTGTGATGTAGGATTCATGACACAATGATTGTACAAGTAAGTTTTGTCTTGGTGTATTTGGTAACAGGCTTGTGTGTTGTCATTGCAGAGTTGTATATACAGAAAAGGAAAAAGAAAAACTTTTCACAGACATGACTCAGAAGCCTAACATGGCTCTGACTCATCAACTACGGCAATCATCTCATCTCATCTTTTGTCCAATTATCACGTTGCTGTTTAATAATTCTCCCACCTACTAATTTCAAGTTCCTTGCTGATCAAGGAGATGTCACTCTTTACTTCAATTGGGAAAAACGTGATATTGCAGCATGTTCTTTCAAATGGAATCATGTTCTTGGAGGCATTTTGATAGAGTTAATAATAATAATCTGATGCTCTAAAAGCACAAAGACAAAAAAAAAAGGTGGACCACAAAGCTTAAATGCTCACTCAAGCTTGGTTGTGCGTGGATTCAACATCTGCAACATACAATCAACGGGGGTTAACTCTAGTAGAAGAAGCTAGGCCTTTATAATTGGATAACTAATGTTCGAATCCTCATTAGAAGAGATGTCTATATTTGGTGCCAGACAAATTAGGAGGATACCGGTACTTAGTAAAAAAAGGGAAATTACATTTAGGTCCAAGTAAGAGAAAATACAACAAAGTTGTCCCTTAAAATCTCAAAATTGCATTTAAGTTCTGTGATATTTTTTTACAATAAATTCCAATTGTTAAATGACCATGAACTTGTCAGTAGACAGAAGCCCCTAGACTTATCCGTGGACGCTCATGGATTTGTCAATAAAATTGTAATTTATTACAAAAAAGTTCCACAAGGCTTAAATGCAATTTTGAGATTTCAAAGATTATTTTGTCATATTTTCTCTTATCCATACTTAAATGCAAGTTTCAAAAAAAAGAAAAAAGAAAAAGCACAGCAGAACTGGTGAGAAGAGTTTTGAAGACGGCCCTAATTGCCCTATAGAAGCAACGTGGCTCATTCTATACCACTGAACTCCATGACAGAAAAAAGAAAGTGTGGCTAGTTTGCCTCACTCACGTGCATGACTGTAAAGTGCACCTATGGTGTAGAGAGAGAAGGAGGGAGGGAGGGAGGGGTAGGACCCAGGCTTGCTTGGCGGAGTTGATCTTGATATACCACCAACAGAAATGTTGTTAGTTAATCACTCAGATATATAGTGGAAAGCAAGCGATGAAAGTTTCTAAAAGACTTAAATGACACAAAGATGAAGGTGAAAAAAAAAAGATGGTCATTTTACAATACAATTTTTCTTACTCTATTTCTTTCCAATGCTCACTTATATATCCTTTGTTTCATTTCATCCTCCCTCCCTCTCTTTCTCTCTCCCCAAACTTCTTCTGCGGAAGAAATTAAGTAGCTAAGGGCACTTGTTTGCCTCACTTCTTCCCTATTATTCAACTAAATTTCATTCCTTTCGAAAAGGGTCTTAAACTCTTAATGCTTTTCTGGTTCTGAGCTTCTTGCATGGCTTTCTGAGGAGAAACTTGTGCTCTCAGTGGTAATTGGCATCAATGGAAAATTGTATTTGTCTTTTCATGCCCTTTTAAATCCATCGACATTTGTATTACTTTCTTCCTCTCCTTATTTTTTGAATCTTTTCATTCTCTCCTCTCTTTTTTCAGGAATTGTGAAAATGGGAGAGAAAGTTTTGTTCTCTGTGTAGATATTGGAAAGAGAAAGAAACAATCTTGTTGAGAGATTATAATGCCAGTTCCACTTGCCCCTTACCCCACACCCCCAGCTCCATATACGCCTCCAGCTAATGGTATCTTGCTTTTTCTGTGCTTGCTTTACTCATTCATGTCGGTCCTCTCTGGTTGGTTGCTAACAAACTTTGTGGTTATGGACAGATTGAAGGGAGATTTGAACTCTTATATCGCTTGTTTCATTTTGGAAATTGCACTGTCCTTTTTTATTGTTAGTAGCCAATGTAGAGAAGAGAACAAGTAAATAGATAACACGGATATAAGATTGAAAGGAGTAAAAGAATTAAAAAAAAAAAAAAAAGCGATTCTTCTTTCCCCTAGCCAATGGAAAATTGGTGGATTAAAGATGATGATGTGTTTGATAAAATTCCTCAATGACTCTGTTTTGTATTGAATATGTGGATTTGACATATCTGATGATATGTCTTTATATAAAGTTGTTCAAGCAAGTCCAGTTTCTCTCACTTGGTCTGGAAGCTACAATCTTAATTAGTTGCTGTATTATCAATTTTAAAACATAAAAAATATTATATTTTTGCCTTTTTGGTAATGGGTTATTCATTTTGACCATGAAACTTACAAATGGTTTTTGTGAAAACCTGGGTTTTGTAAGGAGGTACACAACAAAGTCAGCTTGTGTGTTGTGGGTGTAGAAACCTTCTTCTCTATCCAGCTGGAGCAACATCTGTGTGCTGTGCTGTTTGCAATGCAGTCACTGCAGTGCCACCTCCTGGTATGCTTCTCTTTCCTCTCTCGCTCTCTCTCGGTCTATATGTGTCACAATCGATAAACCCTTGTGATGAACGATATATCTAAAGAGCTTGTTTGTTGGTGATAAAACATAATAGCATATTGTATTACCGATCTCACCTAATAGGATAAGACTTATTATTTATAATATCCCAACTCCTCACTCTCATTGTTCGCTTTGAGACCCCTATCACCCCTCACATTTTTAAAATTTAAAATGCGTCAAGGGTGATGGGTCCCAAAACAGACAATATCGAGAGAGCGAGGAAACGGGATGTTACATTATTGTTGTAGCTGTTGTTACAATCCAGAAACATCTTTTACGTGGCCAGGCACAGAAATGGCTCAGTTGGTTTGCGGAGCCTGCCACACATTACTCATGTACATACGAGGGGCTACAAGCGTGCAATGCTCCTGCTGTCACATTGTAAATCTAGCACTGGAAGGTATTCAACTATTTAAGGTTGCAACTCTGTTGAATAAATGACATTTGGATCCAGACACGTCTTTCCAGAAATACATTATATTGTTATGAGCTTGTGATGATCTGAATCACTACCTGGGGATGAGTATCATTTTGTGAATTTTTGACAGCAAATCAGGTGGCACATGTCAATTGTGGCAACTGTAGGATGCTACTGATGTACCAATATGGCGCAAGATCTGTTAAATGTGCAGTCTGCAATTTTGTAACATCTGTTGGGGTCAGTGCATTCTCTTAATTCTATACTGAACAGTATATTTATCTTATTCATTTCCCTCATTTTCTTTTTAACACAACAAAAAATATACTCTTTCGGCTCATAAATATAAGAGTTAAACTAGGGATTTACTTTGATTATAAATATAAGACCTCAATCAACATTGTCTTTTAAACTTGTAATTTTTTCTCAAAATACTCCTATTGATTGCACATATGAAAGATGTTTCCATCAAGAGTAATTTCAAAGCACATGACTAACAAGTATATTTTAAGAAAACCAACACATATTTACGGCAAATAGCTAACTTAAATGATTTCCGTAACATTTGTAAATTAGTTCTATAGCTATGTTAAGGACCTACTTCCTGGTCAATAGTAATCGCTAAATATCTTTTCTTAAGCCGATCAAAACTGCATATTAATCAATATCAACATGTAACATAAAATTTACAGAACTGTCCAATTCATAAACACTACAAAGCAGTACTCAGATTTATAAAAGTTTTGGTTACATGGATATTACTGAATGATGCAGGCCTCAGCAAGTACAGTTGAGCAGAAGTTCAGCGCCTAAATCTTCACAATAACAGTCATATGAGAATCTACCAAATAAAATGAGTGGATATCATCAGAAGGCAGATTATTATTATCTTAATCACATCATGTATAGAGTTATTGCCCTGTTTTGGTTTTGTCAAATAATTTTGATAACTTGGGGTGTACGAATATAACTATTCATGATAAGATTCTTGATTCTGTGCGCTTTGGAAATCTACATGTTTAGATAAGGTAAGCTCCATTTTCTCTTTGTTGCCAACTTTATTTTGAAAAGAATCACCCCAACTTGATTTATATTCTGTCTTTTTGAACAAGTCAAAAGTATAGCCATCGAAGTTAAGCAGTCAAAATATGGAATCAGATGGTTTAATTATGCAGGATAATGTCCGGGTTCGTTTAAAAATAGATACTTTGGATTATTCAACAAAGGGTTGTTTATTCCACAGTTCTGTATGGCAGATTTTGACCGGCATGGCTTATTTTCTTGAGTCTTCTAGACAAACCGACAACCAGATAAACACCACAAACCTTATCAAAATCCAGCATGAAATTTTGTTTTGGTTGACCAACTTGCCCATGCTACTGTAGAGAACCTCCAAAATGTAACAAAAGAAATAAATTGAACGAAAACTATAATGAAGAGATGAAGATGAAGATCTAATATGTTGAAGGGTCAAATTGATGACTTTGTTACTTCGTAAAGATTATTTATTGTGAACAGTTAGAAGACTGAGATAGGAAATAGCAGTAACTTTTTTAATGACGTTTGGGCCACCTGGTGTCCAGCGCTTTTTTTTTTTTTTTTTTAAATTCTATTACTAAATATCTTAGAAACCAACTAATCGGGATTGAAGTTTTACAATTAGGATGCCTCTATCTAAAGGTCATTTTTTTAAATAAGGTGGGATTCGAACTTGATTCACTCACTTTAGACTAAACTATGAACTTTTAAAGAAAGGAAGGAAGAGTTAACTGGGGGCATATCATTAATTGAATCACATAACAAAAGCAACCTTTTTGGTCGTTTTAGAATTTTAAATCACGTCATTTTCAGCATCTTGTTCTTCCCATCCACTGGTTTTGGAGTTGTATCAATCCTTGAGGAAGTGGCAGAAAATGAACCACAGTGAAATGATCTGATATGGACATCTCTTGTTAATTATCTCTGATCCTGTATTTCCCAGAGAATATCTGTGTTCCCATCATTTAATAAACGTCTCTCAACTGATAATTACTCTTTTGTGATTATATGGCATGCCTCCGTCGGGAAGATACTCCAATCTTAATAACAAAGACCGGCTTCTTTATTATTACTGCCTCTGCTCTTCCTGAATATAAAAGTGAAATAACTTTTTACGGATTTTAAAGAAATTAGTTCAGTTATTTATTTGTAATAAATATATGTTGATTTCCTTAAAGTATCATTTTTAGTCATGTATGGTGGAACTACTCTTGATGGAAACCTCTTTGATAAGGGTACTTTAGGGAAAAATTATAAATTCAAAAGAAAAGTAGATAAAGCTCTTATATGTAGAACAAAGTAAACTTCTTGCTTTACTCCTATAACTAAAACCGAAGGGAGAATCTGTTTTTAGTATAAAGTGGCAAGCTGAACCACTCAAAAGTTAACAAGATCAAACTCACAATCTCTTGCATAAGTTGGGCAACTTGGAACCATTGATCATTAAACTTTTTGTTATCATATGGCTATCTATTTGACCAGGTTAAATTCAATTATTGTCGGATCTTATTAGGGATAGGTCTCTCAAGGTGTTTTCCGTATTAGTAGGGACTCAAACTCAAGATTTCATGTTTAAGCAATCAAAGTCCTTTTTAGTATGACCAACGCATGCCAGTTGGTGAATGAACTTGTTCTTTATCTCTGAGTTCCTCAAGCCTTTACTGATTTTTTTTTTTATCAAATGAAGAAGCATCAAGTTCCTCAATCCTGCTGGTGGTGAATGGAGTCATCAGTGAGAGACCCATTTCATGTTGTGTGGGACCAGAGGGTCAATTTTTGAGAATTTGATGGTCTTCTTGTTGTGGGGGGTGAGTGGCATTTCAATTGGGGAAGAGGACCACAAAATGGTATATGCTTCTGCCTGATGCTCTCTCTATGTAATCAAAATCATGGTGGTTGGTTTTACTAGGTCGCTTGGGGAGTGTAGTTCCCAGGCTGCTGAGGAATGGGCTGTGGTTGAAGGGTTGCAGCTGGCTTGGGAGCTAGGTCTCAAGAAGGTTATTCTGGAATCTGATGCCAATGATGTTATTAATATCATTCTAGATGACTCTTGTGACTCTTGCAGTAACCTTATTTTGAGGGCTAGGGAGTTAATCCAGCGTAGTTGGCAGGTTGATTTCCTTGTTGTTTCTAGGGATCTCAATAGGGTGGCGGATTCCCTTGCTAAGATGGGTCTCTCCCAGTCTTCTATTTTTGCCGCTTGCCCTAGTGGCTTACGGTCCTTGTATGACCAGGAGTATTTGGGATTTATTTCCCCGCCTTTGTAGTTTCTTTATCTGCTTGTAGGCTCTATGCCTTCTTTTTTATCAAAAAAAAAAAAAAAAAAAAATCATGGGACCCCCAAATTTCAATCCTAGACAGATCTGCCTTTTCCAACATCAAAGATGAACCCTGTTTCTCAACGTGTTCACATTAGGTGCTTTTCTCTTAGATGTTTTTTAGGTGTTTTTTCCTCTAATTAGAGGGATTAGGCATTTTTTAAAAAAAAAATTATATATTTAGATTATATTATATGCTGGATCTTGAAATTTTTTTGCACCCAATATCTCAAATTAATTAATTTTCAGTCATGCATTAAGAAATATTTTTTCTGTAACCTCAATATCCTGGAAATTAATTAATCTGAGATACTGGGTGCAAAAAAAATTTCAGGATGCAACATATAATCTAATCTCAATAAATAGAATAAAAAAAATGCCTAATCCCTCTAATTAGAGGGAAAAACACCTAAGAGAAAAGCATCCAATGTGAATTCGATTTCTCAACTTGACTTTTTGCATAGTGCCACACAAATTTCATCCACTCATAATTGGGTTCCCATGCTGCCTTTTCTTTTCCTTTGCAATTGAAGGAAAATAAGTTATTAAATAATTTGTAATATTAAAAAAATGAGAACTTTCAATTTTTGGAGCCCAATCTCATTATGTTTTTGTTCTTGTTCATTTAGGTCTGCCTCTGCATACATTTTTCTTTTTTTACAGTCTAAGAATAAGACGCTTGAAACCCACTCCGCAAATAATTCAGAATTAAGAGTACACATGTCTCCACCTTAGCCTGGGTTACCGTTGCTTCGCAGGCCCTAGGATGTCTCTATCAGTGCCTTGACCAACTCCAAAATCGAACCTCTTCCCTTTTTTGTAAGAGTGTATGACCTCTTTACCAGTTGAACCCAAGGACGAGGGGTGCCTTTGCATACAATTTTTTTTTATATATATATAAAATTTGAGAGGGGTTGGGTTCACCCACAGTCCAAGGGCAGGGCGCTATAGCTTTGCTCCCCAGGACATACAGGATTGAGAGTACACATGCTTCCTCCTTAGCCTGCATTTCCACAAGTTTACATCACCTAGTATGTCTCCCTCAGCGCCTTGACCAACTCCAAGATCGAACCCCTCCCTAAAAAGAGTAAGTTTGGTTCGTATAGGACAGGCCCAATCAAGGTAGCTTTCTTTAAGATGTTACTCCGCCCATCCTTAACGTAAGAAAAATTTAATCAGCATCACTTTCAAAAGGAGAAGAACACAAATTTAAATCTCAGAAAACATATTTATTGGGAGAGACGAAAACTCTTAACACTTTAAACCTTGAAAAGGGAAACTCTTGACCAAATCAAAAATTCGATTATATTAAAAAAGGTAGTCAAGTTAGTTAATTATAATAAATATGATATGTTTTCCCTCAAAATACCCTTGTTTGAACTTTAAAGCTAAATTTCTCAAAATGCTTAAGATATTACCAAAATGTTTAAACTTAATGATTATTGTTATACTTAATTATTGTTGGAGAATGATAAATATGGGAAGTAAATCTTATATTTAAAATCAGGACCAATCCTCTAATTAAATCATATATTAAGTACAAAAGAGTGTTATTTTATAAAGGAATAGGGGGGATATTGTAAAATGAGAATGAAACTTAAAATGTCTAATCTTCTTCCTAGTGACAACAACGTAGGCATATATATCATAATCTTGCATCCAAGTTGAGATGGCCACGCATAACTATGTTTTTGTTTTGCATATAGAAATACCTTTTTTGGAAGATAATAGTATGTATGAGAAAAGAAATGAGAGATTGAACAGCAGGAGTTTATGAACAGAACAAAATATGATAGATACGCGTTCGGTGGATATCTATCTATAGTTGACCAAAATAAAAAAGATATCAATCTATAGTCTATCAAATGCTGACAAAAGTCAAGAGACGTGCCCAAAAAGAAATCATCTTGAATTTGTAATTTTCAGTTTTCTAATTATCCTCCTCTCCTTAATATACCACTTATTCAGTTTTTTTAAAAATATAAAACAAAAATTAATGACTTACGTTGTGTATCATTATGTTATATTCCTACCCTGTGGTCATTATATTAAAGTATAAACTAATAAATGTATTTAATCCCTTTTATAAGGTATTTGCTTATTTTCAAAGAGCATTAAATATTTTTTACACGTATGGCTACAATTAATAAAGATAGTGGGTGAGAGTAATAATTAATGTTTCATCTGATCTTTATTATAAGGCACCAACTAATAATGCTCACAAACCAATAAAAACAGTTAAAGTCATTAAATTTGTTCTAAAATTTAATTAATTTTCAATATTATCCCTACTAATTGCTCTAAACTCTAATATCATATTAATTATTGCTCTCACCCACTACCCTTATTCATGAAGGATATACATAAAAAAAGTATTTAATGCTTTTTAGAAACAAGCAAGTGCCTTATAAAAGGACCAAATACACTTCTTAGTCAGTGTCTTATAATAAAGACTTGAGGGAGTATAATATTAGAATTCAGTGCAATTAGTAGGGGTAACCTTGGAGATTACTTAAATTTTAGGACAAATCTAATGACTTCAATTGTTTTTATTGGTTTGTGAGAATTGTTAGTTGGTACCTTATAATAAGGACAGGAGGGAGTATATCATATTATAAGTCGGATAAATTGGTTTGGAAAAAAACGATAAATATAAATATTTCCTCCAAGCCTATTTATAAGAGCTCGATAATCAAATTACATGTTTTAAGAAAGGAGTTAATAGTCAAAAACAATAACTATGTCTAAAATTATTTATTTATTTTTTGTTACCAAGTACACCTTTATTTATAAAAGGCAAGAGTGAGTATAAATATCCCCATCCTTTTGATTAATGCAGTACATATAATTAATGAGGAGTAGCAATAAAAAAAAAAAAAACTTATTAAATGTTCAACTATCATTAGACTTTAATAAAAAGGGCCAAAATAATGCAAATTTTAGGCACTTATAAATTTTCTTTTAGCTTCAAGGTCTTGTATGAAACATGGAGGATAAACGACCAACATCTATTGAGAGTAAATAGAAAGAAACTTGCTCTCCTTCAACCATGTCTTTGGTTCGAGGTATGGGAATGGAAAAATGATGTTGAAAGCTCTTCCCTATAGCCATGACCCGATTCGTGACAAATCCGGATTAATCGAAACTGAAGGTAGTGGGTAAAAAAACAAAATATATGGATGTGGCTATCTTTGATTGATTTCTACGCGGCAAAAAGTGAATGGCAATAGCCCTGCATGTTGAACACGTGGCGCCCAACGTGCTCTACTCCTAAGTCTTCGCTTTCTCAAAGCTTCGGGCTTCAAATTTCCCATAACCTGCACATAAATAGAGAAACAGAGTTGTTCATCACAAACGCTTTAATCAATCAAATTCAGAAAGGAGAACAAAAAAAACAAAACAGAGAGATGCAATCTGCAAAGGAGAAGCTGAGCAACATGGCCAGTGCTGCCAAGGAGCACGTGGACATTTACAAAGCCAAAATAGATGAAAAGGTCAGATTTTGAAACTTGCCCATAACACATTTCTATCTTCCAAAAACATTTAACATGTCTCGCATAATTATCAAGCTTATCATGATTGATTAATCGTAGAATTGAATGGTGTAGGTCGACAAAGCAACGGCAAGAACAGAGGAAGAGAAGTTAATAGCACACGAGAGGGCCAAGGCTAAGAAAGCTCAAGCAAAAATGGAGCTACATGAAGCAAAAGCCAGGCATGCAGCTGAGAAGCTAGGAGCCAAGCAACCACATCATTTGGTCGGGGCTCACCAACATGGGATGAATCAGCCAGGCTATGGGGCGGCTCCGGTGCCGGAAAACTCTTACCCACCTGCAGGAAACTATCCCATGAACAGGCATATTTAGATGTCAAGTTTCTCCCAAGTTCCTTTTAGGAGAGTTCTTTTTTAATATAGTCCCTCCTGATGTCTCTGGGGATGGCTTCTATCTTTTGGTTTCATTCTAGTTCTTTTGTTCCTTTTGTTTTTTTCTTTGGAACAATAGATGTCATAGTTGTCCATGGTTCTATTATATCAGTTAGAAAATCAGCTTCTACACTCAATCGAGTAATCATATTTGGGTGCTATTAAATTAGGGAAGTCTATAAACAACTATATCTACAAATAAAACCTACTATCTCTATACATTAAAGCACTGAGTAGCTCAAGTTTCTCATCTTCCCCATTATATCTGTTTGGATTAGCGGTAAAAGCTGCTTTTCCAACATGATTTCAATATACGAAATAAATATGTGATAGAAGTTTTGTCTTGACTTATATAAACGTGATTTATATAAACGTGATTTTTTAACGTCACGGGCAAATATGCCCGTAATTCACCGAGGCTTATGACAAGCAAGCACGTCGAGATATGCTTGGACCATCTGTGCATTCTACATTTTTTCTCCAATAAATAACATCTTAAACAGCAACAGAAAAATTCTTCAAAGAATAGTGGAAACTGAAAGGAGAAAAAAACAAAATCAGTAAAAGGATATTATTACTTTATTAGGTTCCCCATTTGGATTCAACAGTGACGCAGAAATAAAGCCAATACAAAACAATGTGGAACCAGTAAATTCTGGAAAGTAAGGGCTTGAGGATGCCATGGCAGTGTAGACACAACATGGAGACATAATTGGAACGAAAAAGGAGAAATGAAGCATCAGACATAATTGCGAGGTAGCATCAATTTCTTTCGTAAGAAAGAAATGCAATGCGCGAGCATGAGCTCGAGTTTGATCATCGTCTTCACCAAATTGAAGAGAGATCTTAGGAAAGGATATAGTGAGCACCGAGCAGAACGGATGGCAGAAACAACATCTAGGATGGTGATTCATGAACTCCTCTTTTGCATTTCCAGCTTCCAGAACGATAGGAACAACGCTCATCATGCCAAAGTTTTACCGATTTAGGCGCAATATAATCTAGCTTAGAAGCGTGTAAGTTGGCCAAGATAATGGAGATCATATTCTTTTTTCGATGAAATGGAGATCATACTCTTTTTTTTTTGCTAAAAAAGGAAGGCACTAGGCCTAAATTACAAAGAAGAAATTACATCATTGGTGTTCTGGTGTAGAACACAGATGTCCAGCCGCGTGTATGGGCTGGTGATTTGATATTGGATCAAGGGTCTCGGCCTGGGTGTGTATGTAGAAACACACAGGCAGAGACGAGATCACTGAACACAACCAGTCTCTTAGCCGAGGGGGTGGGGTGTGTGCTTAGTGTGGCAGTATGTAAAGTAGTCTAGGTTTTGAGCGTGTGTACCTTAGGGTTGTTTGACCGTGTATTTATAGGAAGTACCTGGGCGGCATTCGCGATATATCTGGCTTGTAATCTGAACTACCTATCTCCCTACGCATACGCTCCTATATTTCCGGGGTAGTTGAGATATCTTCGGATCGCTGTTATGGCGGATCTGATATACTTGCCTGCGTTTGGGCCCTATTGCGATTGGGCCTTATCCAGGTCCGTAATGATTGCCCCCAGCCGGTAGTGTGATGTTTGGACTGCCGGGGTGTATGACATCTTGGTTCACACCATCCGAGGTTTTGCCTTCATCCGATGTTTATATCAGACGTTTAATCTCTGGCTCCCTTCCGAATGGATGGTGCTTGTTGCTTGACCCAATGATCCGGGTGCTTAATGGTAGCCTAAGGGGACCGAGGTATTAGCCTACGGTCTTAAGAATGCCGTGGTGATGACCGACGACGTAGGGATCCGAGGTGATAACCTCTGGATGGAGTTAAAGCTCAAAATCCGACGACCCGAGGCCGTTGTTGTGACCGCGGCGTGACTCTTGAGAAGCCTACTCTGATCTTGCCATGATTAGCTGCGCCACCTGGCTTTCTGTGATTGGGGAGGCGCCTTGATTATCGTGTCAGCCGCCCCCGTATTTCGTGCGCATTAAATGCTCTGGCGGTACGTTACACGTCCCCTCAATTTTTTGGGGCGAAAGGTCGTGACTACCCTCGTCGGTTGGGTTTCTTTTGTTTCGAATTTCCCCCCTTCTTTTCTCTCGATATAACTACTGGCGTAGTTCACTTTGTCACTTTTTCCATTTGCTTATTACACTCCTACACGAAAGTTCTTCTGTACAAGGTTTTCTTGTCACCAGAGAGTATTGGTTCCTTCTTGTATCCCAGGAATTTAGTCAAGGCTTCTCATTTATCCAGGATTCTCCGTCGATTCTCGCTGTGCAAACTTCAGGTATCCATCTTACCTTCTTAGTTTTCTCTGCCATTCCAGCATTTACGTTCTGCCTTCTCCTTTTTCTTCTTTTCGCTGTTGCGTTTCTGGACTTGGGTTTCCTGAGTGAAATGTGGGTGAGTTGAGCTATCGAACCCATAGGTCTTGTCTTCTTGAGTTTTTGTTTTTAGTTTTTTTCCCCTCCTTCTTATCCTTGTGTTGGTTGTATAGGTTTGGGCTCTTGATGGATAGGAGAAAACATTCTTCGTCTTCACATCAGCCTTTAGGTCCCAATGATGATGAGGTTCTTCGTGAGCGTTATCCCTTTTTTAGTTATTGGTCGCTAGGGACCTCTTTAACCGAGGAGGAGAAACTGTCTTTGGCCCTCCGTGGTCGGTCGGGCGCGCGGAACGCTGGGAGGCCCCAGCCTGTGGTTTCTGGGTCCAGTCAGTCGAGACCTGGCCCTGCCAGGCCAGATTCTCATAGTTTGGCAGTTTCTGAGCCTCTTCTAGTCGAGCCCATAAACGCCTATCGAGTGCACCGTCCGTCCGAGTCGGGGTCATTACCAGCTGGTTATCACGGTTCCTGTTGGGATTGTGTTGCCGAGAGCTCCTCCCTTATTGCGAGTGGGCAAGACCGTATGGCCGAGGTCGTCTTGGGCTCATATCGGCATAACTCGTCAGTTGAGCCCGTGTCCAACTCCAAGGGTCCTCCTTCCTCAGATCTGTCTTCATCAGGTATTCTGCGTAGTTCTGACTTTAGTTTTATTTCCTTTTGTTGTAGGTAAATGGAGTCTACTTCTTCGCCTCGTCCTTCAGTTTCTGAGCCGATCTGCGCCACTCGGGAACCAGGGTCTCCTAACTTCTTTCTTTTCTATCGGGATTATATGACCCGGCTCGGTATTCGCTTTCCGTTTACCGGGTTCCAAATGTCCGTTCTCCACTACCTTCATCTAGCTCCTTCTCAGCTTCATCCAAACGGGTGGGGTTATCTGGCGGCGTTCGCATATCTCTGCGGGACGATGGATCCCGCCATTCCGTGTACCGCCGCCCTATTCCTTCATTTTTTCTCTCCTTTCACCCCTCGGTCGGGCAAGGAACCGCCTCTTTGAAAGGGCTAACTTCTCTTCGTCTTGAGGCGGCAGGAAACTTATGAATTCTTTCTCCGACTCCTTCAAGCATTTCAAAAATGCTTTCTTTAAAGTTGTTGCAATCCCTGGGGAAGTGCCCTGGTTTCTGAAAGCCGCTGAAGGTCCGGGCGTTGAGTGGCGCTTCCCTCTTTACTGGACCTCCGAACATCATAATTTCTCCTCTTCCACGTATCAATTCTCGGCCAAAGATCTCTCTGAGGAAGAGAGGGAGTATGCCGCTCGGTTGGCATCTTACGTTGCCGAACACGGCGTCAAAAGAGCGGCCTTCTATATCCAGAAGGCCGGCGTGTCGTCCGGCTCGGCCTCTAGTATGGCATTGTTGATGCGAATTCTGTTTTCCTACTTGCCTTTGGTTATCTAACTAGCTTCTGACTTTAGATTTATTGTTTTTGTAACAGGTCAAGTTGCTATGAATCTGAATCCGGATTACCTTGAGTATACTTTGCCGGATGTTGGGAAGCCGAAAGAGAAAGCTCCCAGGAAACGCCCAGCTGCCGAGCCTTTTAAGAAGCAAGGTCCTGCTGCCTCTAGGATCCCAAAACCTTCCTCGGCGAAGAGGGCCAAGGTCGGGGATTCCGCTGCTACAGCTTCGACTGTTCCCGAAGTAATACCTTCGTCTTCTCCGTCATTGGTAGCCGCGGCGGAGGTAGTGCCTTCGTCTACTCCTGCCTCTGCTGCTACTGGAACGCCTCCACATTCCGATCCGTCTCCTCCATCCTTAGAAAAGGGGAAACAAGTTCTCGTCTCTGATTCTGTTTCTCCCTTGTGCCCATCGGCTACCGTTCCTCGACCTAGTGGCTTCAAACGGAGCCAGGCCTGGAGTGGGGACGTTTCTGAAGAGATCGGCATGGCCTTCTTTCCGCCACGTCGGTTTTTGTCTCCTTAACCTCTTTCAGACGAGGACCTTCATGAAATCCATGATGTATCCGGTCGTCTTTGCAAGGCCCTTGGATTGTCTCAGGCCTACCCGCATCTCCATGGTTACTATGTTCGAGCTTCTGCGGAATCCCGAGCTCTATTTGGAGTCGGTGAGGAGAAAGTTAAACAACTAGCGTAAGAGAAAGAGAAGGTGAGGTGAAAGGGATGAATTGAAGACGGAACTTAAAAGTTCCCAGTTGCTGCGGACAAAGCCGGCGAGGATCTTCGTCGACCCACCAGCACCGACGCAAGCCCATACCGACTCGAGGCGGACACGGGATTCCCGGCGGAGGTTAATCATAATCGGCCGATGCCGGCTCTCGTCGGCCGAGGCCAACGCTAACTGACGAATCAAGTCCTCGCATTCTCTGTCTATGGATGCGGTCAAACGGCTTACGCAGCAACGTAGCGAGTTGTGCACGCAGTTGGAGCAAGCCCGAGACGGCCTGGCAGAGGAGAAGACCGCCCATGAGAAGGCGGTGGTGGCGGTAAGGAAGACCGCGTCAGATTGCTTCGTGATGGCCCTTGCCCAGATTGAGTACTTAAACCCAGGCGTGAAGCTGAACGTGGCTGGGTATGGATGTCGCTCCTGTTTTCAAGATGGTGTTCTTATTCCTCCGCCTCTATCTCTTGAAGATAGGTCGGCTTCAGATGCCGAAGTCAGCAGCGGGGAGCAAGCCGCAGGGGAGGCTACGTCCGGGGCCGGACCTGATGGTGACGAGGCCACTGCGGACAAGGGGGCTCCTTAACTTTTAGCTGTCTTTTTCATTTGCTTTGTTTTGTTTTCGGCCTATGATGCCGATTTTGTATTGTACCTCTGAACTTTTAACTTTATGAAGGAAGATTCAATTAAGTAGTCCATTATGTACTTTCACCTTTATGCGTAAAAAGCACAATGGATAGTTTTAGACCGGGCCAGGGTCTTTTAAGGGATTAGAGTCCGCTTAGTACTCTTCTGGTGTCAGAAACCAGGTGTCATGAATAGGGGTGTCTAAATATACCACGCTACGGGGTTCGGAGTTGTTATCCGGGTTTTTAACCGTAGGTAAGGGCAAATTGTCACATGCTCATCCGTGGTCGTCGTCGGGACACACTTTGACCAAGTGGACCCGATCGGGGTCCAGTATGACTATTCACCTTCTTACTTAGGTGTCAATTTCGATGCATCAAAATATTTACCGGGTGTATAGACCTCGGTGTCATGCCTTATTTAGCGAATCATTTTGATCCTCTTAAAATTGAACATTTGGTCAATAAACCATTTATTTATTCAAGAGATGATTAGCTTTACAAAGCTGACAATTGAAAGGAAAATTTGCAGAAGGGAAATGACTGAAACCAAAATAAGTTTGCAATAACAAAAATCAAAACTTAACTTGGACACGAGGTGTCCTTTACGACATCCTGGCTGTGACTGGGCCTTAACTGTAATAGGCCCTCAGTTTGTCGCCATTCCATGTCCTCTTGATGGGTTTCCTTGTCAGTGTTTCGAGAACATATGCTCCTCTTTCCAACTTCTCCTTGACTCGGTGCGGTCCTTCCCAATTTGCGGCCGCTTGCCGTCCCAGGCGTTCTTGTTACCGATGTCGGCCCTTCTTAGGACCAGGTCGCCCCGGTCAAATGCCCTGGGTTTGACCTTTCTATTGTGTTTCGCCGCCATCAATTTCTTGGCTGCTATGTCTCGGCAATGGGCCGTGGTCCTGACTTCATCTACCAGCTCCATCTCGGTTGCCAATGCCCTCGAATTCGATGGTTCTCCTTCCTCTAGGGTTCTAAGCCTTCTCCATGATGGCTGACCAACTTCGACTGGGATCATGGCTTCGCATCCGTATGTCATGCGGAAGGGTGTCTCTTGTGTAGCCGATTGGATAGTCGTGCGAATTTCCCACAAGACATTATAAAGTCATTCGACCCAACAGTGCCGCCTCTTGCATCTTTTTCCGAAGTCCGTCCAGATTACTTTGTTTGCCGCCTCCGCCTGCCCGTTTGATTGGGGGTGTTCGACCGATGCAAAGTGATGCGTGATGCCGAGGTCCACCATCATGTCCTGGAAATTCTTGTCAGTGAACTGGGTGCCGTTGTCTGTCACTACCTCGGCTGGGATTCCAAAGCGGTAAAAAATACTCTGTTGGATGAAGCGCCGGATCCTTGCCGAAGTGATGGTGGCGAGCGGCTCGGCTTCAATCAACTTGGTGAATTAGTCCACCGCCACGATTAGCCATCGAAGTTGTCCGGGGGCCGGCTTAAATGGTCCGAGTAAATCCATTCCCCATTTAAAGAAGGGCCACGGGGCCGAGATATATTCCATGTCTGATGGAGGGGACCAAATGATTTTGCCGTGTTTTTGGCAACTGTCACATGTTTTCACGAATTCGTTCGCGTCCGCCTGCATGGTCGGCCAGTAGTATCCGGCCCTAAGTGCCTTTCTTGCTAATGCTTTCGCACCCATGTGTTGTCCGTTGATTCCTCCACGGATCTCGGCGAGGACATATCTACTTTCGTGAGCACCAAGGCACCTTAAGTAGAGCTGTCAAAACGGGCCACCTTAAGAAGAAATTACATCATTGGTGTTCTGGTGTAGAACACAGATGTCCAGCCGCGTGTATAGGCTGGTGATTTGGTATTGGATCAAGGGTCTCGGCCTGGGTGTGTATGTAGAAACACACAGGCAGAGACGAGCTCACTGAACACAACCAGGCTCTTAGCCGAGGGGGTGGGGTGTGTGCTCAGTGTGGCAGTATGTAAAGTAGTCTAGGTTTTGAGTGTGTGTACCTTAGGCTGTTTGACCGTGTATTTATAGGAAGTACCTGGGGCGGCATTCGCGATATATCTGGCTTGTAATCTGAACTACCTATCTCCCTACGCATACGCTCCTATATTTCCGGGGTAGTTGAGATATCTTCGGATCGCTGTTATGGCGGATCTGATATACTTGCCTGCGTTTGGGCCCTATTGCGATTGGGCCTTATCCAGGTCCGTAACAATTGGGGAAATGAATCCCAAACTCTCCTGGATAGTCCTGTTCCTCAAATCCAAAGGGCACTCATTCAGGATGCTCGAATATGAAATGCCCCTCTTAGCTAACGCATCTGCGATTCTATTCGAATCCCTAGGAATCCATCTAACATTCACTTGCCAATCAAGGGACAACAAATCCCTAGCTTTCAAAATAACATTACTACAAGTCATACAATCCTGATCCAACAAACGATTAACGACAGAGTCCGCATCCGATTCCAAAATAATCTTTCTGAAGCCAAGATCCCAGACAATCTGAAGCCCCTCAACAACAGCCCACTCCTCAGCTTCGTTGGCCTGACAGTCACCAATCATCTTGGAATAGCCAAGCAGCCACGTACCCATCCAACTCTGACCACCCCGCCACAGCCGGCGTGGGAAGTAGCCCTAACACTTGCCCCATCCACATTCAGCTTTAGCCATCCAGTTGGAGGTTTCTCCCAGCCTGCCGGCTGTTGAATAGAAAATGGAGCCGACCCGCCTGCAAGGTTAGAAACAACAATAAAACTAGACCAAATCATGTGTATAGAAGCACCCAGGTTAGGAGGTTTGGTGAAATTACAATAAAAAATACATTTATTCCTCCATTCCCACAGCTTCCATATTATAGCCACACCAAAAAATAAATTCCAATACCTTCCCCACTTGACTCCCACTTGTTGACTTAGATTGAGGCTCAACCATTCTCTCAGGTTCAAAGAAAAAAAGGCAGACACATACCTTGGCTTAATCATAGCAGACCACATGTTTCTAACATATGCACAATCACGTAGAATATGCAGAATATCCTCTACATCAAGACACTCTAATTACAAGACACTCTAATTACAAATATATTAATTTTTCTTTAAAATTTTATTAGTTATATGTCGAACAGTTACTTGGAGCAACTTGATTTCTTTAGGGTTAAATTTTGTCCCGGAAGTATACACCTATAGTTTTTTCAGGTTTAATGTTACTTCAAAAATTTTAAAATATAGCAATATAGCTGGTACCATTAAAAAACTGACGTCGACTGTTAATTTTTTAACAAAAAAAGGAAATAATGCTGTTTTAAAACTTCCAAATGATATTAAATCTGAAAAAACTTCCATAGTAATATTTACTCCTAGGCGTATATTTTCAGAACGAATTTGCTACTTAACCCTTCAAAAAAACAATTTCAAAAATTCAGCTCCTTTATAATATTTAATTTATCAATTCGGTCTTGATATGATATAATACAGCGAGCATTACTCAATAATCATTAGCATTACAACAAGAGAAAGGGTACATCACAACAAAATATTAAGCGTACAAGAAAGAAAGGCAGAGGGGATGGGAATTCCAATAAAACGCTGACCTCAGAAATATCAAAACTAAGATTTCACACAAGCATTCACATCAACAGCACACTATGATGAGTAACCCCTCATCCTCTCATTAACAAGGAAACACTGCAGCAAAAGAATATTTCTTTGAATCTTCATTCTCTAGCCAGAGTCCATCCATAACATCTGAAACCACCAATCTACATTTTTTCTTCAGCATCTAATTTCGTATGATCCTGCTTTTGTAATATAACGAACCCACTCAACGGTATTGTACCCACTCTTCTCCCACACCTGCAGAGAGAGTAAATTTCATTAAACCGCAAACTTAAAAGAGGATGCATGTAAAAATGAGGGGGCAAAAAAGTCAGGATGGGCACCTTTAGAAATCGAACACGTAAGCCAGATGCTGTGAACATGGGAACCTGCGCGTACAAAACAAGGTTAACCCACCAGGTGAAAAGGGGATTCGGGCCAGTTTGGAGATAGTACAAGCTTAACAAGTGAACAGATGTGGTCAAAAGTGACCGCAAAACTATAAGATGTCATATTCCCCATGACCGACTTCTGCCCGAACAAGAGAGCCAATATGACATGAGCAGAGATTATATAATCCATGAGATGGAAGATTCCCAAGAATTAATTTTCTTGTCCAGTTCTTAGATGTGATTGTTGAGTGAGAAGTTGTATAATGCAGAATAGGATAAGCTGTCCCGAGTACTGTAAAGATTATTAAGCAATTGCCAGCACATCTTTGTGGAATTAAGTATAGGAGTGACAGATGACACACCTGAAATTCCATCTGAATTGGTGGCCTTGTCCAAGATTTCTTTTCCGCCATTGTAGAAATAAGTTCAACTTCTGCACTCAAGGTTGGCTCGGTTTGCCCAGGGAATTTTCTAATCCTATAAATCATAGAGTTATTAGAACATAATTGACTGAAACCATAAAGCATTCAAATTGAGATGAATGGAAATTTAAAATGTGATAACAAGGTGGGATGATGTAAACTTTTCACTTAATATTCATAATCAATGACCCTCACTTCCAAACCAAACAATCAATAGCAGCATTGTATTTAGCCCGGCCAGATGTTACTGTGAAACTTGTTTTTGCTGTTTGTTTTGGCACAGGAATTTTCACAACCACCCCAAGTGCAAACATTTTTGCACCAAAGACACTCTTCACCTGAAAAAGATTTTTAAAAAATTCAGCAAGTAGCATAATTGCAACCCTTCAATACATTAGACCTTCATCATGTAAAATTCCAAACCTTAACATTTACTTCCATCCGTGTTCGTCCAAGCTCCTTGATGGTAGGTAATACTTTGAAGGGGAGATTGACGCCCTCAGTGATACGATACCTACCCAGGACAATAATGTTAGTAGATATCGCTAGTGAAGTTCTAATATTAGGCAACAAAAAATGCTATACATCTTACTGTAACTACAAAAATATCTTTAAAGGAGCAGACATTGCTATTGTCTAGCTATGTCAAAATTCTAAGTGATAAGCAATAAGAAAATCATCTCATTTGAACTACCCAAAAAAAAAACAACAAAATAAGATTTGAAAGTAAAAAAGGAAAAAAAAACAAGGAGGGAGAAAGCAATCTATCAACTAAGCATAGCCCAGCGGTTTAACTAAATAAAATTAGAGATCCCAGGAAGCTATGACTGCCATGAAGAAAAAGGAGATTTGAGTGAAAGGACTAGGTATCAACAAATAATTCAAAATCATAAAATGGTTTGGGAAAAATAATTTTCTCAAGAAATAGGTGCTTACAAGACAGAATTCAGTTCAAATAAACCTCTTTTGACTCTGCTGCAACAAAATTTAGGGAACTGCATTTAAGTAAAACTAGCCAGTTTTATGCAGTCTTTACCTAAGCTCAGCCGCTTTCAGTTCTCTTTTAGCAAGCCTAATGTGGTGGCACAGAGGTAATAAAATGCTTGAGGATTAAAGTTTAATACAGCTGATCTATTACGAACTACATCATTTGGCTCTTACAAAGCACCAAAGACTCAGAGTGATTATATAACAGTTAATTGGTGGCTTAAAGGGGCAGAGCAAGGACTCAAACCAATGAAACCCCCTCTCTTTCAATTCCACTGAGACAGGAAGTTGTGTTTGAAGTAGATTAACCAAAAACAGTTAAGATGATATGGCATTATTAGCAAAATCTTACTTCATCAGTTCAAATTCACCATCAGGTGGCACAAAGCTAACAGTCTTCTCCGAGTTGAACCTTGTCAAATTTACACATTGATGGAAAGTGACATCATCAAGCTCAATGGTTTTACCACTGCAAAATATATTTAGTTGATGAGAAAAGGGACTATATCAAAAGAATGGGAAAAAGGAAAACATCAACACTTTGGAACATTTTTTTAATGATATTTGCAATAGATGAAAACAGAGAAGACTCAGAACAATCATATCAAAATGGAAAACTATCACTAGAAGCAAGAGAAGTAATCAAGGAAAACAGCACATATGAAAAGAACCTTTTAGTAGGACGGGATTTAAGTTGTGACTCTTTTTCAAGACCAATTTTGTCATTCAAACCCAACTTCAAATCAGGCATTCCAGAAAGAAAGCACTTCATGAGAATCTTCCCTGTCACATCACACCGCAAAACACTACCTGAAATTTTTTTATAAAAAAAGTTAGTATGAAACACAGTAGACAACATGGAGGCAATTGGAATGCAAAACCAACCTTTCGAAGACATAAGAAGATTTACACTTTCCACAATATCCAGGAAAACCTGCAACAAATCATTGTTAGAGTTATAGTGCCAATATTCAATATTTAATATTCAATACGATACGATAATAGGTAACATAAAATTCACCTCATTCTTTTTGTAGACAAGACCTTCTCTCCTCCATCCAACAGCTCCAGTCACTTGTAAAGTTGCATTTGGAACAGGTCTATCTGCAGGCTGTTTCCCCCAATGTACACAGTATATAACAAAGTAAAGGATTTAACAGGATACTCAATCGAGAAAGCAAGTAAGAATTAAATTTGGAAGAGAATGGAAATTGTGCCAGCAAGTCAGCTGTATAGACAGCAGTTACAAGTTCATGTTAGCTTTTTCTCAGTGGCTCAACAGCCTACGGTTAAGAAGTGGAGTAGAAAAGTGGTGAAATTATAAATGTGCAAAACAAAATGTCATCCAAGAATTGGGTGATAGTTCAATTTCGTACATTCATGCAATCATCTACCCTTTTGACATTGTCAATTTTTAATAACAATTGTGTGTCCTACCAACCACATCCCAGTTCATGTTGTTACTTCATAATAGTTACAACAGCATATGCGGACTAACCTTGGATGAGAAAGGGGACCTCACTCCTTCCTGGGTGATGTAAAGCTTCAAGATCTCTGGTGAAAGATTTTGTGGGTAACCAAAGTCCATGATTTCTGCAAATACACATCATGTTAATCATCTTTGATTTTCCCATTTACGACTAATATTTCTCCTTTTAGCCTAACAAGGTGATTGCTCTAGTTATATCAAATCATGAACGTGGAATGACTTCAATTCTAAAGGAAATATGATTTTTGGCCCTTGATAGATATATGCCTCAATTATTTAGTTTCTGAATCTTAAAAATATACCATTCTGTCATTGAAAGACATGTCTCAGTCATTTGCTTCTTGAACCTTGAAAATATAGAATTCAGTCCATTAAGGTCTCTTGACACCCTAATCACTAGTTCCTATCAATTGCTCAAGGATTAATGGCATTTCTAAGATTTAGGGACCAAGTTACTGAAGCATAAATCCTTCAGAGACCAGAAATACATTTTCTCTAGATTCAATTGCCACACAAATCACATACCATCCAGAAGCTCATATATGAGCACAAAATTATTGCGAATTGCATCTTCATCAAAAGCTCCGCCAAAATATGATTTAAATAGTGCAACAGCCTATAAAGAAAGAAGTACAAGTGTCATGGACCACAAAGATCAAACTTTTGTATCAGTGCAGATGGTGAATAACATACGAGGAGAACAGCGATAGTTTAGAAAAAAGCTGCAATAAATTAAGAGATTACAGACATCATTTTCACAATATTGAGAGCAGAAAATCATAATTTTGTTGGTACAAGAAAATCATAAATTTTACATAAGACAGTTATATTCTTGGCCTTAACAGTTTTGTCAGACTCAAGGTTATAGACTAATAAGAACTATAGCATGACAGTAAAACATAAAAGGGGGAGTGAAAATAAAGATCGACAGATATTGTTAAGTGAACCTGCCCAAACTGATTCCATTGACATCTATTTGAAGCAAAGACACAGTAACAGGATCAAATCATTCATGATAATATGGAAAACCTTATTCAAAGAATATAAAACTACATCGCTAAGTAAATGAGATCCAAATGTAGCATTCATTTTCCACGTGTTAAATATTTTATTCCTCTTGTGACATTCAATAGTATCACAATTAAACAGCACTGGCATGACTAGCCCATTGCACACCTTTGTTGGCAAGCAACGAACAAAATTATTAGATTAGATTTTGGGATACTAAGACAAGATCACCATTAATTTGTTTACATCTTATCTATAATATAGTCCAAGCATCAGTTGCCCAAAAGCCTTGTAGTAAATGAACCATAGACACATAAAAAAGGAGACATCTTCATGCCTAACTAGCATGTGCTCAGCATCTTTCTTCCATTCATATAATTGTTTTCCCTGCCAAAGCAAAGCACAAAGAGAAATAAAGCTGTCCAGATATAAAAGACATAATTTCCCAATCGAACCATCATCATGAAACTTCAAACAACCCAAAACTTCAAATGACCATGATAGAGTTGCCACGAAAATTATAAGCTCAAACCCACAGGATCATGAATGTCAAATCTGATCAAAGACATTTTTGCCAAAACAGAGTCCTATGAAAGAACTTAAGGATGTGCAGTCATTTAGATAATCAATAACTACAGCTAGATGCTAATAACAAATCAAATAGTGATCATTAGAAGTCAAAAAATGATGTGCAGATAATCTGTGCAAAGCGGTCCAAACATCATCCAGATTTATCTTGTCTTGCAACAGTAACGACAATAATTTAATGGACAAAAACAGTCATCAGCTAAGTGTAAAAAACAAGTAGATGTTAACTACCTCAACAACAAACTTAAAAGCACAAGCTACATTAGCATTGCTGCTGACAACAATCACAATGTAGACATTGCTGATCCTCATGTAAAAGAAAGAGCAGCCACCTATCTGCCTCACAGGACAAGTACCGAGCTCTTTTGTCTGCATTATATGTGTCCGGAAAGCATCCACCATATTTCCCCTGTAAAACTAAGTATTAGAGGAGACAACATTGTACATGATTGAGCTCCCATCACCCACAAAGAAGTAAAGGAAAGCCAGAAGAGAGCTTAGGTGATCTCTAGTAAAAGGAAAATTTAATTTCCCAAATACTTAGAAATTTATAAGATACTTGGTTATAAGAAATATGAAGAATAAAAGTATACGTATCGCAATTTGCATGGACCTGGAATTTCTAGTGTGACATTTGGTGCTGTGCGCTTGCGACACCACAAGGCATTGTTGTACCTTACGTTGAAAATGAATTTTACAATACTTGAAAACAAATGTGCTGCTCATTGTACACGCAAGGTACCTAGCGACTAGCATCGCAGCAGGGTTGCAATACCGAATTGCGCAGCAGCCATTCCAGGTTTGCACATGTCTTAGATAACATAAGAATGCTAACTTTTTTATAAACGTCGCATTAAACTTCTGATAAATAGATCTTCCAGCCTCTAGGAAACAAAATGACTAACACACGCCACTCAACTAAAACTCTGCTACCATAAGAATGAGCATAGTACAGTATTCCAAGATCTTATGCAAGGCTAAAATCAAATTCCAGGGCTTCAAAAAAGGGCACCCTGATAGTAATACTCGTAATCACAAGTCCTGGCTGCATTCCTAGCCAAGAGGAAAGCGTAGGGACAAAAATTGACTGAAAGTCGTACCCTACATTTAAGTTTTTATCAAAATAAGCCATACCATACAGCCAGGACAGAGCTCTCTCACTAAAATATGAATAGGCACATCCCATTGGATAATTCGTTAACCAGCCTAAGATCAGGAATTAGCGACAACGTACAAAGAAGTAGGAAAAGAAACAAAAATAGAAGATTCAGTTACCCGACATCGTCGCGATAAAGGCGGTTGATGAGAACATCTCCTCGGAGGTTCAAGAAGTATATAGCGGAAGCTGCAACCGGCATCTCCGATCCAGCGTATCAACTTCCAAATTTTCCGGCAAGGAGCTTCGGAAGATCAAACAGAAATGATCAAATAGCGATCTCCACAGAAAACCCAGTAGATCTGCGGTGCCGAAGTTGTGTCTTAGACAATGAACAGCAACAATTCTGTGCTGGCAGCAGCCAAATGCTGCATCGGACAAAGTCGTCGTCGATATGTCGCTACGTGGAAACGAGAATTTAGCGATGAAAATTAAACAAATAAGTTTGAAGGGAATTTGCAGAATCAAGAGGCTTCGTTTTTGAGTCGCGGGGGTTCCAGTCAGCGGAATTGGCCTTCGCAGTTCGCACCCTTTTGTTTTTGTGTTTTTTTTTCCCAACGCCTTCGCACCTTATTTGGACTTTCACGGCACGTGCGGGGTCTCAAAGTAGCGGTATTATTCTTTATTTTCGATTTTGGATTGTCGGAAATTGTCCTTCTAGTTAATAAAACATTACACCGATGTTTGATATAAAAGAGTAAATACCCTCCTTGCAAACATACGCGCTGTCCATTTTGGTCCCTAAGTAAAAAAAATATCATTTTTGGTCCTTTTTAGGGACTAAAAAGGATTTTTTGGGAATTTGTGAGGGATTAAAATGCCCACAAAAAATGACTAAAAGAGACCTTTTTTTTACTGTTTAAGGACTAAAAATGACATTTTTTTTTACTCAAAGACCAAAATAGGTAGCGCGTGTTATTTTAGGGACCAAAAAGGGTATTTACTCTATAAAATATAGTTGATTTTCTTTTTTTTTGAAGAGATTTAAAAAGCTAAATAATTTAGTTAAGCGATAAGGGTCTTATTTGCTCTAGAAGTTTTCGCTTAGAAGCACTGAGCACCCGAAAGTTTTTTTTGGAACAAAATTGCCCCAGAAGTTAATAAAATGGTGCAATTTTGTCCTGAAAATTGAGCAATTTTTTTGGAGCAATTTTACCTTGGAAATTTACAAATTGGAGCAACAATTTAATGGTCAAGATTAACAGAATGGCAAGATTGCTACATTTTTAAACTTCTTGGGCAATTTTGCTCCAAAAAAACTTTCAGAGCAAATAAGACCCTTATCCCTTTAGTTAATCATAGAATATGTCATGTATAATTTGATGATATATCATTTCGTAAGTCACACAAATCAATTTAGTATAAAAAAGATAAATATCAATATTTTAAAATAATTTATTTAAATTCGTTAATCTTTCCATAAAAATCAATTATGTTTTATATTAAGGAGTGGAGGAGTAAAATGTAAATTTGTAACCAGAACATACTACGAGTATTCATTACTCCTAAGTAATTCTTTAGAAAAATTAGGAAGAAGGACCAAGGAAAATAAATATTTATTAATAAGGATTTTAAAAATTGTAATTATTTTAAAAACCCAAAAATTAAAATAGAAATCCTTAATTACGAAATTAACCCTGACAAAATTCCTTCCATGTCCCCCTCGAGAGCATCCATTAAATTGGCTTTTATTTAGATATTAAGATTCATGTGATATTAACCATTTATTTAAGAATTTATTGTTTAAAAAATTTAAATTTTCGTATTTTTTTCATTTTTATAATTTTCTTTTTAGGTTAATCCCCTTTGTTTAAACTTTTTCCCATGAAAAATGACATATTTTTAAAAGAAATATATTATAAGATTGTTTTCTTGTTTTTTTAAGTTTTTAAAAATAATCAAAATTTAGAAAGAGGTATATTTCTATTTTATTTTTTGGTAAAAATTGGGGCTTAATTGCCCATTACTTCAATAAAAGAAATTAACCAGGATTTAGCCGTGGGTAAACAACTCTCACATTATCCCTAAACAGAAAATCTACCACCCCTGCTGGTGGAGAGTCTAAAATAGTAAAATCATCGTTACAAATAAAGTTATGCTTCGCTAACCAATCTGATCTTGTTGCAGCCCCGACCCTACGCCAATCTAATGCCCTGTACGAATCCCCAAATCTCAGCAGCCAAAGCCTGACATCGTCCTAACTTCCTACTGAACCCACAAATCCAGCTACCATCACTCCTCCTCAATACCCCTCTACAACCTGCCAAGCCTGGACATCCTTTTGCAAAGACCATCAAAATTTAGTTTCACCCACCCCTCTTCCGGGAAATTCCATTTAATTTCTCTTGGCTTCTTTAACAACCCAAGGTCATCAAATCTATTTAATGAGGTAATACACTCTCTAACATAATTCTGGATAATAAATTCAGGGCGAGCAGGCATCTTAAACCCTTCTTCAAATAATAACTTGTTCCTCCATCCCCAAATCATCCAACTGCACACCGAAAATACCATACTTCATTCTTCTCCAGTTTGCAGATTATTTAGCAGCCAACAATTCTTGTGTTCTGTAAAAAATTGTGGACGTACCTTTAACACCTTTAAGGCCAGCCACATCCGACGAGATTCCGGAAAACTTCTCAATACATGGTCTAGGTCCTCAACTCCTCTACCACACTTGCTACAAGTAGGCACACCTCCCAGGATACGTGCTCTTCTAGCGGCCGTGAGAAGCCGATTATGTGCTGCCAACCACAAAAATACCTGGATCCTTCTTGTGGTTTTCACCTTCCAAATCACCTTCCAAATGGCCCCCAGCTCTATATTCACATCTCCTCTCAACTGCTGGTACATTTGAGATACTGAATACCTGTTTCCTTGTCCCCCCCTCCACACAACTATATCGTCACCATCCTCAGGACACGGTGGGGGAATGACTTTTAATAGTTGAGTAACTTCCTGCGGTAGAACCCCATCAAGCCATGCCCAATTCCAATTCCCTTCTCTGTTTAAGGTTTGACTCACCGTGAGAGTTGAATTTAACATTCCCAACTCCCCTACAAAAAAGTGCCCCAATTTATCCACCCCATTCAACCATCTATCCTCCCAAAATTTCACACTCCTACCATCCCTTACCTCCCATCTAATACCCTTAATAACTTCAGGCCATAATCTAGCCACATTTTTCCATAAGCGTGAATCATGTTGCTTCACAATGCACTCAGCTAGCCAATTAGCACCCCTTCCATATTTAGCTTTCAGGACTTGAGAGCACAATCCTTTAGGTTTGGCTAATAAGTTCCATACAATCTTGCCTACTAGAGCATCATTCATCCCCTTCAATCTCCTTATACCTACACCTCCCTCCTCCTTAGGCCTACACACTCCTTCCCAACTAATGGCATATAATTTCTTCTTCTCCCTATTTGAACCCCAAATGAAATTCCTTTGGAGTTTTTCAACCTCGTCACAAACTTTACTTGGGATGTTTTCGTGTTGCATTTGGAAGTTTATAACCTGTGATGTTACTGATTGGACTAAAGTGATCCTTCTTGCTAGGGCTAGGGATTGGGTTTTCCAACCACTGAGTTTCCTCTGTACTTTGTCAATCAAAAATTGAAATTTAGCTCTGGAGCTACGACCTTGAGTGATATGTGCTCCTAAGTATCTTCCCAACTCTTCCTTGCGTTGAAACCCTCCCATCCCACAAATGATGTTTTGTTTGTCTCTAGGAACATTCTTCGAGAAGAAAATAGAAGTCTTACCTGGATTGATTTTCTGCCCTGAAACCTCTCCAAATAGATCCAAACATTCTAGTGCATTCCCCATCTGTTCCTCACTAGCTTCACAGAACAATTATACTTCTCTATTCTTGGTGGGAGCGTTTGTCAGGGGGAGTTGATATATTATTGGTCCAATTTCCTCCTTAATGCATCATTGGACATTGTCCGCCCTCCAACTGCAGTTGGACTGTCTATGACTTCTATTTCTCCGATCTGATGGTTTGGTATCGTGATAGCGTGTCTGATTCATGTTCACTTCGTCTTCTTCCCACTTGATTTGGGCTCAAGCTCGAGCCAATACATCAACCATTGCATGACAAGTATATTTTGTTAGTTCCTTATACAAATCAGAGTTTGGAAACAAACCTTTGCGGGACGCGACAATTGTTGTTTGGACATCGTAATTTGTATGTTGATTTTTTTCTCTGTTGAACCTTCCAACATAATCCTGTAACAGCTCTCGCTTTTCCTAGATGATATTATAGAGGTCATTTGGCCTTTTTTTTAGCTTTCGACTATTGGAGAATTGCTGCACAGACAAATCATTTAGCTCCGCGAATGAACCAATGGAGTTAGTTGGTAAGTTGGTGAACCACTTTAGTGCTAACTCGATTAGACTTGACCCAAACCCCTTGTACATACAAGCTTCTCGCATGTCTTGTGGTATCATTGTGGTATGTATCCTTTGTTGGTACTACGCCATGTGCTCGTTTGGGTCCGTCGAATCATCGTAGAGTTGTACATGTAGGAATGTGAACTTCTTTAGTATCTCAACCAATGCAATATCGTCTGTGGATGGTGAGTCGACAAAACTATTGGGAGCACTCTTCTTCATTGGTAGTGGTGTTGGAATTCGTACACGTAGCAGAAGGAATCTCATCCATTTAAAATTTTGCGAATCCCAAAGAGGATCTATCAAAGACATTTAAATCAAGGTTTGTTAGGAAAAACCGTACCTATGTGAACTCGTGAGCGATCTTTGCAAACACGTGGGCTAATACCTTCTTGCTCGATCAATCTCTAGGAGCCGACTCTACAAATCCACTCCCTCTATCGGTATCCACACCGAACAGCTCTCCAACACGTACGACAGCGTGCTAGCGCTTTCTTACTTTGTGTCTCTCGTTTATCTCTCTAGGATTTCTTTCGAGGCTTGTTGGTTCGTCCTTAGAATACGACTTAGATCAATATCTATTTATAGAGTTTCTAAAACCCTAATTGGGCCGTATTAAAATATTCAAAACTAATATCAATTAGTCCTTGAATTTCGAATTTGAATTAAATATAGTAATTAAATCTGTCCAACAGATATAATCTAATCTATTTAATTAATCAACATTAAAAGCCTGCTAATTTAATTTATTTCCATAAATCAAATCTGAGATATGATATCTATCTATTTAATTAAATCTGAGATACTATATCTCAACTCAATTAAATATGAGATACTACATCTTTATTCGAAAATTAAATCTGAGATACAATATCTCTATTTGTTTTAAATATTTAATTTATCAAATAAATTAAATACAAAACAAATATTATATAATAATATCATTATTAAATAATAATAATATTGTTTAATTTCAAAAATTATATATATATATATATATATATATATATATATATATATATTCATCCTAGATTAAATGTTGTATTCATGATATCTTAGACATATCTAAGATTCAATGAATCTGGACACTACTATTGCTCGTGTTGGGTTATTCTTGTGTGCGACCCTGCAGGCCCACATGAGATTGGCAGTGGGTCAATATTGTACCAGCCCACAAGTCGCAAGCGGCCTCTAGCAAGACATTGCGACTACCCAATTCATATGGGGATCGATGATACGATACAACCTATCATACAACCATGTCAAGTCCCTTTTGTCACGCGATAATTTGGTCAAGAATGAGGCATGGATAATGTCAACTTCCTGTTCTTGACCATTACTTTCTCGATTCCTGAGTAATCTAATAACTGAAATGGAAACTCCTTTCCATTGTGGTATGGCCATACATTTCTCCGACTCACTCATCGAGGGGTCCAGTATTATCTCTCTACAAATGTGAAGGACAAATTTCATCTTGACCATTCACATTCCTCTGCATGAAAACCAATGACCCCAATCCAAGCCTTTATCATCACCCGGTCAAAAGTGACTTTTGACTAGGTCAAAGAACAATGACTCTCATGTAGGAATCCATGATGAACTCAGGTCAAAGGGCATTGTGACGCGGTTATACATGAGATAAGCTTATGACTAAATCCATGCAGCTTTCTCATAGTGGGTCAATCCAGCACCTTGTACTCTTACAAGTGTCTATGACTTTGATTTGTATCTCCATACTCATCAAAGTCATACCGGTCTTATTTCATCTTTGCTCCTGCATAGATGACCGACCAGGGACATTTAGGACAATCTATATGATATGTCCAAGGATACAATTATCATAACAAACATGCAAATAATATGATAACAAAAGGAGAAATACTTTAAATATTGATGACGTTTAAAGTACAATGACTTGCCCCTAGGGCATAATTTCCAACAAGTGGTACCCCAGATAGGCGAAGTATCATCGATTCTAGTTCCTGACATCTTTTCTTCCAACCTTCCTCGTTTGATATGTCAGCCTCTGGCACGATATTCTTTGCAAGAACATCTGTAGACTTTTGTGCTCCGACATTAGGTAAAACTAGGTCAATTGGCATACATGCATTATAAACTTCATCAGTATTATTTCCAGTTGAGGTGTCATTTCTTACTGATCCTTGATGGTCCGTCGCGCCGGGAGACTCCAACGATTGCATATGTGGGATCTGTGCGACCTAGAACCGTTCGGAAGGACTGTGATTGGGAGTGACTTGCAAGGAGAGTGAAGCAATTCATTCCCGCAAGTTCAAATTGTCTCGGCATGTGACGTCATTTTCCTCTTCCATACATTGAAGTCGTTTGACATGTTGCACAATCAATCGTGCTTGGGTAGAGATCTATTGAGTTTGTTCTTGCAACAAATCGGTTAGTTCGCCAAGATGCTCCTAAAGGTTGGTAAGTGCGTTCATCATAGTGGATGGTTAAGAATGCACAAAAAGGAAAAATCTCTCCCCTAAAGATCAACAAAGGAGATCATGAAATTCGTTGTCGAGTCCCTACGATCGGTGCCAAATTATAAAACCAAAATTATGTAGTAAAGATTTTGTAAGGTTACTAACAACAAAATATCTTAGTATGATGAAAATAAAAATGCAAAGTAGTCACGAATTTAATGATAAATAATAAAAAAATGATTTGTTAATAAGAAAGTGTGATACAAAGCAATGAAAAAGAAGAATTTTGCTTGAGAGAGGAGATGAAGAGGCATGATAACGTGTCATCCCTCTTGATCTGGCTACCCCTATTTATAATGTAACATAGAGTGATCTGGAAGGTTGGTGCTACCTTTTTCGGATATGAGCTGATTGGGGGGTGGTTATGCCGTTTATTCCGAGTCAACGCGTCATATTAGCTTCTGGGCTTGACTAGGTCGTATGAAGGCAGGGTTGTGTGTTGTCTTGGGCTATGACTAGGGCATGTTTTGTTGGGCCTTCCTCATACTGCGTACAAGCATAGCCTATTAAATTGGGCCTAGCTATAATGTTCTTAAGTGATATATCTTCAATTAGTTGATGTTGGCTTCTCTAATGCCTTCAATGGATCAATTGGCCTTGCTATTATATTGAAACTGCAGGAGTAGTGGAGGGCTGTACATGTAAAGTCCTTCTTAGTTTATTTAGGTCTTTTGTTTGGGTCTAATGTTTATTTCTCTTTTTATGTAGTACCTTTTAGTCTTAAATATAATACCTATTTGATTTTTTTTGAAAATATTAAGGAAACTAAATAAGTTATTTAATCATATCATATATTTTGAATGATTAAATTATATATCAATTTATAGGTTAAGCAAATTAGTTTGAAAAAAAACGATAAATATAAATACTTTAAAGTAATTTAATTAGCTTATTTAATTTTCAATAAAATGAACTAAGTCTTATATTTATGACCGGAGGTAGTACTGTATGAATAATTTTTTTTTATTAAATATGGCTCAAATTTTATAAATTATTTTATACTATATGAGTAGGAATATTACATCCACCCAAAATTGTTTTTTTAATTAGAAATGGAGGGAGTATTTAGCATATGGTTAACTATTGAAAATTCAATTTAGATATAAAAAAATATCCTTTTGTATAAACACATTTATGTTCTTATTATAAATAATCATATTCGAGACATTGTAAGGCATATTAAAAAAACATTTTACTTTATTGAAGATATTTATATTTAAAAGTTATATGCATTGAATGAGATTGGGAATTAAAAAGGAGCCGAAAACACACTAGCTTGTAGTAGTAATAATAATAATAATGATGGATCGAGCTGACTCGAATTATTATCTTTACTAATTGAGATAATTTTGATTCCATGAAAAGAATTTGAAAAAATATATCTTTTGTTGATACTTTAATGCTTATTTTTTTAGAAGTTGAATCCCTTGAGCACCGCAAGATCCATCATTTGGAGAATCCTTCATATAGAAAAATAAATAAAAATCTTAATCTTGTTTTTGCCAAATAAAGTTGTTGAAGCAATTAAATTGGATTAGCCAAATCCGGGAGACACCATTTTTGAACTAACATCCATTAGGAGCATCAAGTACTAAAAGACTTGCTCTCCTTTAATTATGTCCTTGATTTGAAGTGTGAGAATAGAAAAAATAATGGTGTTGGGAGCTCTTTCCTCATGACTGTAGTCCAGATTCAGGACGAATTTGGATTAGTCAGAATCAAATGTTCCGGTGAATCAGGTGAGCCAAAAAAAGAAAAGAAAAGAAGAAATTGAATTAGCCAATACATTACAACAACCTACTACACTATGCCAATAGATAGTAATCTATTACTACAATTAATATTCTACATCTCACCTTCAAAATCTAGACATTTCGTTAAATAATTTTTTTTTAACTGTTACGGTATTGTATTTATTGTGCGCTACTTAATAAACACACTTGAAAGTTGATTCGATGATAACTTAGGACCCGTTTGTACAAAGAAAATCCAGGGAGGAAAAGGGAAGATCCCAATCTTCCCATGGATTTTGAGTGTTTGTTACAAAGAAAGTTCAGTCAGCAATTCACTGGAAGTACTCATCTTCCCTCATTTGAGGGAAGATGCTTTCCATCCGAAAATGGAAGGAAAGCTGTCATCTTCCCAGGAAAATGATTTTTTGACAGATTTACCCCTGAAATTCAAATTTGGCGGGAAGTTCGAATTTGGCAGGAAAGATAAAATTTGGCGGGAAAATTCAAATTTGGCGATTTTTTTTTTCACGAGTTCGAATTTAACAATAATATATTTTTAAAAAATATATTTTAGCAAAAAAAATATTTCTTTTTTTATTTTGAATTAATTTCTTTTGAGGGTAAAATAGACATTTCCTAATTCTTTACCAACTATCACCTCTTCATTTTCTTCCTACTAAACAACTCAAGCCATCTTCCCTCATCTTTCAAAACTTCCTTTCCTTTCCTTTCATTTCCCTCCTCTAAAGTTCATTTCCCTCCCTACCAATTCTTTGTAACAAACGGGTCCTTAGTTGAATTTCTTCATTCATATAACGGAAAATGCTAACTTAACAATTTTTAGCGATGACTGTGCAATTAAATGCTGACCAAACATACTTATATGTTAGTATTTTAATAAATTAATATTTTAAATCCTATTAATTGAAAAATATTTAATTTTCACAGACTATTATACAGTTTTTCACTGTTTGTAAAGATTAAATACTTTTTTTTTGTCTGTGAAGATTAAATATTTTTCAACTAATTGGATTTAAAATATTAATTTATTAAAATATTAACATATAAGCATGTTTAGTCAGCATTTAATTGCACAGCCATCGCTAAAAATTGTTGAGTTAGTATTTTCCGTTAAGTTAAACTAACGGTATTAACTTTCAGGGACCAAACATGTACTTTACAAACTTAAGGGACTAAAATGATACCAGAGACAAACATAAAGGACCAAACGTATACTTTAGCCTATTTTAAAGATGTGATCTTATGGTCTCATAAAAACTTGGAGGCTAATATATCTTCACAGCATTAATGGAGAGGTTAGCATTTCCCAATAATAATAATAACAATAATAATATCGGTGTTCTTATACAGTTATAAAGTTATACATACTTCTACCACTCATACTTATATAAACTTATACATACTTCTACCACTCATACTTATAGGCTTAAAATTATGGTTGTTAAACTTGTAGGTTGACTCTTCGAGTTTACTGTTTTTATGTTTCCAGTTTACCAAATCGAGTCGAGTTACTGGTAAACTCGGTTAAATTTATGAGTTATACACCGAGTTTACTGTTTTTACGTTTCAAACTTACAAAACTGTGTTAGCTCACCTTTAAATTCGTGTTAACTTTTTTTATTTGATCATGCTCAGCAGCTTTATATGTGAGTTTTATAGAAATTTCTTTGTTAAATATGATAAATTTTGAATATTGATGGATTTAATTTCAATTATTTGGATTTAAAATATTTTTAAATCAAATTGTTGTCATTTTTTATATTTTAATTATTTATTATACACTATTAATACCTATTTAATAGTGAAAGTAAATTCTTACAAAGTTTACGATTTGAATTCACGATATGAGTTTACGTCATTGTCACGAGTTTATTTAAATTCACGAGTTTAACAATCTTACTTAAAACGATTAAATATTACTCAAAGAAAAGAAAAGAAAAAGGGCTCTATTGCATTGCTCAGCGGCTCAGCCATTATATGTTTAGAACAAGTTTTTGTGATGGACAGCTTTCCAATTTTTATAAAAAATTATATCTTTTAAAACTCTACTGCTTATTATTTTCAAATAAGAGGAACAACAACAATGCAAAATCCATGACTAGAGGTTAGCGGGGTAAGGTTATTAAAATCATGAGTTCAATCAAACTCGTGATAGTGATGTAAACGAAAATTTTAAACTCATAAAAGTTTGTTTTTATCAATAGATAAATACTAAAAGTATATAATTAAATAATTAAAATATGAAAAATGACAACAATTTGGTTTAAATATTTTTTGAAATTAAATAATTGAAATTAAAACCATCAACATTCATTTTCTTACCAGAAATTGAATATCATCATTACTTGCAAAGATAGTCTTAGGCACATGGAAACAAAACCAAGCTAAAGAATGTACTATAAAAACGAAGCACAAGTTATTGGAAATCTATCAATGTTCATAACTATCATACTCAACAAAGAAATTTCAAAGAAATTCATATTTGAAGTCACTAAAAATAATCAAATACAATAAGCTAGCCGAGTTTAAGAGTAAGGTGCCATGATTTTATAAGTTTGAAAGGTAAAAACGGTAAATTTAAAGTGTAAACTCACGAGTTTGACTGAATTTGTAGTTAACATGATTTTAAGAATGAGTTGACATAACCCTATAAACTAGAAACAAAAAAAATGTTAAAATCGAAGAGATAATTTGCGAGTTTGATAAGAATCCCTTAAAAAGCTTAGTTGTAATAATTAGACATGATGTTGGTGGAGATCAAAGGTTTAAATCCTTTTGATTAAAACGTGCCAATTAAAATAAAATCAAAAATAAAAAAACAATAAGCAACACGAACAGTATTTAAAATCCTTTATTGTTATTGGTTTTGTCATTGCCTTCAAACCAGCAAATCCAAATCGTGGTAAGGAATAGCAAAGAGGATATTAATTATTGATATAAAAAACGTGGGTTAATTAATTTCCATAAAAAAAGAGTTAATCTTGCACGTCAGTTTGACTAGGAAAAAAAATCTTCCTATTAAAAAAAAAAAGATCTTGCAAGTCACTTGCCGTATTTATTCTCATGGAGTTCATAAAGGATGATATTTCAGTGATTCATTAGAATTTGGATAATCTCTAATTTATTCCATCAATTCCTTCATAGGATTTCTTGTGATACTATTTTTTTTCCCTTTAAAAAAGGGGATCAAAGACAAGTTTTTTTTAATAAAAAAATCTTTTTATTAAAGACAATCCTTTTATTTTTTTGATACTGGAAAGTTTAAGTGGGGGTAGACACCAGTACCTCACTCGGGCCAGAGCATGCCTTCAGGTTCAAAGAGCACTTACAGAGATATTTATAGATCGCCCACCAACGAGGCCCTCACATCAACCAGCGGATATCGAACCTCCTCCCTTTTGGGGTGAAGGCCGACACCTTAACAAAGTGTTAGTGCATCAAGACAAGTTTTACCGACGTACAAATCCATTTCACTCCATATCAAAAAAAAAAACAATTTCACTCAATTAAATGACTCGGCCCAATGTCATTTCACTCCATATCAAAAAAAAAAGAAAAAGAATCCATTTCACTCAATTAAATAACTCGGCCCAATGTTATTTTCTTCCTGAATTGCGGAATTTGTCAACAAGTGGTAAGCGACTTATGTCGTTTAAGCAATGTCTCAAGTTCGAGCCTGGTGAATACACAAAAGCCCCGTTGGGGGACTCTCCACCATAGTCAGGTGCGAAGCGGGTCAAATCCGGATTAGTCAAGGCGAAGCTCTGAATAACGGATGGGCAACCAATATATATATATATATATATATATATTATAAAATCAAAATAATTGATCACTGTCCATGTATTTTTTTAAGCTATGCATTTTTAAAATAAATTTGAATATGCTTGCAATTTATGATTTTTTTTAAAAAAATATATTTAGCTGTCATATGGAAAAGTTCTTAATTGAACTTAATTTTAGCTATTTGAAACTGACCACAATCAAGTAAAACCTTAACTAATTGTACCACTTAAAATGTGTGATTAGAAAATGTCAAACAATTGGTTCATGCAAGTCCCCTCTAATTTAATTTAGCTTTCTTTTTTAATAAATAATAAGAGAAATTTTTAATAATCTACCTTCAAAATTATGCAAATTATCAGGAACAAATTCATAAAATTATATATTAATATATTTGTAGGTGTAGATAAATATCAATATAATTTTTAGTTAGTATATGTGAATCATACTATTATATATTTTTTACTAGGACAGATTATATTATCATAATTTCGGCATAATTACAAATAATAATAGATTTAAGTATTTTAAAATCTTTAACTGAATATTTGTAACCTAATTAGAAATTGGATTAAAGTGTATTTTAAAGATAATATGAATGTATTTTACTCTATAAATTTCGAATTAAATTTTCTATTTTATTCATATAATTTCAAAAAAAAAAATCAATTTAACCTCTGTTCTTAATTTTCTTATTAAATTAGTTTAATTTTTATTGATTATACAATAATATTCAATAGGGTTAAGGGACAATTTTTCCTCAAAAGTTTTTCAGGGGACAATTTTGCTTTGGAAAGGTATAAAAATGAGCAAATTCGACAACTCAAATTTGCTCTTTTTTTCCACAAAAATAACGTAGATGACATAGACACTGATTGATTAACAAACGGTTAAAATTCACTAGGATAAGGTTAAGGTAAAATTACTCATGGTAAAACTTTGGAGGCAAAGTTGCCATCCGTGAAAACTTTCGAGGCAAAAATACCCCTTAACCCTATTTAATATAAAATTATGCATGTTTTCATATCTTAAATTTATAAGTAGTATTTTATATTGAATTATTGAATGAATCGGATGCATATTATATTATGTTATAAAGATAAAACAAATTTTTTTATTTGTACTAATATAAATCATACATACTTCAAAATATGATATAACATTTAATTGATAATATTAGGAAAAAACTTATCAATACACAAACAACAAAGTTAGTGACAGTGTTATGAAAAATATCAGATAAATATTATTAAATACTTGTAATTAATGTGTTTTTTCGATTGAATTAAAAAGTGCGAATTTTTATATGGGAAAAGTATTTCTCCAGTAACTGGAGATAGAGTTATCTCCAGTAACCCTAAAACTACGTCGTTTTGAATTAATGAAGGGTGTGTTAGTAATTTTAGGTGAATTAATGAATGGTATTTTAGTAAAATTTATATAATTAAAAAATAAACAAAATTACAGAAACACCCTTCATTAATCCAAAACGACGTAGTTTGGGGTCACTGGAGATAACTCTATCTCCAGTGACTGAAGAAATACTTTTCCCATATAAAAATTCGCACTTTTTAATTCAATCGAAAAAACACATTAATTACGAGTATTTAATAATATTTATCTGATATTTTTCATAACACTGTCACTAACTTTGTTGTTTGTGTATTGATAAGTTTTTTTCTAATATTATCAATTAAATGTTATATCATATATATATATAAAATCACGCAACACAGGGTGGCGTGAGATGTTTCACGCCACTACTGGCGTGAGAGAGATAAACGCCACTACTGACATGAGCATTAGTCTAGATAATAGTTTGAAAAGTGCATAGTATTTATTTATTTAATATGCAATTTTTTAGTCAAAATGCCAATAACAAATTCAACAAAACGACCGGAAAATTTTTCTAAAACCCTAAAATATAAGCCCTGCTGGCCTGCTTTATAAGCTCGAATCAATCTGGGCTCCGCTTTTCACTCCTCAGTTTTTCTTTTTCCCTTTTTTAATTTTCGATCGTACTCATTGTCCTTCTCTCCCACTGTCGTGAGCGACTCTTCTTCCTCATCAAAGTGGGTTTTTTTTCCCAGAGAGAAGATAAACTC
The DNA here is from genome assembly GCA_025563575.1 of Acacia pycnantha. Lineage (NCBI taxonomy): Eukaryota > Viridiplantae > Streptophyta > Magnoliopsida > Fabales > Fabaceae > Acacia > Acacia pycnantha. The sequence goes on along the minus strand of JAMWYP010000302.1, from coordinate 212,256 downwards.
AGTGAATCCCAGTTACCTGCATTTTGCTTCTCATTTCGCACACTTGAAGCATTCACTTTAGGAAGTTTCGAAAAATCTCTCTCGTCGTTTTGATCTGCTGCTATGAATTCGCGGGAGCCGCAGCCCCATCAACCGCCGCAATTACAGTCGATGGCACAAGCACAACCACCGTCTGCGGGGCCTAACATGATGATGGGACCGCCTTCGTATGGTTCTGTCATGCCGAACCCGAACACATCTACCCTGATCAACCCCAATTCGACGGCCCCGATGATGGCCCCTGCCACCGCCGCACGATTCCCCTTCAACACCGTGGTTCAACAACCCCCTGCTCCGTCTAAACCAATGGAGCATCTGAACAACAATGCTAGTCCTTTCGATGGGTCATCGCCCGCGATGAGGCCATGTGGGTTTAATATTGATTCTACGAAGAAGAAGAGAGGCCGGCCGAGGAAGTATTCGCCGGATGGTAACATTGCTTTGGGTTTGACTCCCACTCCCGTGTCTACTTCTGCTGCTGGTCAAGGAGATGCAAGCGGTACACCTTCGACGGAACCTGGAACCAAGAAGCACAGGGGAAGGCCTCCAGGTTCTGGAAAGAAGCAGCTGGATGCTCTTGGTATTTGTCTGTTGAAATAGTTTGTTGTATGATTTTTTTTGTTCTATTAGTGGAATTCGTTTCGATTGTTTATTATTCTGTTGATGCGCAGGAGCTGGCGGTATTGGTTTTACTCCGCACGTAATATTGGTACAAGCCGGTGAGGTATGATGAACACAGTAAATGCTGTTTAATGTTTAATGGGGTTGCATTTAGTTGCTGATAATTCTGTGATCCGCGGTATTCATATAACAAGAAATTCCTAGTTCCCCCTGTTCATAAACTTGTGGCTTGTCAAATGAAGCCCAAAATTAGATAATTGAAGCAAATGAGTCTTCTATTCACACGATGTGTATATGACGGGGAAACACATGCTGTCTACAAATATAGCATTAAAAATTTCGACTTTTTAAATTAAAATCTTTGTGTAGATTCACTGTTAAGATATATGATTGGAATGGAATGATTCGAAATTGTGGCATGTTATTATTGCTTGGAACTGTAACTTGTCCAATTTCTAACAGAGTCTTTTGATTATTATTGTCGTGTTTAGCTAAAATATATAGTTTGTTGTTTGACTAGTCTACATTCTTTTTAAGGCATTCAAGGTTTTATTATATTTTTCTATAAAAAAAACTTAAGTACTTTTCAATTAGGCGCCCGGATAATTGAATTGAGTATTCAATCAGAGCTTTTATCTGTACAGGAAAGTTAACTCTTTTTTTACTCCTCCATTTGAAAGTACAAAAGAGAGGTGCCCAGCTTAAACCCCAAGTAAAGAAAATCCTAAAACTGAAAGCATTGTCCCCATGTTATATTTTGGATACTCTAGGGCACTGAACACAGAACCCCACAAGAGCCTATATTTTGGATTAACCCTTGAGCCCCACATGTTATATGTTTTAGAACTCAAAGGAGCGGCCTTTATTTCATGTGTCAATGCCAATCCAGTGCTTTTGTCTTCTCTCCTGCATTCTTAATGATCTCTGTGCTTTTGAGTGCATCAAATTCCCATATTATTATTACTGTGAATGGGGTAAACTCCTTCATTTAACAAATTGGATAATTCATGGAGTGTGTTTGTTTGTCCTATTTTATTGCCTTTGTTGTGGAGATGATTAAACTTCATTGGATCTTCTAAAGTAATGTAGAGAATAGAGAGAAATGAATTGGTTTCTCTCTCTTTTTTCTCCTCTGTCTAACTTGCCCTAAATGCACAAGGCACTTTAAATGGAATGGACCTTGGAATTAGTTGTGTTAGGTATGTTCATTGTGTGTTAATGACTGTTAAGTGCGTAGGCTAGTATAAATAAGGGACCTATCTTTGAATGCATGTTATGTTGTTGCTTATTCATTGTTAATCGAATCTGAATTCTTCTATTCCTCTCTGTTCTCTCTCTTCCCTGCTCTCTTCTTACCTTCACACTTGGCAGGATCCTATCTCATTAAACTTCTTTTTCCCTCCTGTTTTGTGGCATGGATTTGAAAATATATTCTAATTTTTTGTACATCTTCTGCCTCCGCCACTGTGAGAAATGAAGGAATTAATGATAATATTAAATTAATAAAGTAACGATGTTATTGATCAAGCTTCTCTTGGAACAAAGAAAATATTGGGTTTATTCCCTGAATATAGTTTTGATGTGGAATTATCTTGTCATGTGGTGTGGGTATAATTTTATGTGTACCCTTGGGGGTAAAGTTTTGGAATTAATTTAAGCTATTTATTGAATTCCTTTTGGCGGGCTCTGGTGAGGCCTACTATTTTAACAAATCTTCTCATTAGTGCTTCTTGTGCTACTAGGACATTGGTGCAAAGATTTTGGCATTTTCACAACAAGGGCCTAGGACAGTTTGTGTTCTTTCTGCGATTGGTGCAATCAGCAATGTTACCCTTACACAGGCAGCAATTTCTGGCGGTACTGTGCAATATGAGGTACAATTTTATGTCATTGAAGAAATTCTATATCCATTTAGCCGTTTAATCATGTTTGCTGTTTATATGATAAGGACATTTGCAATGCATTTTGCATTATATGCTCAGCATCCTTTCTCCTAGTTTTTTCTTTTATCTCTGTTTTTTTTTTTTCAAAATTAAAAGTCAAACTTCAATTAAGTATCTCCCATATCCAATATTCACTCTCATGTTATATGTACTCTCAGCTAGGTTTTTTCTTCGGTTTTCTGCCTTCATTCTTCAGCATTTCTTGATTCTCTCACATAAATCGGCTGATATGTACTTTACAATCTCTTCCATAACTCTCTCTCTCTTCATCTTATCCAACAGACCAACACTCTTCCTCTCACAGTCTCACTCTGTTCAGTTTTGTTTTTGTCCCCTGCACTCTTACAGTTTTACATTCCAATATGAATGAATGGAAAAAGGATTTTCAGGAAGTTAGGCGAATATGAAAACAGTAATTGATTGTTATCCTGTATTAATGTATTGCTTTCTTGTTCTTACTTCCTTGATGCTCTTTGTTTTATTTTCTTGAAATATTTTCCTGTTTTGCTTTCTGTGTCATAGGAGAGGTATTAAAGGTTACAGATTCAGAATGTTAATGGAGCCATTTAAGGAAATGTAGTATTCAAATTGTTGTTTAAAGAGTTCAACTGAATGCATAACAAACTGTTATGCTTATTGAGAAATCCTTCTTGATTTGGAAGTCATTAAATGGATATTTGCTTCCCTGGCTGTTAGTATATTAAGAAATGGATGCCTTTTTTTTTTCTTTTTTAATCTTAACATTTCCATGATAAAAATAAGTTGGAAAACGTGTTTTAAAATCATGCCACATCCAAATAGGAATACTGTCTCGAGTTTATTCAGCCCTGTGGTGCAAAGTTGTTGCTTAATTGGAATTGGATGTGAAACAAGATTGTTTGATGCCATAGACATGTGAATCTTTTGGTGCACACATAGTCTTTGCATCCCCTTCCCCGTAGGTACACCAGTATCAAGTCAATAGAACTACTAACAATGTCTAATAATAAGGGCAGCCCAATGCACAAGGCTCCCACTAGGTGGGGTCTGGGGAAGGATAGATGTACCAGCCTTACCCACGTAATTGGAGAGGCTGTTTCCAGGATTTGAACTGGTGACTTCCAGGTCACATGATAGTAACCTTACCGTTGTGCTAAGGCTCACCCTCTAACAATGTATGATAATAATTTAAGATTTCTGTGAGGTATTGTTAAAGGCCTTGTCTTAAGAAATTTTCTTGGCTGCTTATGAACCTTGCATTATGGTGCTGAACATGCAGGAGTGACAGCCGGTTGACCACTGAAACAAAGGGTCATGAAATTTAGCCACAGTTTACAATGTTAATTTGTAATACTTATTACTGTTAGAATATTAGGGATTATTTAGATTAATCATTATCTTAGATTAGTCATTATGTTATTATTATTTGATATTTATTAGGATAAAGATATGGATATATTATATCTTATGATAATATATCTTAATCATTTAGATAAGATTAGATTCTAGGGTTAGCCCTAGGTTTGCCTATATAAAGGTCCCTATGTACTCACTTTTATCTACAGAGTTTAATAAAGTATGCTTTATCCTTCTAAATTCAACATGGTATCAGAGCCAGGTCTAATTTTAGATCTATAGTAAAACACCACGACACCCACAGTCTCCAGCGACTAGTCCGATCTACTCCTCATCTCATCCAGGCATCACAGACGCAATCCGACCTTCTACCTTCAGAAGTTACTCCTCACAGAATAGAGGAGACCTGAGAGGCGAGAGAGGGAGAGGGAGTCGCGAGCCTGAGAGAGAGAGAGAGAGAGACAGCGAGACGCAGTGACAGAGAACGAAAAGCAGTGACAAAGAACGAAACCTTCGATCTGAGCAAGGGAAGGCGAGTGACGCATCACCGCCACCACAGACGGAGTCGGAGCTCTCGGCGGATCCGGAGAGACGACGGCCAAACGAACGGCGCGTGACTCCCACGCGCCACTCACAGTCCCGGCGCGTGACCACCACGCGCGACCTTCTTTCCAGGCGCGTGCCGCCCACGCGCCGTTGCAAACAGTAACCTCTGACGACCCATTCCGACCAGAACAATGGACCCTCCTTTATGTGGTTCAATACCACACAATTTCAGTCCAACTGGAGTCAATCCCATAGCTCTTATGACAAGTACGAATTCTCAATCCGAAACAGAACCACCAAATCAAACAGTACCTTTTAGAACCACAGAGATGATATCAGATTTCTCAGAAAATCATAGTATGATTATTAACCATAGGTTTAATGGTAAAAACTATCTCCAATGGTCCCAAAGTGTACTGAGGTATATTCGTGGCAAGAGAAAAGAGAAATATATCAACGGGGCTGCAACCCAGCCAACTCCTAATGACCCAAATTTTGACACATGGTTCGCTGAAAATAACCAAGTTATGACTTGGTTGTGTAACTCGATGACCGTGGAGATCAGTGAGGGCTATCTACTCGCTCACACAGCAAAGGAAATATGGGATACTGCTCGGAGAACTTACTCCTCACATGATAACACCGCTGCCTTGATCCACTTGAAACAACAACTCCGTTATTTAAGACAAGGTAACATGTCAGTAACAGAATACTATAATTCTGTGCTAAAATTGTGGCAACAACAGGATTTGTTTGAAGTTCATCCTTGGGAAAGTCTCAAAGATGCACAATTGTACAAGAGAATTATGGAAGAAGGAAGGATACACGATTTTCTTTTAGGCCTAAATGACGCTTTCGAAGAAATAAGGGGCAGAATCATGGGGTTGAAGCCACTACCACAACTCTTTGAGGTTGTTAACTTCGTGCAGGTTTGAGGAAAGCGAAAAACTCTGAACTGAAGTGGCCCAAGCCAAAATGAAAGCTCAGCTCTTGCAGTTAAGGGACCACACGAGGAACAAAAGTGCAACTACTGCAAGAAGAAGGGTCATACTAGAGAAGAATGCTGGAAACTCCATGGAAAACCTTCAAGTGGAATCTCGAACTTTCAAAGTCACATTGTCCCAGCTGAACTAACGGTTGGGAATGATGATCGTTTGAGCAAAGAAGAATTCCAGGTGCTTCGCAGGATACTTGAGAAGCATAATAAGTCAAACTCTATCCCCAGTGTGAATCTGGTACAATCCGAATTTACAAGGGAAGAGGACAATTGGGACTTCTAGAAAAAGGGATTCGAGGTTCTTCTGGGCAAGTTCTGCTACTCAATATGAGACCTCTGAGACTCCAAAAATAAGTACAAGCCCAAACAAAATGTGGGACCTCTGAGACTCAAAAAGGAGTACAAGCCCAAACAAAATAAATGGGACCTCTGAGACTAAAAAAAAAAGAGTACAAGCCCAGACAAAAATAAATGGGCCGCTGAGACTCAAGAAGTACAAGCCTAAAGATTTTGAAGATTGAAGCAAAGCGAAACAAAGTTTGAAGGATTTCGAGGCAAGTCATCAATAATCAACATATACTCTCCAGCTTGAGGGGAGTGTTAGAATATTAGGGATTATTTAGATTAATCATTATCTTAGATTAGTCATTATGTTATTATTATTTGATATTTATTAGGATAAAGATATGGATATATTATATCTTATGATAATATATCTTAATCATTTAGATAAGATTAGATTCTAGGGTTAGCCCTAGGTTTGCCTATATAAAGGCCCCTATGTACTCACTTTTATCTACAGAGTTTAATAAAGTATGCTTTATCCTTCTAAATTCAACAATTACTTACCAGAAAAAGAAGAGCTTGTTAAGAATTTACTAAAATGACCATAGCTTCAGTTAAACTTGCTAGTCCTAAAATCCTATCTTTTTGGTTCAAAATGGAGGGAGTATAATAGTTATATGAAATAGGCCATTTTGATGAGACATGGATTTGAAGTTACTTTATAAGGTCATCGGCTTCCTGGAATTGGTAGTTATAGAAACTAGAATCGGGGAACAAGAGTTTTGTGTTGGAGAATGCAGGGTTTAACATTTGGAATTCTGGACCATGGTAGTTGGTGATGTAAATTTAGGAACTGAATCAATGGAGAAACTTATGTTGACTTGGTAGATCTGTAATGTGCTAGGAATACTTGGGCTTTGAATCAATAAGGGATGGTGGGATGTGTGGGATTTCGTAGTAGAGTTCTTCTGACTGTAAGTTTGTAACTGACACTGGCCGAAACTTGATTAATAGACATGAGTTTGTCTCTGTGGTGCAATTTTTTCCTATTTAATGTTCAGATCTTTAATTGGCGATGGTGTCATCCTGTTGGTAGCTACAATTTTGTTTCTTCACCCCTATCTCTGATTCTCTTCCTGCCTTCTTCCCGCTGAAACTGGTTGTTAAATAATGATGTCTACCAAATCAACAACCATATTGATAGTTTCTTTCATTGAGGAGGAACTGCATTTATTGCTATCTTTTTTTTTTTTTTTAATAAATATGGATATGGCAAAGTACGAAACGTTAATGATTTACCGCTGGTGGTTAAATTAATTAAAACCATATTACTTGACATGTTTTGACATTGCTTCTCTTCACAAGATTCCAGTTCCATTTACAGGGCCGATTTGAGATCATATCGCTATCAGGTTCTTTCCTGCCATCTGAAGAGACTGGTCGTAGCAGAACAGGTGGTTTCAGTGTGTCTGTTGCGGGGTCAGATGGTAAAGTTTTAGGTGGCAGAGTTGCTGGAATGCTAATCGCCGCATCCCCAGTGCAGGTATTTCTCTCCATGGTAGAAAAGCAATACTTCTGTAGTCATTAATATAAGACATTCGAAGAGTTGATCTTGATCCTAAATATGGGACATAATTTTCATATTTGTCAACATTTTCTTAATTTACCTTTATTAATACTCCCTCAACAATAATCAAGGAGCAGAGGGAATGGGGGAATATTAAAGAAGATGTCTAGGGTGTTTTAGAACATATATGTCATATTAACCAACTTAACCAACTTCCTTAATCTAATTAAATTAGGTAAATATGTTTTTTATTTAGGACCGGGGAGAATCATGTTTTTCTTGTTACTTGTTTCTGGGAAATTTTTATGTGTGATGGATAGCCAAAATTATTATGTTTTGTTTTAGTGACTGTTCTAATTATTAACAGGTCATTGTGGGTAGCTTTATTGCTGATGGGAAAAAGTCAAGCTCAAATACTCAGAAATCAGGGCCTTCTTCAGCACCAGGCTCCCAAATGTTAAATTTTGGTGCACCTACAACTTCTACCAGCCCTACCTCTCAAGGCCCTTCATCTGAGTCCTCTGAAGAGAATGAGAATAATGGTGGTTTTAATAGGGGACCTGCACTCTACAATAATACTACCCAGCCCTCGATTCACAATATGCAGATGTATCATCCTCAACTATGGGCTGGTCAAACCCAGCAGTGAAGAAGAAGCTGTATGACTTTTACTTTTTGACCTGGAAGATGCTCTATGACTTAACGATGCAGAGGAGGGGTATTTTCAAGGCAAATGTATGGAATTAGTGGATAGAGGGTCAATTCTTGAATGCTAACTTCCATTGTTGAGGACCAATCTTAGAAGAAGAGCCTATGCTGAAGGCTACATTACCATGAGTTCTGTTGTTATCCTTGTTTTTAGTCTCAGTTGATTTAGGAATATTTTCTTAATTTTATGATTGTCGGCGTTTATAGCAGATAAATATGCTTTCTGTTATCTAAATTCTGTTATTCTGAATTCCTTTTACAAGTATATTGGATTTTATGTTCTGTTTATTGTAGCAGGCCGACTGATCTTGGAAATATTTAGGAAGTTTATATTTGCAACTGTCTTTATTGTGTTCGACTTGAACGGGGTAACAAACCATTGGATATCCAATAGATATTGACTTTTTGGTAAGAAAATGTCTGAGGTTTTCTTATTTGGTGTTTTATCGTTATCTGATAATTCATTTTTATATGTGGATAATCCGATCTCAATAGCTGAAAAATTCCTTATGTGATATCTTCTTTATATGGTTAATGGGTTAATATTTCATTTTTAATATGGACAGATTAAGTATATTTAGAAAAATTCAACTCAATTTTTTATTTTTTTTAAAAAATTTAACACCAAGGAATGAATCAATTATTAATTTTTAGGGTTAAGGTCCATTTTTGCCATACAGAAAGAGCATCCAACACAAATATTAATTAAGGGTATCTTAAATACAAACAAACAATTAAAAATGTGAAGTCAACACAATTAAATTTTAAAAAGGTGCGGTCAACACAATGCCATTAGAAAAAGATAACCGACCGTTATCTAAGGTGTAGATTGATCAACGAATTTTTATTCCAGGAGCACCCAGCACAAAAAAGTTTTACTCAGAAGCTCCTAGCACAAAATTCTTAATTTCACTAATTAAATAAATTTTTTTCTCAATTATCATTATTCAAAACTACTTGTGCCCCATTATAAAGAGAAGATATTATTGAGACCCACTCACTTTTACGTGAGTGTGGTAGAAAAAATGTTTCTGCAGTAAAAGCATTAACATTAAACCCTTAAATAAAACTCAAGATGTTGACAAAAATAATTTGTTGAGGCTATTCCAAGATACTTAATTAATGACAAATTTTTTTCCCCAACAAGTCTCAAATTATTTCCTGAGTAATTAAAATAAAAATAATTGTTGACAATAATTGTCATTAAAATTGTCAATAATTGTTGAAAAAAATTGTCATTAAAATAATTTGCTGAGACTATTCCAAAATACTTAATTAATGACAATTTTTTTTTTTCCAACAAGTCTCATATTCATATAATCAATAGATAATTTAATTAACAAAAATATCATCAAATTGCTGGATTTATATTATTAAGTGTCAACGTTGATATCCATTAAACCTTTTTTATAAAAATAAAAATTAAACTCATTTCATTTCTTTTTGGATATAATAGATTTTCTAGATTTTTAAAATTTTATTAACATTAAATGAATTTTTTAACTCACGTAAATTTCTTCTAAAATAAAAGTAAATCATATATTTTTGTTTTGTTTAACATATATAATAAATTATAAAACACATTGAGTTTTATTTGAATCATATAATTATATTTTTAATTAAAACTTTTGTTTATTTTAGCAAATGAGTAATTTTTGTCCATAGATATCTATACAAATAGTTTTGAATAATAACAATTAAGGAAAAAAATTATTTAATAAGTGAAATTAAGAATTTTGTGCTAGGAGCTCCTGAGTAAAATTTTTTTGTGTTGGGTGATTTTGAAGTAAAAGTTCGTTGGTCAATCTGCACCTTAGATAACGGTCGGTTATCTTTTTCTAATGGTATTGTGTTGACTGCACCTTTTTTAAAGTTAATTGTGCTGACTGCACATTTTTAATTGTTTGTTTGTATTTAAAGTACCCTTAATTAATATTTGTGCTGGATGCTCTTTCTGTAATACTTTGTTGGCAAAAATGGACCTTAACCCTAATTTTTATCCTCAATTTCGATTTCTTTTATGTTTAGAAATATACCTAATTTTTAGGAACAATGTTGGCTCTTGATTAATTCAAATAAGATAGGATAAAATATATTTTTAGTTCTTTAAGTTTATATAAGGTATATTTTTTATCCTTTAAATTTATAAAGTATACCTACTCTAACATTGTTAATGTTACCAACGGAAAATATTAACTCATCAAACTCAAGTGATGACAGTGAAAAGTTAAGTGATCGACGATATAATTAAATGTTATTAATCTTAAATTTAAAATATGTGTAAGTTGAACAATATCAAAGAATTGTGTAATTAAATGCTATTAGTCATCATTTGAGTATGTTACGTCAGTTTTTTCCGTTAGCAATATTAACAATGTTACAATTATAGAACGAAAAGTATACTTTATAAAGTTAAGAAACTAAAAATATACCTCGTGTAAAACTTAAAAGACTAAACCTATATCAAATAAGTGTAAAGCTCTCCTAGCAATAACTTTTTCATTCAAATGTTTGGATCCAAACATCTTAAACCAAATAGAAACGGAACAATGGAGAATAGCTTTTAAATCTCACAGAAGAGCAATATATTGACACTTAAGTCCTCCAAATTGTTGAAATGCCATTTAGCTCAATTCTCACAACAAAACATAATTACCAGAAAGTCTCTCCCAACTATTTCCCCGTCACTTTTCTTCACTCCTCCGGCACGGCTGACAGTAGTTGTGCACCCTGAAAGCTTACTTTGATTTTATGTTATCACTAGTCTTGTGGCCTAATAATATGTAAGCACCCCTATTAGTGGAAAGTTATGAGTTTGATCCCACTTATAATATCAGGTCATTAGTCTTTACCCTTTTAATTCAAGAGGAACAAACTAAGATGATCATGTTTGAGATCTCCAATGGGGAGCAAATACTTTTAAATTTAATATTACAAGGCAAAATTTAACACCCACGCCTTTAATATCATTTGGGCTATTAATGATCCTTCTTTTGTCTTATGGGCACTCAAGGCCCATATGAGGGGTAGAGTGAATACAAAAACACGATCTAGCTAGTTAGACAACACTAAATGCGAACAAATGTAGCCGATACATATGATATGTATAAAGTTTTCATGCATATACCTTAAATAGCACTTCTATTTATCATTTTCCATATTATTTTTGTGCGACATCATTGTCTATTGTAAGCAAAAGCAAAACATGAATTTGGAGTTAAGCCAAGCAATTCAACATATTCCTAGGAATCAACGGAGGCCTGCTAGGTTGATGAGGTCATCATGAACATGTCAGAGTCGGCAAATAAAAGATAAACCTCAGTCTTTGATGCCTCCCTTGCTATAAACTCCTTCTCAAGGACACAAACACAAAAGCTTTAGAATATTATTCCATATGGATTGCAGCTGCAGCTGCAGCTGCTTGATTTTACCAGTTTCATGGAAGAGAAAGAACTGCAATAATGGTCGTCGTCCGAGGTACGAGGTTTTAAGGAAAGATGAGTTTGATGAGGAATATTCAGAGGTAGTGAGTGTGATAGTGGGGAAAGAGAAGAGGATGTTTGTGGTGGAGGCGTCTATTCTTGAGGAGAAGCCTTTTAGGGTTTTGATGGAGACGACGGACTCATATTTCAGAAGTGAAGAAAGAGCCATTTTTGTGAATCATGTGGACGCCATTTTGTTCGAGCACATGTTGTGGCTCTTCCATAATAATGACTTTTCTTCTTCCGCCAAATTCTGTTGTTGGAAAGATATCATTGATTTCTATTCTGAGCCTGAATCATAATTTTCTTTCACCCTTTAATCCCGTGTTATGTTATTGATACCGTCTCGTTTCAATCAAAGACTAGAGCGTGAATTGAATATTGAATATTTCTACTATCTCAAAATGTTTCTATTGAAGCAGATATTAATTACACTATAAATGAGATTTTATATTAAAAAATGCAGGCAGTATTTTGGTTCCTAATCCCCTAGAGCTCTAGTGTTACTAAAAATTTCTTAAGTTTGGAACGTATATTGTGCATAAAAAGGTTAACCAATATTTGAAGTCTTAATCATTCATCTCTATGTGTGTGGGTGTGTTTTCAAAGATTTAACTTCATCTAAGATATATAAGGACTTTACCCTCGAGAGGGGAACGAAAAAAAAATTAATTTTAAGATTTAAAAACAAAGTATCATATCTCTAAAATCAATTCATGATTCATATAGAAGTGAAGAGAGGGGACTGACTAGCGTCATAGTAACTCTTCTTTAAATATGTATTGACGATGTTGTACATTTCCAACGTTCTCAATAGTAATGTTAACCTTTTTTTGGGTCTCCTCAACAACGAAAAGAACTTACGCATATATCTATATTGAACACATAACCTTGTGTATAAAAAAGACTTCAGAAAGTGTTTGGTATCAGTTGATCTTCAATGTAACTAAATTTTAACTTTGCTCCCAAATTTATAAACTAGCTAGCTTGTTTTATATTTAATTAGACGCCGTGTTGGTCAATATATATAATTAGACAATAAAGTCTCACATGAGTCACACTCTTGTCTTCATATATAATATAAATTTTATAATTTATATTAATATTGATTTTCATTTTAGATGAGTCTATAATTTTAGGGAACTAGTTTTCCTGCTAAGCAGAGTACTTAATAGGGAGCATTCATAAATCCGGACCATTGATGAAGTTAGAGTGAGAGAGCAAATAGAGAGAACAATAGCCAGTGTTTAATGAGCACTCAATACTAAACATTTTGCTTGGTTGAGAAACCGATTCTGTACTTTTATCAATAAACTTTTCTAGGTTTCAAGTTTGAGTCTTAAAAGAGACAATTATGTTGGAGGGAGAAGCCACAAAACCCAAAGTCGAATACTAGTCGAAAGAGAAAGAGGGCCAAGTCAAGTAAAATTGTATTAATTAAGTCAGAGGTCCAAGATTGCATGTGAAAATATATTATAGGACTTAAAGTACTTGTTTGTATCAACTTATTTTAGGTAATTTTATGTCATATATGTAAGGATTATTGTATTCATAAAGTGAAAAATACTTATTTTAAGTGCCCTCAAACTACACTTTATTTCATAATACCATCAACACAACAACAATTAGCTTTATGCTACTTTTGTAGCTTGAGGTCTGTTTTCTTCCTTGTTGAAAAAAATATTTGCGTAAGCTATGACATGTTTATTTTCATAGAGACAAAAGGGTAAACAATTCAATCTGAGCCCAAATTCAGGTTAAAAAAAAAAAAAAATCTAAGCCTAAATTAGTTGTTGGGTCAAAGTTTAGTAGCACAGAATATTTGACTTCAATTTCTTGTCTTGAACGTTTCAGCTCTTTCAAGTTTCAAGCTTCAACTCATTTATTTTCAAAAGTTACCCTTATCTCAAATTCAAAGGTTACCTTCTCCAGAACAACAGGGCATTCAAATGGCCTAAACTTGACCCTTGCAAGCTACAAAGTGCTTCCATTGTTCTCAACTACTTATTGGTATGAACCATTCAATTTATCCTAAATGCACCCTTAATTGTGACCTTTGTTTAAATTTTATAGTTCAAAAGTTACTTTATATATTTCTTATATTTTAAAAAACAAAATTAATTAACATATGCTTACATAAAAATAATGATGCCGAATAAAGAAATTCACAATTTTTTTTATTAGGGTCATGTTTCTATACTCTCGACTATCCAAAACATAGAGCACCTTCTAGAAGAAACATTTGGTCCTTGACAAGTCACCTAGAGAATTAATAATTACAACTTCTCAATTTTACCCATATTTATTAGTAGTATACATTGGATATTGAGAAAGAGGGGATAAGTATGTAATATAAATTTGAACAAGAGTTAAGTTGATTTTTATTTATTTATTTTTTATTTAAGACAGATTTAATGAGTTAACTATTATTATTCCGTGATTCCGATGAGGAGGTTGAAAATGATTTATATTTTATATCAGAAGGAGTAAACTGTGAAGTGATCTAATGCATAATGGTGAGCTAAGTGTACAGTAATATAATAACATAATAAATCTACTCATTATGACTTGGATTAATTATTTCACTCTCTTTATTAAATGAAGCTTAATGAATAATTAATGGCTCTAACAAGTTAATCCGTAGTACTTAATTTGACATGATTGTCATTTTGTCCCCATCATTTGGTGGTCGCAACACAACAGATCATCAGTCCTTCAAAACGTGGTTATGTATAATCGATCACTCTTTGTTGGAAAGTCTATATTACTTGATTATTCAACATAATTTGATTAATTACTAATTTCTTATAAAATTATAAAATTCAGGTGATGATCTTGTTTATTTTATCTGCATATAATGAAGTTGACAGCTTAGAATCAAATGGGTGGAAGCATAAGCATAATCTCATATTATATTTTCCCGCACGACTAAGTCAGTTCGATTCTTTTATTCAAGCTATAAATTATTATTTTCCCTTTTTCCAAACACTTAATTATTCAGCCCCACTTGAGCTATATTATATTAATAGATGTACGTCACAATGATCATGATTTAACTATATATATATATATTATATGCGTTTTATTGCGTAATACCAGACATGAAAAAAAAAATCGACTCTTAATAAACAATCTCACCTCACTAGCTATCTCATTCTCTGTTTACATGTGTGTATAAAAAATCAGATTTTTTATAATTATGCATAATAATTAGAGAGGATTGGGAATCTTTCTCCGTTTAACAACTCTTCAGGTGCCATAACCCATGTCTTTAATTTCTCTCTAAATCCCACACACACACACACATATATATATAATAAAGCCTTAAAAAAATCATTTTATATTCACTACCACTAACCAATATAAGAAAACATATATACTAAATTATATAAATTTTATGAAATGATAAAAATATTGGCTCATTTCACTTCTCTCGCAATAAATTACTTTATAACACATGCAGACAATTATAGAAGTAATTGAAGTGCCGTAGTAAATAAAACAAGTTCTAAAGTTTATCATGATAAATTCTCAAATCTAAGACCTTAAAATCAGTTCAGCCTAACAATTTCGGAATCCTATTATTGTTTTTTTAAAAGGATGTTGAAGTTGAACTCTATATATTCCACAAAGTTAACTAGGGTCAGGTAAGCTAATAAATATAGATAGGTTTGTTCAATCGACAACTCAAAGTTTAGTCCCTCTACATTATTATTCTACAAAAAAAATGGAATATGTTCCCCCAAAGATCATTTTAATTTATTAATTAGACGCTTATTGGGTTTTTAGATACTTTTATGGTTAGATGACATAAATAACCCTTCTTGAATGGCCTTTTACTTGATAGTACTTCAATCAATATTTTCAATAGTATTTGTTTTTTCTCTGAACAAGAGAAGGATGATATTATATATGGCTAAAATGGGAATTAGTGCGGTTGAATAACTTCTTCTATTGGTTAATTAAAAACGTAGTTTAGCTGATAGGTTTGGAATTTTAGAATTGGTCTGTGCTTCTTTTTGCCTTCCAGTAGTGTTTTTTCCCAGATGATCTTAGTACATATGTGGTCTAATTAAGGGGGCAAAGGTCCGATTATGTGGCACTTAATTATTACAAGCACTATTAATGATGATGAGATAGAAAATGATGTAAAAATTAAAACAAAATATTTTAAGTGATCCGATGCAGTGACTAGCTATTCCTCCTTGTTAATCTCTATTCTGTTTTCTTAATCTGAAAGTAGGGTTCAGGCCAAAAAATAATAATCTGATAGTAGGGTTGAAAAGGAAAAAACACACACACAGTTTAATTGGTGTTTGTACCTCCATTATTATAGGTGTTCGATTAAATATATGATAATGGAGCTTAAACATCATGTAAAATATGCATAAAAATACTGGAGAATAATGAATGGTCAAAAGCAGATCACTTCGATAATTATATGGTAATTATGTACTTTCACTATCTGAATAATTGATTAACGCCATAAAATTTATTATCTAAAGAGCATATAACCAGGAACTGTCCGATAAACAGATGGCATCAAATACGAACTTAATGATGAATTATAAAAGAATGTCATTCACAGTCACAGTAGATAAAATTAATATAATTTGAAGTCTTGTCATTGTTATCCAATTCACAAAGGCGAAGTCCCATATATATATTGATGAAATATATAAAAAGAGGGCTATCAGATTTTCCCCTCTTGTGGATGCTGATCACTAAAATTAAATTACCAGAGTTCATAATATATTGTCATCTTACCAGCTAGCTAGCTAGATATTAGGTTAACTAATTAAGCAAACTAAGAACTATATTTAAAGCGCACTCATATATAATGAAGAAAAAAAGTCAACAAGTTGAAGCCATGTGTCTAAGCTGACGGCAAGCACTTTCTTAAGTCTTGGCTTAAACAAGAGGTTGTAAGTTCGACCCTCCATAGATACGATTAGTGAGTGAGTTCCTTTTATGGGTGAAGGATAACTTAAAATACCAAGGATTGTGAAACGCCATTAAAATAGTCGAAGGTGTGGTACAGCATCACCAAGTAATTTTACTATTGGGGTGCAACAAGCAAAGAAGTGAGTGCTTGGTTCTTCATATGTAAGGCTCTTTAATTGCATATAAACAAATGGAGTGGAGAATATATAATTAAAGTAAAGTTGACATCATATCTTTGCAATATTTGAAGTCCTCCTTGCCTGGCCACCCTGAAATAATCAACCTAACCCATCCAATCCACTCTCACTTAGAAATTACTTGATCCATATTCACAGAAATATAACTCATCGTCTTACGTTAGAATACTAGCCCTCAATCAGATGAAAGATATATTTCAAAGTCTGATTCAGCTGTGTAGTCATTTGAGCATCATGTATAAGACCGAAGTTCTAGCTAGGGCAAGTACTTGCAGGCAGATCAGAACCATGTCGTTTGTTTTGCATCAGAAGATTCTCAGAACAGACATGAGATAAGTTGAACCAAACTACTATAGTATGTCAGTAATTAAGCAGATAAAAACCTAAACTTCCGTTTCAGATCATAATAATCAGATGAACTTCACTCTCTAAACTGGCTATGGCAATTAGTGTTGACACGAAATAGCTAGAGAAGGAAGTGATTCAAAGACTCATTTTTGTGTACATGTATATGTATACCTCCCTATATCTATATATTTGTGTGTGTCCAGAAAATAAAAGATGAAAAATTATATCATGATGCATGAAATATAATATGCAGAGTCAATTAAATAAATGACTTCCTAATTGAAATACCTAGAGATTAGAGAAGACTTTTTTTAAATTGTTTCCTTTTTCTTCTTGGACACATGTAAGGCAAATAACTATGAAGAGAGATTATTAGCACCCTCATTAGGTCAGCTTAAAGATTTATAGAAACGAAAGGAAACTGGATATGTAAGGTTGTCTAGAATCAGTAGAAGTTCTTCATGATAATGAGGAAGTTTTTATATTCAAATAGAAAAAACTACTGTTACACACACACACACACACACTCTTAAAACTTTAAAGCCGTAAAGAGCCACCTTTTTATTCTCAGAAAACCCAAGTAGCATACCTAACACGAATATCGTATTTAATAATAATATGATCATTTTGTAATAATAAGTAATAACTTAGTCAAACTATCAAACCAATGACTTAATAATACAAAATAAAGGTTCTAGTTGTTGAGAAAATTAGGGAAGGTAATAACTAAGGAAAACAAATTACACAAGTGGTTATAAATTTTGCTTCATGTCTTTGTCGACAAACCATATGGTTGTACTTCATTGAATTGAAACAAGAAAAGTAAATAATGCATGTGCAAGCAAGCGATTGTTATTAAAGCTGAATCCTTAAAACATTCCAGAAAAGGAAAGAACTGCTCAGAGAGATATAGATCCATGGAAATGGATAAAGAGAAAACAATGAGAAGCTAATTGAGAAGTACAGTGATTATAAAAAACGCAAAACTACATCATCAAGAAGAAAATTAAGAGAGAGAGAGAAGCATATAAAACTCATACAGTGGAAGTAGCAGAAGCAGTAGTTCATGAACTCGCTGACCTTAATGCGTATCCACAAAAGAAAAACCAATATTTTTCTAATTAAAAGGACGGACGTGAACCGGAGTTTCCGGTCCAGCCGTCGACCGGCAACTGACCATTGTGCTGCTGCTGCTGATGTGGCATATTAAGCGGCAAATTGAAGAAAGGTAGACCAGAAGACGGGTCAGGATAAGAGTTATTCCCTCCGCCGACGCCCCCGCCACCGGAACCGCCCTGACCGGAGCCAGGTGTCTGCATCTGAAGCTGCTCCTGCTCCTCCTCATCCAACGGAAGTCTCTCGTACGCCACGTTTGTAAACGAAGAAGCGATCACGATCACCGGACCCGCCGCCCTTAGCTCTCCCACCACGCTTCCTCCGACAACTTGCCCTTGCCCTCCGCCCAAATATATCGTAAGGCTTGTCGCACCGGGCGGCGCCGGAGGCGGCAGAAACGATCCCGACAACGACAATATCTCGAACCTTCCATGAAGACTCACTACAGCTCCAGCACCACCAGGCTGCCTTAGGGTCACATTCGTCACCGTGCCACTTCCACTTAAAATACAGATCCCACGTTGCCGCTTGCGAGCGTAGGTGGCAACGCAGTCAAACACGTCACAACCGTTACCGACTTCGAGAATATGAGCTCGTAAGGTATTGGCACTCTCTCTGGTTATTATGACCGGTGGCTTGGCCTTGTTCTTGGATCCCGGTGGCCGTCCACGTGGCCGACGTGCCACGATGTCGCCGGGTCCCGTGGAGACCAGCTCGAGGCCTTGGTGGGGATCATCGTCGCCGGAAAATGGATTCCCCCTATGTGCATCTTCTTCGGATTCGGGTTGCTGCTGCTGGGAAAGGCGTAAGTTAGACCTGTGGAGATTTGGAACAAAGCGAGAAGCAGTGCCTAAATCCAGACCAGCCATAGATACATCAAAGGAAGAGAGATTATAAAATTATTAAAAGAAAATTAAACAGGAAACAAAAGGGAAAATAATTTTATGATAGAGGGGATATTAAATAGTCGGAGGAATTTTTTTAAGAAACAGTAGTTTTGGGTTTGCGGTTTTTGATTGCTTTTGTATATTTTAAGGGAAGTGATGGGAAATATATAGAAAAAAGAAAAGACAAGGGAAAGGAAGTGAGAGAGAGAAGGGTTTATTGAAGAAAAGATTGAAGGTCTGAAATTGAGAAATCTGATAAGCGATGATGTATAAAAACGAAGAAACAGGAAGTGCAGGTGATAGATTGAGTTCAGAGAAAACGAAAGAGAGAAGAGAGAAGAAGATGAAGATGAACAGAGAGAGGGAGAGGATGATGAAGGAGACAAGGGACTAAAGACGCAGTCATGTGTTGGGGCAGCGAAAAGATTAAATATTGAAAAAGAAGAGAATAAAAAAAATAAAATAAGTTGAGAAATGGCTAATACGCCTTCTTATTCGAAGGGACGACGACGGAAGAATGGCTACCGATGTTAATCTATCACTCCTACCAGGAAGAGCGTGCTCACCACGCGCTGTTTAGTTCATCATTCCAATAAACCCTACTAAAATTATACTTTTTTTCCAATGAACCCTACAAATTAGTATACTAAAACATCATCTTTGAGTAAATAATAGGAGCAAATTATGCTTTAGAAATGTGATCACTTAAGAACAATGTTACCTCAAAAAAAAAATTTAGGTTTAATGTCGTCTTGAAAATTCTCAATTCATTGTGGCCCTGTTGTTATTGATGTTAAGTTATACAATTATTTGACCCAATTCATTGAGCTAGTGTTAAGGTGGAAAATTTTCCCTATAATTTTTTATTTAAGAGCAATGTTGTCATGAACTTTTTTGGGGTTCAATATTTTTCAGAAGTTTTTAAACTGTAGCAATGTTGTCCTAAATGTTATTCATGTTAATTTTAATAATTAGTTGATCAAATATACTGAATTGATAGAGTGAACAATAGTAAAGAAGAAGCCATAGGTGTTCTCCAAAGAGTAATGGAGAAGAAGATTTGATTACTAGATGTAGGACACACTGAGGGAAGGGAGATTGCTAAGAATAAGGCCGCTGAAAAACCCTCCACCAGGCACCATACCCCAACAATACAGAGGAGGGTACCTCTTCAATTTTCTCTTTACCACATAAAATGTTTCCACCTCTTTTGTTTTCTCTAATCCTTTAAACATGATGCATTTTTTTAAAAATCTTATTTATAAATATAACTTGAAAAAAAATGAATTTATAGATGTGAAAGGCATAATCTTGACCCAAATAATGTAATGGAAGAATTTCATAAAATTAAAGATTACTGAAACAAACATGTCACCAAACTCTTACATCATACTTTGAGAGACGTTCGTTTGCCTTTATACTTGAGAAGAAAGTGTATATGCCCATTGCTCTCAAGTATTTAAGCCTTAACTATAACATAAAAAGTGGTATTTAATTTTTGTTCAAAAAAATAATTTAATTAGGAAAATCTTCACCATGCATGGTACCTATTGATAAATATTTTCATAATTATCCAATAATTTTACGTCACGCTTTTTTCATGAAGTTACCAGTAAATGCCATTGTTTGTGTGTGTCTCTCTAGCGGCAACAGTTTTAATGGGAAAAATTGTAAGAGATTTGAATACTATTGTGACACTTATTTTAAAGAAAATTTTGCGTATGAGCATTGAGTACCTGAAAGTTTTCGAGGGGATAAAGATACATTGGAAGTTTTAAAAAGGGTTAAGTACCAATTTTGTCCTTGAAGTACGCGCCCGGGAGCAATTTTGCCCCTCAAGTTTTCGACGGAGCAATGTTGCCCCTGAAGTATCAAAACGGAGCAATGTTGCCCCTCCATTACAAACCCTAACGGTCAACTAACATTGACCGTTAGGGTTTCTAACGGAGGGCAACATTGCTCCATTTTTATACTTCGGGCGATATTGCTCATCAACGTAGCAATGTTGCCCTGAAGTATCAAAACGGAGCAATGTTGCCCCTCTGTTACAAACCCTAACGGTCAACGTTAGGTCAACTAACGTTGACCGTTAGGGTTTCTAACGGAGGGGCAACATTGCTCCGTTTTGATACTTCAGGGGCAACATTGCTCCGCCTAAAACTTAAGGGGCAAAATTGCTCCTGGGCGCGTACTTCAAGGGCAAAATTGGTACTTAACCCTTTTAAAAATGACACAATTTTGCCATTTCGTTAACTAATCTTAATGGTCAACATTTATTGACCAAATATGCAAATGTGGCTTGCCTATGTGTCATCTGTTATTATTTAGGTGTCCAAGAGACAACTTGTAAGGACAGATCAACACCATTTCTATGTTGTAGTATTTCATTATTAATAAATGAGCACATTTTATCTTTATCATATTTATGTCTCGCCTTTATTTTAAGGTAAATATGTGTTTGAAGATAAAAACCCTAGGAATAGAACATGTGTTATTCTTGAGGATCAATAATATGATAGAGATCATGATCATATATGAGGACTCGATAACACTGGATATCTATTGCCTAAAAATTGTTTCTAATCTTGAATCACCAAGAAAGGGCATTGATGATCTCAAATAAGACTAGTACGACATCATCTACATGTATGAGATACAAGGTAGGGACCTCATGGAATACAAGCATGGTGATGCTTTAGCTGATGTCATGGGTGGATCTGTTGGAGAACAGATAGCACCGAACTGACCTGCCGAGAGACTCCACAAAGATTCATTGTAGAGTGTATAATTGGATATGTAAAATCTCTCATCGTTTGGTAGTGCGGATTGTCCTAGACTTGAGGATGTCATCGAACACTATGTCTTAGGGTTATACTTTGACTGTACAACTCTATCTGCCTGAAAATGGGGAAAACAGTGTACTCTTGGGTGTAACTCGAATACATTAGTATAAATGGACATGCTAAGAGGACTCACAGTCCCCCTACAAGGGATTATTCATTCACAAGACCGATAGAGCTTGGATAGCTTCTAATTAATTCGGAGTGTGTGCGCATAGCAAGTGATCATGAAGAGTCATGATCCGTTATAGAGTTAATATAAGAAGATTCCTAATTTTTTGAATTAGTTACATTTAGTCAATTAAGAGAGATGAGAGTCTATCTTTACTCTCGACTAAATGTGAATGACAATGTAAGGGATGATGCCTGCACGGTATCCAAATATGACATGTAGATCACTTGATCAACTCAATTAGTTCTTGGATTGCAGAGCATTGCTAGTGTCTTATGAGGTCATTAAATAAATTGGGCCTGTTAAAGGAGTTTTAATTGGTTCAAGTTTATTTATGTCAGTGAGACAGTGACTAATTGGGCCTAATGGGTCACACACGAAGGTTATTCCCGATTGCTTAAAATTAGCAAACTTGGGTCAATAATTGTTATTGGGCTTTATCAAGAGTAAATGTGTCGTAATTGGGTTAGAGTGAGACTCCAAGCCCAATAAGAAGCGAAATGGTGTCATATATATGGTTCCTAATGGGAAATCAGTTTCTCCACAAAGGGGCCCAAATGTGTTGGAAGACCCAATAGGGTCTTAGGCCAAGTTGAATTTGAATTTTGAATTTAAGTTTGAAATTTTAATTCAAAAAGTTAGGTTAGAAAGGATAATTCTGAATTATCTAATATATATATATATAAAGATCCAATAATGATCGGATGAAGATAGGAGAAATAATAAATGAGGATTGAATTAAAAATGATTTTGAATTTTAGTTTAAGAGATGAATATGATCAATTACCTTAAATTATTATTCAATGAATCAATTAAGATATAAATGTGATTCATCACCTTAAATGGTTGACTCAATCAATCAATCAAGAAATAAATATGATCTATCATATTAAATGATTGATTCAATCAATCAATCAATCAAGATATAAATGTGATTCATCATCTTAAATTCAATCAATCAATCAAGATATGAATTTAATTAATTGTGATTTGGATTTTCCAATTCAAGTTTGGATTGAGCATTTCTTATAAGCACTTAAATTAGGGTTAAACTCTTATAAAGTGCTGATTTTTGGTGTGCCTTTTTCTTGCACGTTTTTCTAGGAGAAAAATAAGATGCCTTACGCTCTCTAAATTTTGGTCATTACCAAAGGTTTAGAGAAAAAGGGCGTCATCCAAGAAAGGCAAGGTTCCAATGATCTTGATCCTCTTATCTTTAATCTAATTCTAAGAAACCACCACCTTCTTGAAAAGATAAAAACCCAAGGAAACTAAAACCCAACCTTGTCTTTGCCTAGCAAGCATTCAAGGAGTGAGAAGTTTCAAGAGAAGGAGTTCTCGTTGTAATCGGGGGATAGCTGTGTGGATCAACATTAGAGGGCATTAACAATATTGAGGTCTTCAAGTGATGTAAGGTAATCATAATTTCGAATAGTCATGTTATCAAGTTATCCTAATCCCCCCGATAGTTGTTTTAACGAGTAATCTTGAAACACATGAATATTATAAATTGTTATGAATTCTCATGAGCACCGTAAAAAGTTACGGATTAATAATTATCAACTAATTAACGTAATGAGTTAAGGTTAATAATTTATGAGGACCGTAAGGAGTTACGGGTTTCTGCAACGATTAACAAAATTTTTGTTTTCAACCTCATGAAATTTTGCATGAAAGTCATGTAATAGGTAAAATTAACCAACACTATCCACCTCATACTTTCTTGTCCACGTCATTTGTTAGATTTATTAGTAAGATTTTTCAAAATAAAAAACTCATATCCTCTCATCCAATATCTTCAATCATTAATATAAGACTTGGTTGAGTTATTTTGGGAGATAAAAAAAGCTAAATAATTTACTTGATTAATATTAATTTAGGAGTTTCACATTTCAATCACATTGATTTTTTTTTTTTTTAAAAAAATACTAGTTCTAGCCGTTGATTTATTTAGGAGACTAAGAAAGCTAAGTAAATTATTTTAATGTATTTATATTTATCATTTTTCCTAACTAATTTTCTTGGTTTATAAACTGAGATTTAATTAAGTAATTTATTTACTTTTTTTAATCTCCCAAAATAACTCAATATAGTCTTATATAAAGGATTGGAGGCATTGCAGGGGAGGATCAAAGTTTTTCTAAAAATAGATATGATAATTAACAGAGACAAAAAATTGTGAGGTGAACGTCACATAGGCATGTCATCTTTACATATTTGGTTAACAAACATTTATTGTTAGAGTTGGTTAACGGAGAGGCAAAATTGCCTCATTTTTTAAACTGTACCCTCTCAAAAACTTACAAGTGTCCAATGCCCATATATGCAAAAACTTTTGGGGCATTTAAGCCCTTTAACCTTATTTTTTAAAAAAGATATATACTCAATTATTTAATATTTTGAATATGTAAGGTAGAATTTTTTATTTTATTTTTGCTAATCAGAATTAAATCGTAAGCCAGGAAAATGCAAGTATAATTTTATTATAACAATAATAGTATAACATCTCTATTTCAAAAAAAAAAAAGCAGATAGAATTGTGTATGCTCCCTTTTCTGACATAAATAAATACATTAAATCAGACAAATATATATATATATATATATATATATATATATATATAACTCATCCCAACAAACTGTCATGAATTTCAGTTTGGTTCTATTAAAGAATCGGACAAACCTGAAATATAATGTTAACTCTTTAATGACCAGATTTTATGTTCCACCGCAAAGGCAACAATTTTTCTTAAAGATTTCTGTTTATGGATATTGACTCCCAATAATGAGATTTGATCATAAGTATGTGCGTTTAAAAATATATGGCACCTAACCAAAAAGAGATGCATATATGTGACCAAATTCCTAACTATGATATGATAACAAAACTCTTTAAGATTATGACTAGCAAATCTATTAGTTAAAATTTGACGAACTGATCAATTTATTATGGATCATAGATTGTAGATTCGAAAATTTGGAGAAGACATCTTAGTTTTAGGGCTTAGAATTTGGTGAAAGAGAGTAATATAATTAAGATTATAATTAAGCATCCAATGAGCTGTTAACCTAAAATGTTTTTATTTTGCAAAAAATAATAATAATAATATATTTTTAAACTAAACTTCCCAATTGATTTTTGAAATGTTTTTGTATGACATGAAGACAACAGTCAATTTCGGCTATTTAGTCCTGTCAACTATAATTCAATTAAAAAAAAAATCTAGTTTCTACACTAGAGAATTAATTAATTAATTAACTGATTAAATTTTCAATTTTGTCTATATATAGCTCTATATAAATCTCACTTGTTGCTCTCAGGTTAGTGAGAAATTAACGTGTATACCTTATACAATCGACTGGTCACCTCGATGTTTGAATTTCCAAAGAGGGCAGTAGTCATCCCACTTTTGTCTTAATTTTACCATTATATTTCATCACGTTTTATAGTTTTTGGCATTCACATAAACTGATTTATGCTAATTTGAATAATTTCTTAGTTTCGGACAAACACTGCAAAATCAATAAATCACCAGTTATGTATATTATTGTAATTAGGATCAGAGACGGACCGTATGATAAATATTTGGGGGGCCAAATTAATATGGATTGAAGCAGTTTTTTTTTCCACATAAGGTATTAAAGGTATCACATTTGGACTGAAAAGATTTTGACCTTTTATTTCTGGTAGGGGAAGAGAGATAATTGGATCTATTGTCGCGCCTCAAATAAGTAAATAACTATTACATCAACATGGTTATGTCCGGCGTCCCTCTTTTGGTCATCATGACTTGTGGTAGTGGGAAGAAATCACATTGATTCGAATTTGCTAAAGGCTCTTGGTTTTTCTTTGTTGGGGGAGCTCAACATTTAAGAATCCAAGTAAAGCATAAATAGATATATAAGCTGTGCACCTCACCGCCTAAGTCCTTATTAGGTTGACAAAGAATTACATCTCTAACATTCTTCTACTTCGTCTTCAGCGAAGGAGGGTGAAAGATTAGCGCCAGATATGGCTTCTTGGAATTCAAGCTCACTCAAATTCAAATATGAAGTATTAGTTTGGACCGCTTTTACCTACTGGTCTATCAGTTTCTACCCCCAAATCATCTTGAATTTTCATCGGAAAAGGTAATTCTCCATAACGTAAGTTTCACGTTCGGTTCTTTTCTCAGCTTGAATCATACAAATTTTTGGGCAGGCCATGACCCCCCCCCCCAATTGTCTCTAAGAAGGCCCGTCCCTGATTAGGATCGTACTACTTAAATCAAAATAGCTTGCCATTGGTTTAAGAATAGCATAATATAAAGAGATATAGATTAATCACTGTGTGAATTTGCGTGGATGACACTTAAACTGCACTAGTATATATTTGTGAATGACGATTTTTATTATTGGTCATCCTTACAAAGAGTCCAACTCACAACCTTTTGCTTTATAAGTAGGTTTAATTTGTGTCAATTCAGTTAAACAGCTCCAACGACCAAGATCATATATATATATGCATAATATTTTAGGGTAGGTTTATATATATAAGCAATATATATTAATTAAAATGTGTGATCAGAACTGTTGGGCCAAATATTTAAAGCAAAAGAGACACATCAAAAAAATTAGTTTAACTAAATCGCAATAAAGTTAGCATAATTTATTTGAAAGTATTATTATAAAGTTAACATTATTGATTTTTGAGTCAATGATTTGATCCCCTATTTTATTTTTAAAAAGGTTATAAAGAATTATTATCATTACTGTATTGGATGATGTTCTTCTACAATTATTAATCAAATTATATTATATATGTCATTAAAATCTGGGAAGGCTTGTAGTTTATGCAGTAACGGGACAAAATTATATAATAAATCTGAAAGATATGCTAGTTTATTGAATATATATATAATACATCTGGATAAATTAAATTTATTATTACGTGTCCGGGTGAGCAGGACATCTTTGTACATATATTAGAATTTTTTATATAAAAACTAAATTTATTTATATAATTAATTAAATAAAGTCAATCAATGTTTTTTTTTTTTTGCCAGAAAAGTCAATTTATGGAAACTATATAATTTGATCGAAATATTTAATTGGCACGTTGCCATAATAGGAAACTGCATGGACGGTTGGTATTCTTAAACAGTAGAGTATAAGTTATAAAAATAAAATGAACAAAGTTGAAAAATTTTGTTGTCGGGAAAAAACAGATAACGATTTGGTTGTTTCCATTTTTAGTGTGTCTTATATTGAAGTGTGAGTTTTTTAACTAAAGAGAGTAACAATTTTTCAAGATTAGAGAATACATTATTTTATAATATAATATAATTATCTTTGTAATTCCTCCACTCTCATTTATTAAATATTATTTATCATTCATGAGGGAGTAATTAAATATTTCCTCCTCTAAATTAAGTCAAATTAAACTTAAAAGGAGGGTATGATTATCCTTCTTCTTTTTTTAATCTTCTTTAGTTATAAAATGCATTAATATATATATAATACGGGATTCTCTTGTAAAGATGCATTACATGTATAATCCATATATTTAATCAAATGAAAAATTACTAAACAAGTAAGCTAGCATGATATATAATATAATGCAAGTTTATGTGTTTTATGATATATTATTAATGAAATCCCTGTTTAAAAGTTTTATTAAATATTTGATATATTTTTATGCACAATATAATATCAGTGCTCTATACAATTTAATGTACAGAAAGCATTAACTTCTTGGAACAAAAAAGAAAAAAGAAAAAAGAGGGATTTAAAAAAAAATAAAAAAAGCATCATATAGTAAAATAATATGGGATAAAGACATTTTATGAAGGGTTTAGGAGCAAAAATACACATGTACTTTATCTTCGGGAGCGTCCAGCACCATATGTTTTTTTGGGAGAAAAAATACACATATGGTTACATTTTAGGAACAAAAGTCACACCACCGTTAAAATCTAGCCTGTTGTAAATATGGTTTTTCTGTTGTAAATGATCAGATTTTAAATTTTGTTGTAAATACATCACTTCCTATGGTAAATATAGCATTTTTCTATTGTAAATGACCTTTCTATGTTCAAAATCTAGGTGTTTAAATGTTGTTGTAAATATACCATTTTCTGTTGTAAATATGGCCAGATTTTAAATTTTGTTGTAAATACAGCACTTCCTGTTGTAAATATAGTTTTTTTTGTTGTTGCAAATGACCTTTCTATATTCAAAATCCTGGTGTTTAAATGTTGTTGTAAATATGACATTTTCTATTGTAAATATGTCATTTTCTGTTGCAAATGCACCGTTAAGTTAGATTTTAACGTGATGTTATTTTTACTTCAAAAATGTAACCACATGTGTATTTTTACTCCAAAAAAAAACATATAGTGCTGGGCGCTCCCGAAGGTAAAGCACATGTATATTTTTGCTCATTTACCAATACCATGCACTTGGATTAGATTAATAATTTAAATATTTAAGAATTGTCATTTTATTTTTACCTATATGATGGTCAATATTAATATTTACGTTATTTGAGTAATTATGCATGAGAAATTGGTGGTGTTAGTTGGAAATAAAAATGAATAAGTTTTTTGTGAGATTTTCTTAAATCAAGTTTTCTTAATATGTGTGAAAACTGTTGAAAGTGTCTTACATTATAGACCAAATGAAATATATTTATAAAAAAAATTGAAAATTAAGACCTATATTAAGGAGAGCTTAGGATAATTAAATTAAAGAGGTTTATAATAGACCAAAAAAATATTTAATAAGCTGGGACAAAAAAAAAATATTTAATAAAAAAAGAGAGAAATATAGAAAATGGCGCGTGGAAATGTGTGGCTAAAAATGGTTGCGCTTGTGTGTGTAATAGAGGAATTAATTAATTAAATGAGGGTGTTTGTGGTGGGGGATTGGTTGATGGGATATTAATAATAATTTATGAATTTTGAATTTTGGGGATGTGGTGGGCTTACACGAATTAACCATGGTTTAGGAATTGGGTTAACAAGCCAACTATATAAATTAGAATTAGAAATATAATAAGGAATAGTGAATAATTGAGTGAGAGAAACTGGATATTGTTTTAAAAAAAAAATTAAAATCTAAATCCTGCATGTGAAAATTCTAATGAGAGCCATCATTTTATAACAATTAAAATAAATTATTTGGTAATATTAAGGTTAATTTTTTTTTTCAAATAAAAAAGAACACTACAGTATATACATGCATTCATTATTTTAAATTACTGATTGTAGAAAAGGTTAAGGAATTAATTTTAAAATAGAGAAAAGTAGGAAGGAATGGGCAAGTGGGGGATGGTGCCGCGGCGCGTGGGCCCCACTTTTGTCTTCTTCCTTCCCCCCACCCTCGATGGCCCTCCTCCACCGTTGTTCCCACCTTAATGTCAACTTTTTTTTTTTTTTTTAACCTTTATATAGCCTCAGGTATAATAAGAAGAGAAAATCACGTTTAGGTCAAAAAAAAAAAAAAATTCAGAAAAGTCTTAAAACTTGTTAATGGTAATTGATCTATTTGTTAATAGTTATTATTTCAGTTGTTAATTAATTTCACTCACAATGACATACTATAAGGGCAGTCTAGAATAGATCACAAGGCTCAAACCAAGTAAGATATGAGAAGCCAATGAGGATTGACACAGTTGGCTAAGGTGTCGGCCTTCATCCCAAAAGGGAGGAGGCTCGATACCCACTAGTTGATGTGAGGACTTCATTGGTGAGCGATCTGTAAGTACCTCTATAAGTGCTCTCTGAGCTTAGAGGCATGCCCTGATCCTGGTGGGGTACCGGTGTCTACCCCCACCTAAACTTTTTTATATCAAAAAAAAAAAAAGAGTAAGATATGAGAAGGAAAAGATGTACACAACCTTACTTTCGTAAGTGAAGAGGTTGTATCCAAAAACTTACTACGACATGCTAATGATGATAAATTGTCGTAATTAATTTCATATCTTAACTGAAATTGTCATAATATATAATTAATCCCCCTACCATATATGTCAAATTTTATAATAATAGTTTTTAGTATATATAATCATTTAAAAGTATCTCAGATAGCCTAGCACTAACATCAATATTCAATGCTATCATCCAAACTCTATTGAGATAAACAGAAAATCATTGAAAGCATACAACATTGCAGAGTTTAACACAAAAGTTGGTTTATTTGGTAAGAATAATGCAACTTATACTCCAAATTAGAGCACAAAATCTAAAACTTTGGAACATAACATGCATGTTATTTTTAAGAGGGAGAATTTCAGTTAATCCCACCGTTGAAGTTTTATTTAAAAGTTAAAAGATTCTGTAATAATTATACTGTGGTAGAAAGGACGAAATTGTAAGTTTATATTTTAATGGTAAAAGACCAATATTGTAACACCCCGGTTTTCACAATTGTTTTCATAGCGTTTTGATCAGAGTTTTGAGCGAAATTTTTTTTTCATAATAAAGAGTAACTGAATAACATTGATAACAGTGTATCTGGCTGTTCATAAGGCCGTACATTCCTCCGAGTGTTTACATCTAACGTAAGTACAACAAAACTAAAGCGTCTCCATCTGGTCTTCATGCTAGCTCCCTACCTTCGTCCTCGATCTACGTGGCCTGCTTGCTTCTCTCCTCGGCCTCGGTCCTTCGGACCCTGAAGCTATAGCTGAGATCCAATTTAGCGCATTGGATCTCAGGTAACGGTTAACCTCATGCTTATAAACAGTATATGTACAACAGGTATTTCAAATTTTACAGCATTGATCAAGCCGGTACATCGTATGATCATTTAATAACAACTACACTAACATGTAACGTTAAGTCCGTCTGCACCATTCACCCGTGCCACGATGTACGGTCGTGTCCTCAGCGCTAGGAAAACATTTCGGCATTATTATGTCTATAACCCGAATAAAGCTGTAATCAGTGATCTAAGTACGGTTCCATAGTCACTGTGCATCTAAGTACGACTCCATAGACGCAGTGTATCTAAGTACGATTCCTTAGACACGGTGCAAAATAGCACCGAACAGAATGGCCAGGTAAGTGTCTATCATGGGGGGCCTCACCGACTTTACGGCGACTAAATGGCACACCCACATAGACTAGCCTTGCCTTCGGCACCAAACTATTCACATAACATATTATCACATATAATCATTCAATAATCATCAGAGCTAGTGTTACAGTACGCGAACGTACCTCCGTTGACGAACGTCGGCAATTCTGGCAGCAGATCAAAGTTTATGATGTCCTATAAGAGTAATATCACTTTTATTAGTGATTTGACATCACAACAGGCATTTTAGGTAAAAATTACCATTTTGCCCCTATACCCCTAATTTGGCGGAATTTTGCCAGCACTTCGTTACTTTGGCTCCGGTTTTCCAAACTTTTGCCAGAACTTCGACCCAATGATAATTTTCGAAATTCTAGACTAATATAGCCCTATCATATGATATCCAATCATGCTTGAAAAATTAAAGGCTATACTAGCATTACTACTCTAGCTACTGAAAGAACTACGAAAGCTTAAAGCTCGGTACCGAAAAACTTACCCAGAGCTTCGCTACAGATTTTCCCAGAGCACCTCTCTCTTCTTTCTCTCTCTAGAACCGAAATTCCTCTTGAAATGGTGTGAAAAACTCAAGGAAGGAGGGGGTATTTATAGGAAAAGATGTGGGATTTCGGCCGTTGGATCAACTTTGTGAGAATCGATCTGGATCGTCCAAGACAAAACTTTTGAAACAAGTTTTCCTCTTTCTTCTTCTCCTTGGCCGACCTGCACAAACTCCAAAAGCCAAGGGATTGGCCAATGGGAGGTGGCCAAGTGTCCCTTCCAGAAGCTCCTCCGGATGAATTTCTCCGATCGGTACCCGATTCACGTAATTTCGGAAAAATCTCAAAATTCTGGATTATACATTTCGAAGACAATTCATTCCTTATTAGAAATGTCTAGTCCAAATATTTTTTTAACTCTGTCTAGGCCTTCTCCGGCCTGACGGAAGTTTTACGGAAAACGTGTCAGTTTCGAAACGAAATTCCGGAAGCTACCGCCTGTGGACAAGAATGCACTGATTCCAAATATGTCCAGAAAAACTCTCAATTCCTCCCCAGATGTCGCATCATGACTTTTGAATCATTAGCTTTCAGCTTGGCTATCCGGCCTTTATCAGAATTTCCCTATTTCGTCTTATTAGGAAAATGCTCTACCGGCCTCGGAATTGACTTCCGGAAAAGTCTAACGAAAGGTAAAAATCCATGGATCAATATTTTACCTTGAATTTGAGATTCCCATTCCTAGTTCTCTAGATAGGATCCGTTTCCTATTTATTCAATTACTATTCACTATATTTAATTATATTATATAATAATACAAAATATCTATACATATTAAATTTGATATTATCTTCATCTTATTTATTTATTTTTTCTTTTTCTTGGGCAATAATTAGGCTGGCCCTTATTTTTATTTAATAAATATTTATTTTTATTTATTTAATTATTTAATCATTTAATTATTTTAATTTTCCCAAAAATTCCACAAAATTATCTAATTGGCTCATTCTTGTATTTAGACTTAAAAATACCTAAACTCATCTATTTTTCTTCAAAATTTCCAATTAATTAGCAAATATATTTTTACTAATTTTAAGCCAAAAACCACTAATTTTAGGGTTCTACATAATTATTCACGAATTTCCTTTGCTTATGCTTAAGTAATTAGCCAATAATTACCTAATTAATTTCTTATCAATAGTTTCTAATTTTATTAATTAGAATTCCTCATTACCTCATAACTTTTATACTGACATTTCTGTTTCCATGTCCTCTGCATTATTTTAGGATTTTTCATAATTTTTCTAAATTTATTTATGTCCCTTAGGGGCATTTTCGTCATTTTGACACTTTGGCCCTTAAATTCCCTAATTTCCTACAGAATTAAACTTAGAAAAATAGCCTATATTTACACAAGTCTTAAGGTCAAAACTTCACTTATCAGAAATATCCAATTTATTCATAATATTCCATATAATAAATATCCGGGTATTACATTTCTTCCCCCCTTAAACAAAATTTCGCCCTCGAAATTTAATCTATCCTAACTAAACTTCGGGCCATGAAATCTGGGTACTTCTCTTCCATGTCTTTCTCGGTTTCCCAAGTCGCCTCTTTGGGTGACAAACCCTTCCAAACCACTTTCACTATCAGAATAGTCTTATTTCTGAGCCGTTTCTCTTTGTGATCGATGATCTTCTCCGGCTCAACTATGAAGGTATTATCATGCCGTACTTCAACATCCTCGTACTTGATGACATGATCACTGTCCGGTTGGTACTTCTTTAATTGCGACACGTGGAAAACGTCGTGGAGATTACTCAGATTCGGGGGTAAGGCTATCTGATAAGCTACTTCTCCTCGCTTAGCCAAAATTTCAAAGGGTCCCACGTACCGTGGACTCAGTTTCTTCCTCTTAAGCATTCTGCCGACACCAGTTACTGGAGATAACTTAAGAAATACATGGTCCCCGACATAGAACGTTAGAGGTCTCCTCCTTTTGTCAGCGTAGCTCTTCTGTCTACTATGTGCTGCTAGGAGTCTTTCCTTGATCATATAGTTTTTATTACGTTTTAAGTTGATATATAGTGTTTCCGTGGCGTCAAATCACCGCGTACTTTATATATATTGCTTCCGTAGCGCCCATAACACTGTGTACTTTAGTGTTTTAGCGTTTCCGTGGCGCCCATAACACCGCGTACATAAGTGTTTCCGTGGCACCCATAACACCGCGTACTACACATTCATCATGTCGTACTTTGATATACAGTATCCCCGTGGTTCCCATACACCGCAGCAATACCATATATCTCATACTCATGGATATCATGTCGTACTTTGATATATTATGTTCCCATAGTTCCCATACACTGTGGCAACATAAGATATCTTATACTTATTGATACTATCGTGATTTGTTTTATAGTTAATTAAGAAACATGATAATGATTATCACTATGTTATGTGTGGATTGGTTCGACTTAAGAGACTTGAGAGTGGTAAGTCATCACACTGTCATGCTGCAGCTAGACATATCCCGATCCTTACCTATTGGTACCACAATAAAATCTATTTGGATTAGGGATAACCAATTTCTTGGTGTTGTGACCAACTTCCTCCTCACGCCATGAAAACTTGTCTTACAGTCTTAACAGCAATAATTTGGTTACCTACTTGTGAACTTGTAAGTTATGAACATTCTTTATGAATCTGCGGTACTATCCCGCTAGATCCAAAAACTACATCTCTTTATTACCTTTTCCGACTATTTCTTCAAGTTGCCTCCTCCGTACTTTAATTTCGTTTGACGTTATTTGATATGGCGCTAATTTAACACAATCGAGAATGTTGTTGACGTTATGAAGTAGTGACAAGTTTTATATTATACTTGCAACTTAGTTCAAAACACGCTTTGCAAGCTAAAAGCTCACACCTAATGGTGTAGCTACTAGTACATTGTAAGGAAATATATGCATCCCAAAAGGATCCGTACAAGTATCAATAGTAATTGATCGGTCTAACACCCGGATCATACTATAACTGACTAGATCTCTACGGAGCTTTAATATCGTGGACCACCCCTGAAGGTTCTCCGGCCTCTTCATAGGTTAGAGCAAAAACCCGGCCTGGGTTTTGCGGCCTCATTCCGGTAGCTCTCTGTGGACAGTCCCTGCTGATATGTCCAGGCTTTTGACACTTGTAGCATATTTGCTTCCCATTGCAGTCAGTACCTTTATGGTACCTCCCGCACTTTGGACATGGTCGAGGTCCTTGTGCTTCTGAAAAGTTTGGCTGGCTAGGTTGAAATGACTTCTTACTTTCACGAAAGTTACCCCATGGCGCCTTCCTCTTCTGGATGGAGCTTCCTTGGGAAAATCTACTCTGGCCGGCGCTGCTGCTACTGGAGGTTCTAGACTTCCGAAATTCCTTCACGTTTCGCTCAATAAGCCTACAGGCTTCCACAACATGAATCAATTCCTTGAATTGCTGAGACATGAGTCTCTCACCTATTTCATCTTTTAGACCGTAGATCAGTATATTCACCATACTGCTCTCATCATCGTTCTTCCGCAGGTGTGGTGAGTATCTTGATAGATTGGTAAAACGAGCATAGTAGTCATTAAAGGACTCCTCTTGACCCTGCCGGATGTGGAGGAATTCCGACTCTTTGGTCATTTGTACAGAGGGAGGAAAATATTGCTCACGAATTTCTCCGAAACTTTTCCCATGTAACGGACAAAGAGCGTGTTTGCAATGTTGTTGCTATGACCTCCCACCATCGATCCGCATCTCCTTCTAATTGGTAGATCGCCAGTTGAGCTTTGTGATCATCAGGACACTCAATCACCTTGAAGATCTTCTCCAACTTCTTCAACCAATCCTCAGCCGAGTCGAGTTTACCTCGGAAAGCTGGTGGTTTCGGTTCATGAATTGGTTAACCCAGTGTTGTGTGGGCTTCACAACTCTCCCTCGTCGAGGAGGTGACCGCGATCTATCAGACTCCTCAGGTTCCTCAGCGAGCTCGTTGTTGTGCTCATCTTCTTCTTCCTCTTCTTCTTCTGAGTGTTCTTCTTCCTCAGCATTTCGTCTTTCTTCCTCAGCATTTCATTCTGCTAATTTCCGTTCAGCTTGTTGCTCTTGTCTATTCTGCCTCTCGCGGAGTTCATTTATAAGAACCCTCTGTTCTTGCAGAGTTCTCCGCATCTCCTCCATTTCATTCTGTTCTGGCTGGTCTGGTATTGGATTTATCCGAGGTTGTCTACCTCGTCCCCCACCTCGGCCTCTGCCTCGACCTCTGCCTCGGTCTCTGGGAGTTCCGGCTCCTCTTAACTTTGCCATGTCTCGTTCTTAGTCCTTCATTAGGGAAAACGTTAGATTTAGGAAGACAATGATTAGTCTATCGCAGATTCTATCACACTACAAACGTTCAGACACCCACAACATTTCCCTCGCTCGGGATTTCGTTGGTTCTTTCCATCCAACAACGGGTACGGGGAAAATGATGAAGAGTGGATCTGATCCAGTCTTCCGGAGGGTATAGAAATATGTAATGGCTAGAAATTCTCAACATGGGTCAAATACCGCATGTCTTTATCTTTGTCGATCTCAGAGTTTCGTCCGGTGTGGCCAACCTTCACATATAAGCTTTGCGCTAGGATAGAATTTCCGTTCAGGACAAGCTGGATATTTTCAGAGTTATTTGATACGGGTATCGGCCTAACTTCGGGCGGCGGATACGCTGGTTCTGGGTTCAATCCTAACCCCACCAACTCGGGAACTACAGACATACGCGCTGGGTTCAATGCTAACCCTACTAACTCGGGAACTACAGACATACGCGCTGGGTTCAATGCTAACCCTAACCCTACTAACTCGGGAACTACGGTCATACGTGCTGGTACATCTTCTTTGGCCGGAGGGAACATTATTCATGTCCCTTTCTAGAACATAACACCGCAGTTATCTCGCACTCATTTTCAAAATATGCTCTTTTATAGAAAGGCGTTGAACCTAACTCCGTTACTCAAACCTATTGGCCAGGTAGGTGTCTATCATGGGAAGTCTCACCGAGTTCACGGCGACTGAATGACTTACCCACATAGACTAGCCCTGCCTTTGGCACCAACGGTTTGTTTATAACATAGTTAGAGTCATGCCAAGTAAAACGATCTGATGCCAGGAAAAACGCTCTGATACCAAATTGTAGCACCCCGGTTTTCACAACTGTTTTCATAGCGTTTTGATCAGAGTTTTGAGCGAAAATTTTTTTTCATAATAAAGAGTAACTGAATAACATTGATAACAGTGTATATCTGGCTGTTCATAAGACCGTACATTCCTCCGAGTGTTTACATCTAACGTAAGTACAACAAAACTAAAGCGTCTCCATCTGGTCTTCATGCTAGCTCCCTACCTTCGTCCTCGATCTACGTGGCCTGCTTGCTTCTCTCCTCGGCCTCGGTCCTTCGGACCCTGAAGCTATAGCTGAGATCCAATTTAGCGCATTGGATCTCGGTAACGGTTAACCTCATGCTTATAAACAATATATGTACAATGTATTTCAAATTTTACAAGCATTGATCAAGCTTCGGTACATCGTATGATCATTTAATAACAACTACACTAACATGTAACGTTAAGTCCGTCTCGCACCATTCACCCGTGCCACGATGTACGGTCGTGTCCTCAGCGCTAGGAAAACATTTCGGCATTATTATGTCTATAACCCGAATAAAGCTGTAATCAGTGATCTAAGTACGGTTCCATAGTCACTGTGCATCTAAGTACGACTCCATAGACGCAGTGTATCTAAGTACGATTCCTTAGACACGGTGCAAAATAGCACCGAAGAGAATGGCTGTGTAAGTGTCTATCATGGGGGCTCACCGACTTTACTGGCGACTAAATGGCACACCCACATAGACTAGCCTTGCCTTCGCACCAAACTATTCACATAACATATTATCACATATAATCATTCAATAATCATCGAGCTAGTGTTACAAGACGCGAACGCACCTCCGTTGACGAACGTCGGCAATTCGGCTAAACGGCACGTTTTACGGAAAACAATAAACGTCCAACAATGCAGCACGTCGGACAAACAGTAACGGCAGCAGATCAAAGTTTCTGATGTCCTATAAGAGTAATATCACTTTTATTAGTGATTTGACATCACAACAGGCATTTTAGGTAAAAATTACCATTTTGCCCCTATACCCCTAATTTGGCGGAATTTTGCCAGCACTTCGTTACTTTGGCTCCGGTTTTCCAAAATTTTGCCAGAACTTCGACCCAATGATAATTTTCGAAATTCTAGACTAATATAGCCCTATCATATGATATCCAATCATGCTTGAAAAATTAAAGGCTATACTAGCATTACTACTCTAGCTACTGAAAGAACTACGAAAGCTTAAAGCTCGGTACTGAAAAACTTACCCAGAGCTTCGCTACAGATTTTCCCAGAGCACATCTCTCTTCTTTCTCTCTCTAGAACCGAAATGCCTCTTGAAATGGTGTGAAAAACTCAAGGAAGGAGGGGGTATTTATAGGAAAAGATGTGGGATTTCGGCCGTTGGATCAACTTTGTGAGAATCGATCTGGATCGTCCAAGACAAAACTTTTGAAACAAGTTTTCCTCTTTCTTCTTCTCCTTGGCCGACCTGCACAAACTCCAAAATCCAAGGGATTGGTGTAACATCCCGACATTTCAAAAGCAGTATACAATTTTTTCATCAGAGTAGAGCACCGGAACAAGAGTGTAACTGATATATTGATATAAAATGCCCACTGGCTAGTTACATAAACGGTTCAACAACCGAGAGTTTTCAAAAAGAAAAGAACAACGTCGGGAAGTCTTCAGCCGGATCCCTGAACTTGCTGCTTCCCTCGCTCCTCGGTCCTCGGTCTCCCGAACCTGACGCTATGTTAAGAGCTGAGATCCGCACCGGATCTCAGGTAACGGTTAACCTCATGTATACATACACACATATGGGTTACCAAACAACATATAAACCACACCCAACCAATGCACATGTATCGCTCCCAGGGCCAGGTAAGTGTCTACCATGGGGGCCTCACCGACTTATACGCGACTTATGGCACACCCACGTAGACTAGCCTTGCCTTCGGCACCAAACTATATCTAATCATAAAAATAAAGACTACTCTAGCTTTACTAACTACGAAAGAACTACGAAAGCTTAAAGCTCTGCACGGAAAACTTACCCGAGCTTCGCTACAGATTCCCCAGAGCTCCTCTCTCTTCTTTCTCTCTCTATTTTCGGTTTTTGCTCAAAGGAAGTGGTGTGAAATTTCCAAAGGAGCAAGGTCCTATTTATAGAGGATTTTGTGCTACTATTCACACTTTACCGGATGAATTCCTACCGTCGGATCGCACACGATTAGGTGGCACAATCTTGGCCATCCAACCCTTTCTCTTTCCTCCATATGACATCATCCCCATGATGTCATCCATGTACTTTGATGATGTCACTTACTTCTTCAAGAAGTTTTATACCGATAAAGTCTCCGATCGGTGTCTTTTTCTCAAAACGTGTCCGAACGTGTCCTGGTTTGAAACGAAAATCCGGAAGTTCCAACTTATAGACATAGATGCACCGATTTCAAATATGTCCATAAAAATTCCCAATTCTTTCTCAGTTGTCACAACTCTAATTTTGAAGTCTTTACTTCCAACCTGGCTATCTGCCCTTTTATCAGAATTTCCCTATTTCGTCTTATTAGGAAAAAGTCCTATTGACTTCAGAATTAACTTCCGGGAGAGTTTAACGGAAGATAAAATTCTACTGATCAATATTTTATCCTGACTTTGGAAATCCCATTCCTAGATCTCTAGATAGGATCCGTTTCCTAATTATTAAATTACTATTCACCCTTTTTCACTTTAATTAATTATATTATTAAAATATTAAACTTAACTTAACAACTAAGTTTCTTATTTCTTATTCTATATTATTATTATTATTTTATTTCGTTTTTATTTCTTTTATTTTCTGCCTCTTTTTTTTTTAATTAATTATTTAATTAATTATTTAATTAATTAAATAATTATTTTTACATAATTTCTCACAACATTTTCCTATTGGTCAATTCTTGCATTTAGGCTTAAAAATACCTAAACTCATCCTTTTTCCTTCAAATTTTCCAATTAATTAGCCAATATATTTATGCTAATTTTTAGCTATTTATCACTAATTTTGGAGCTTTACATAATTATCTCGAATTTCCTTTGCTTAAACTTAAGTAATTAGCCGTAATTACCTAATTACTTAATTATCACTTGTTGATAATTTTCTTAATTATAATATCTTATTACCTCATAACACTTGCATTGACATTTGTACTTCCATGTCTCTTTCATTATACTAGAATTTGTGAGGGCATTATGGTCATTACCATATTTTTTTTTAGCATTCTTCTTCAATTTCTCCAAGTTTGTAATTTATTAAATTACCAAAATTAGAGATATACGCTCTCCCAATTTAAATAATTATTTCATTGCCCTTTAGGATTTTTCACCATTTTCCTAAGTTATTTACTCCTCCTGTGGGTATTTTGGTCATTTGGCACTTTGGCCCCCTTAAATTCCTTAATTCAAATTTCGGGTATTACATTTCTCCCCGTTAAACAAAATTTCGCCCTCGAAATTTGTACCCAACCCACTATACTTTGTACTAACTAGACGCCGTCCTACTCGGACTGGGCTATACGCGTCGGATCTTCACTCGCCTCATCATTTGCTCCTCCCGGTGATCGAGAATTCGTTTTGGTTTGACCACTAAAGATCTTGTCATTTCGTACTTTGATATATGATGTTTTCCCGTGGTTCCCATACACCACGGTTAACACCACAAATACCAAAATGGATACCAAAAATGTCTCCATGGTTCCCATACACCATGGCAACATAAGATACCTCCTACTCAATAACTTGATCACGGTCGAATATAACGAGGAAGTATAGCACACGTGTCTAACACTTAATTAGTATACTATCTAGAGAAGATTTCGTCTAAGAGATAGTACCTTGGACCATCTCAGGAGTTCTCTCGTCCTCGGCACTAGGTTAGTGCGTACAAGCGGCCTGGGTTCTGTGACTTGAACTCCGCAGTTCGCTCAGGACAGCTTGAGGCAATGTGTCCCGTTTTCTGGCATCTATAGCACACTCGTCTCTCCGCAGTTTTCTCAGGACAGTTTGAAATGATATGCCCTGGCTTCCGACATCCGAAGCAAACCCGTTTATTAATACATTCACCAGGATGGTACTTTCCGCAATCAGGACATGGTCGGAATTCCGGCCTCCTCGGGTTGTTCTCGCTCGATCCGAAATGGCCTCTTGCTTTCTCTCGATCGTCACTCCGTGGTGCCTCTCTCTTCCTTGAGGAATTCCCACGGCTACCCTCGCGTGATAAGCACGGCTACCATTGTGATTTCGTGATTTGCGTAACTCCTTCAGGTTGCGCTCAGTCATTCGGCAAGATTCTACTGCTTGTGCCATTTTAGGAAACTGTTGAGACACCAATCTGGCCCTTATGTCGTACTTTAGTCCAGTCACTAGTCGGTTTGCCTTCCAGCTTTCATTCACATGGCTTTCCAAATAGGACGAATACCGAGACAGGTTGGTGAAACGGGCGAAGTAATCGTCGAAGGATTCTTCATTTCCTTCTTTGGATAAGCGAAATTCTTCCTCCTTAATCACTGGATTGAGGGAGGAAATATTGCTCGTTGTATTGTTCTAGGAACATTCCCCACGTAACGGGACTAGGCGAGTTGTGGAAACACTCTTCCACCATCTATGCGCGTCACCATCGAGTTTGTAAATCGCCGGTTGAGCTTTTCGATCCTCAGGGCATTCCATCACTTCAAATATTTTATCTAGGCTCATCAGCCAATCCTCAGCCAATTCGTTCTTCCCATGGAAAACAGGTGGCTTGAGCTTGCAAAACTGTGTGACCCAATGTTGTGTGGTGCGCACAAACTCTCCTATGTCGTGGAGGTGGCGGGAAGATCCCTCAGATCCCTCATCGTGCTCGTCTTCTTCTTCCTCATCATCATCATTGTGCGGTTCTTCTTCGTGTTGACGTGCGTCTATACGTCTCTCGGGTTTCTAGGTCTTGTTGATTCTGTCTATCCAGCGGCGCATCTATGAGAGCCCGCTGTTCTTGCAAGGTTCTCCTCATCTCCTCGTATCTCATTCTCGCTCCGGCTGGTTTGGTACCGGATTTACAGGGTTGTCTACCTCGTCCTCCACCACCCTCTCTGGGAGCTCCGGCTCCTCTTACATTCACCATGTCTTGTTTCTTTCCTTTATTAGGGAAAATGTTTAATTAGTATATCACGGATTTTATCGCACGAGTATCTACACCGCTAACGAACAAACATTCGCATGCATAAAAAACAAACGAGACACCCGCAATATCTCTCTTGTTCATAACCTCTTTGGTTCGTTCTCCTCGAACGGTACGAAAATACGCATCGGGAGTTCCTCTACATGAGTCAAATACGCATGTACTTATCTTTGTTGGTCTCGAAGAATTTCGTCGACGTGACCCGACTTCTCATATAAGCTCGGATTAGAGTGATGCACCCACAAGTGGTACACCGATTCGGGATGGTACAGGCTCAAGCTGGTATACCCAAATAGGGTGGTACACTGACTCAGGGCTATATCAGTACTCATTTTCAAAATGTGCTCCAAGTTTAAAAGGCTTTTGAACATAACTCCGTTATCCGAACAGAATGGCCAGGTAAGTGTCTACCATGGGGGCCTCACCGACTTATACGACGACTTATGGCACACCCACGTAGACTAGCCTTGCCTTCGGCACCAAACTGTCCGTAATGACAAAGTTAAATTCATGCCAGGACTACTGCTCTGATACCAAAATGTTTCACTGGCGATCACACGCCGTGGCAACAAATCGTACCTCAGCCGCTATTTTTACGCACCGCCTCACGACGGATACAACCAAGACGGTGGCTGGCCGTCTGGCCATGTCGGGGTAAGAGCCAATGCTTCGCCACAGATCACACTGTGAGAACCCCCGATCATGAATCGAATTTGCCATCAGAAAAACTAGCTCTGATACCAAAATGTAACATCCCGACTTTTCAAAAGCAGTATAAAATTTTTTCATCAGAGTAGAGCACCTAACAAGAGTGTAAGCGATATATTGATATAAAATGCCCAGCGGCTAGTTACATAAACGGTTCAACAACCGAGAGTTTTCAAAAAGAAAAGAACAACGTCGGGAAGTCTTCACCGGATCCCCGAACTTGCTTTGCTTCCTCGGTCCTCGGTCCTCGGTCCTCCCGAACACGCTATGTTAAGAGCCGAGATCCGCACCGGATCTCGGGTAGCAGTTAACCTCATGTATACATACACACATATGGGTTACCAAACAACATATAAACCCCACCCAACCAATGCACATGTATCGCTCCCGGCATTACGGATGTATCGCTCCCAAGATTATAAATGTATCGCTCCCGGCCTTACGGATATATGTTATCCTCTAACATAATATGCATTCCAACAACACCCCACATATATACATATCATACACACATCACACACATACCATATACAACATACCATATCCATCCGATTAGTGTTACAGTACGCGAACGTACATACTTCCGTAAACCGAACAGAATGGCCAGGTAAGTGTCTACCATGGGGGCCTCACCGACTTATACGGAGACTTATGGCACACCCACGTAGACTAGCCTTGCCTTCGGCACCAAACTGTTCTAACATATTTGTATTCAATAAACATACCATAACAATACACATAGCACATATATGCATACCATAAACATAAGAGTTAATGTTACAGTACGCGGACGTACCTTCGTTGACGGTAGACGGCACTTAGTCGGAAATCGTACTTTCTACGGAAAAACGTGAAATGGCTCGTCGGGCGTAACGGCAGCGAGATTAGGTTTTCGACGTCCTATAAGAGTAATATCACTTCCATTAGTGATTTGACACAATAATCGGCATTTTCGGTAAAAATTACCATTTTGCCCCTATACCCCTACTTGGCGGAATTTCGCAGGTAACTTATTACATAGGCTATTTTCTTCCCAAAATTTTGCAGAACTTCGACGCCATCATGATTTTCGAAAATATTGACTAAAATAGTCCTATCATATGATATCTAATCATAAAAATAAAGACTACTCTAGCTTTACTAACTACTTGAAAGAACTACGAAAGCTTAAAGCTCGGACTGGAAAACTTACCCGAGCTTCGCTACTGATTTCCCCGAGCTCCTCTCTCTTCTTTCTCTCTCTATTTTCGGTTTTTGCTCAAAGGAAGTGGTGTGAAATTTCCAAAGGAGCAAGGTCCTATTTATAGAGGATTTTGTGCTACTATTCACACTTTACCGGATGAATTCCGTGATCGGATCGCACACGATTAGGTGGCACAATCTTGGCCATCCAACCCTTTCTCTTTCCTCCATATGACATCATCCCCATGATGTCATCCATGTACTTTGATGATGTCACTTACTTCTTCAAGAAGTTTTATACCGATAAAGTCTCCGATCGGTGTCTGAAACGCGTAATCTCGGGAAATCTCAAAATTCGGTTAACTAGCTTTGAAGACCTTCTCTTCCATACTAGAAATGTCTATTCCAACTATTTTTCTGACTCTGCCTAGGCCATTTCCGGATTGACGGAAGTTTTCTCGAAAACGTGTCCGAACGTGTCCGGTTTGAAACGAAAATCCGGAAGTTCCAACTTATAGACATAGATGCACTGATTTCAAATATGTCCATAAAAATTCCCAATTCTTTCTCAGTTGTCACAACTCTAATTTTGAAGTCTTTACTTCCAACCCGGCTATCTGCCCTTTTATCGAATTTCCTATTTCGTCTTATTAGGAAAAGTCCTATTGACTTGAATTAACTTAGGGAGAGTTTAACGGAAGATAAAATTCTACTGATCAATATTTTATCCGACTTTGGAAATCCCATTCCTAGATCTCTAGATAGGATCCGTTTCCTAATTATTAAATTACTATTCACCCTTTTTCACTTTAATTAATTATATTATTAAAATATTAAACTTAACTTAACAACTAAGTTTATTATTTCTTATTCTATTATTATTATTATTATTTTATTTCGTTTTTATTTCTTTTATTTTCTGCCTCTTTTTTTAATTAATTATTTAATTAATTATTTAATTAATTAAATAATTATTTTTACATAATTTCTCACAACATTTTCCTATTGGTCAATTCTTGCATTTAGGCTTAAAAATACCTAAACTCATCCTTTTTCCTTCAAATTTTCCAATTAATTAGCCAATATATTTATGC
The DNA here is from genome assembly GCA_025563575.1 of Acacia pycnantha. Taxonomy (NCBI): domain Eukaryota; kingdom Viridiplantae; phylum Streptophyta; class Magnoliopsida; order Fabales; family Fabaceae; genus Acacia; species Acacia pycnantha. The sequence goes on along the minus strand of JAMWYP010000302.1, from coordinate 167,313 downwards.
TAATTTTTAGCTATTTATCACTAATTTTGGAGCTTTACATAATTATCTCGAATTTCCTTTGCTTAAACTTAAGTAATTAGCCAATAATTACCTAATTACTTAATTATCACTTGTTGATAATTTTCTTAATTATAATATCTTATTACCTCATAACACTTGCATTGACATTTGTACTTCCATGTCTCTTTCATTATACTAGAATTTGTGAGGGCATTATGGTCATTACCATATTTTTTTTTAGCATTCTTCTTCAATTTCTCCAAGTTTGTAATTTATTAAATTACCAAAATTAGAGATATACGCTCTCCCAATTTAAATAATTATTTCATTGCCCTTTAGGATTTTTCACCATTTTCCTAAGTTATTTACTCCTCCCAGGGGTATTTTGGTCATTTTGGCACTTTGGCCCCCTTAAATTCCTTAATTCAAATTTCGGGGTATTACAATTGGCCAATGGGAGGTGGCCAAGTGTCCCTTCAAGAAGCTCCTCCGGATGAATTTCTCCGATCGGTACCCGATTCGCGTAATTTCGGAAAAATCTCAAAATTATGGATTATACATTTCGAAGACAATTCATTCCTTATTAGAAATGTCTAGTCCAAATATTTTTTTAACTCTGTCTAGGCCTTCTCCGGCCTGACGGAAGTTTTACGGAAAAACGTGTCAGTTTCGAAATGAAATTCCGGAAGCTACCGCCTGTGGACAAGAATGCACTGATTCCAAATATGTCCAGAAAAACTCTCAATTCCTCCCCAGATGTCGCATCATGACTCTTGAATCATTAGCTTTCAGCTTGGCTATCCGGCCTTTCTCAGAATTTCCCTATTTCGTCTTATTAGGAAAATGCTCTACCGGCCTCGGAATTGACTTCCGGAAAAGTCTAACGAAAGGTAAAAATCCACGGATCAATATTTTACCTTGACTTTGAGATTCCCATTCCTAGTTCTCTAGATAGGATCCGTTTCCTATTTATTCAATTACTATTCACTATATTTAATTATATTATATAATAATACAAAATATTTATACATATTAAATTTGATATTATCTTCATCTTATTTATTTATTTTTTCTTTTTCTTGGGCAATAATTCGGCTGGCCCTTATTTTTATTTAATAAATATTTATTTTTTATTTAATTATTTAATTATTTATTTGTTTTAATTTTTCCAAAAATTCCACAAAATTACCTAATTGGCTCATTCTTGTATTTAGGCTTAAAAATACCTAAACTCATCTATTTTTCTTCAAAATTTCAAATTAATTAGAAAATATATTTTTACTAATTTTAAGCCAAAAACCACTAATTTTAGGGTTCTACATAATTATTCATGAATTTCCTTTGCTTATGCTTAAGTAATTAGCCAATAATTACCTAATTAATTTCTTATCAATAGTTTATAATTTTCTTAATTAGAATTCCTCATTACCTCATAACTTTTATACTGACATTTCTGTTTCCATGTCCTCTGCATTATTTTAGGATTTTTCATAATTTTTCTAAATTTATTTATGTCCCTTAGGGGCATTTTCGTCATTTTGGCACTTTGGCCCTTAAATTCCCTAATTTCCTACAGAATTCAACTTAGAAAAATAACCTATATTTACACAAGTCTTAAGGTCAAAACTTCACTTATCAAAAATATCCAATTTATTCATAATATTCCAGATAATAAATATCCGGGTATTACAAATATCAAATTCATTGATAAATGATTATTGGAAGAATAGAGTACGTGCATTAACCAAATGAATAATGTAAACTGCTAATAAAACAGTCTGTTAAAAATAAATTAAAGTTACAAAAAATGCTTCCAAACCATTCATTTTTTGAACGATTCCAAACCATTCGTTGAAGACCGGAAGATTCAGGAAACGTTTTGGATGACTACAAAAAGCATCTAACAATCACATTACTTAGTAATTATTTGGGTTAACGGTAAAAGTTGTTTTTATAACGTAATTTATGATGTATAAGATAAATATGTGAGAAAAGTTTTGTAACTTGCATGAACTTACTTCTCAAACGCTTACTCAAATATGCCTTTAGTTCTTTATAATTATTGTCAACATTGAGTTATGAAATCAATGAGAATCATATGAAAATCATTCTTGTAAAACAAATATTGAACCCTTCGACCAACAAGCGATAGTCATAATGGAATGGGTTTAAGTATGAAAATTTGAATTCAAGAGTTAGTGTGAAAGCATAAAAACTTGCAAAGTCATTGGAAGAGCTACCACAAATTAAGTCTAACTCAAATCCAATCAGATAACCATATAAAAAACGCCCGAATGCTTCTTGTTTCTAGTCAATTCACTCAAATATTATACTATTATATTTATTTTAACTTGTTAGGTGGTGATTCCACTTTTTGAACTCTTGTTCCGGTAATTGTGGAAGATTAAAATTAATGGCTGATAGATATGAAAAGTGTAAAATAATTCATTTTAAATTACTATCATTTATCCTTAATATAATATCTCATTTATAGTGTAATTTACATTACGAACAAACTCTTATATTAAAGACTGTATGTAGTAAATAATAATTCGTTAGACACACGATGAGAAATATGCATGAAATTAAATAATAGTTTTAAAATTCAATCGATCCATGAATTTGTGGGAACTAAGTCAAGATACACATATGGGTGTGTATTAATTTCAATTAATAACTAGTACTATCAATAAAGCTAGTGGTTGAAATGATAAGTAGTCTCACCCTTATATATAAGAGGAAAAACAAAAAGTTTAACTCCGGAAAGTACACTTGTTGGAAGAGGCGAAAACTATTTACGCTCTAAATCTTGAAAAAGACTATACAAAAAAAAAAACTGATTGATTAGTTGGATCATATCGTATGAATTCAATTCTAAGAACATTAATTTTTTTTAAAAAAAATTCATATATAATTATAACCTCCCAGGTTGATAAAGCTATTTTCCAACATAGACCAATTCAAGGCTTCCACACAAGGAAGGGCATACTGCTTTCTGATCAGAAGAAGGTTCTATATTTACCTTGAGTTTAATTATAATTACCTAAGTAATTATAACTAAAGCCATTAATTTAATCAAATATAATGGTTTAGGATGTCACATACCACCAGAAAATTAAAATAAAAGCTTCTCTGGGCATCAGTTAACCACTTTCCATCCTCCCATTGTAACCAAAAGTTGAATCTGATTACTACTTTGTTATATATATAAAAACTTCTAAGAAACGACAAATTAAACCACGAATCAAAGTATAACCCTTCAATACGCATCCATTGGAAGTGTTCGAATTTAACTTTCCTTTTTTTTTTTTTTGCTCAAGGAATTTAACTTTCCTTGAAAACTAGGATCTTAATTACCAAAGGGAATTGAGTATAGCATAAACGCGTATTCCTCACAACGTGATAAAACAATATTTGAATATTTGTTAGAAGAGATGTTTACATTTAGTGCATGATATTGTCTTAAATATGATTGGCTCGAACCAAATGATACCTATGTTTATGGAAAAAAAAAAAACTTGGACCTTTTCCTAACTATATAATACACCATCAATTTCTAAATATAGGAGCTAGATAATAAATTTATGAAAATTAAAGAAATTTGTTTATTAAGTTAGTTATTTATAAGAAATTTGTGTTGGTTTCACTATAATATCCTTATTTAATCATTTGCATTAAAAGTATCCTCCTAATAGAAAATTCTTAATAAATGCGATTAATAGAGATAATATGAAAAAAAAAATATGTTTGAGGGGCAAAACGAATTAGGATCTTATATTTAAGACTAAAATAAACTCAAAAATTAGCCCATGTATTTAGGACCGGAAGTAGTACATTTTTCTTTTAAATTATTTCCTCCGGTTTCTATATAACATACATTTGAAGAGTTAATCTTGATCTTAAATATAAAACATAGTTTTCATATTTGTCAATCTTTTCCTAATTTACTCCTCAACAATAATCAAGGAGGAAACATAATGAGAGAATTAAAGAAGATGACTATGGTGTTTTAGAAAACACATATCATAATAATTAACTTTCTTAATCTAACCAAATTAGGTATATATGTTTTATAGTAAGGATCTAAAGGAGGGAGTAATAATAACTGCATGTAAGGTGACAATTTGCCTTGTTTATCTAGCTAGGATCTTTGTGATGTGCATATGGTAATTAAAGTAAGCAATTGCTTTAGAAAAAGCTTTGTTTGATTAGTGGAGCACTGACCTATTTGATATGGTAATTCAGTACATTAAATATAATTAAATATTGTTAAAGTGATATAAAACCTTTATACGGTTGGATATGACATATACATTTGTGCTATTATAATCGTTTTCTTAAGTGCGCGATCCAATTAAGTAAATAAAGTATCATATATATTCATTGTTAGTGATGGTCTTGTCTAACGCAATCATAAGCTATGGACTGAGGAACATGCATGCACATTTTTAGAACTTTAATTTTATAAATTAATCAGAGGCTCTCACTTAAGAGTTGCAGGGTAAAAAAATAAAAATAAAAACATTGTACGAGGATTCTTTATTTACCTATATTTTAATTATTATATAATTAATATGTTTTAATTAAAACGATATGCGTTTCGCTCAAGTCTCTTTTCCTATATATCATAAATAAAGATATCAGCAATGGGCATGATAAATTATATGGTAAAGTAAGATGACTATACATATAAAGAGTGAAAAATATCTACAAAAGAAATATCAGAGCATTTATATTATATATATGTATATGTGTGCAGGGGCGGAATCAGGGGGCTAGGGGTGGCCCCCGCCCCCCTAAAATTACAGCACTTGACCCAAAATTTTTTAGAATTATGCTTTAGCCTCATAAAGATTTCAATTTTTTAGTTTAGTCCCTATTAAAAAGTCTCATGGAGGGACTATAATGAAAATAGTGAAATATTTATGAGGTTAAATCATAATTTTCAAACATTTTGGGTCAATTTCTGTAATTTTCTCCCTCTAATTTCAAATACTCCACTAGGTTTTATTATGTAATTTTCGCCCCCCTAATAATTTTCATTCCTGGCTCCGCCCCTGTATGTGTGAAGCTTGAATTTAACATTTCCCACTGATTAGTTTGACAAAACCACTATGAACAAGACCAGAAATAACCTTGTAATTTATTTATAAGATTCGTCAAACTTCAATACATACTCACATACATAAGACAATCGGATAAAGCATCAAATCTTAAAAGTAATATATTTATACTCGCGCATAGTAATTTTATAAAATTTCTTCTCTGTACATTAATTTTATAAACTTCGAAGTTGTCACTATTGAATGTACACTAGTAGATTTAACGACTCTCATTTAACGACCTATTAGATGAAAGCAGATATAGAAAACGAGGTAGTGACATTTTTGAAATTTTGGCAAGAATATTCAACGACTGTTTCACACAAAATAGACGTTAAAAAGTAGACGGTGGCACTGTTGTAATTTTCTGGCTTTAACGTATGTTTCTTTAAAAACTGGCGTTAAAAGTGAACATTTAACGTCTGTTTTATAAAAACGGTCATTGTATCCCATATTTTTATCTACTTCCCTAGTATGTAGCCTAGAATTTCGATAGTTAAGAGACAAAATCTAATTGTCTTTTCATTTAGTTAGTTCATAATTAAATTTGATAAATTAAACAATATATATATATATATATATATATATATATATATATATATATATATATATATATATATATATATATATATATATATATATATATATAGCTATTTCCTAGTATGTAGCCTATAATTTCGATAGTTAAGTGAAGAAATCTAACCGTATCTTCATTTAGTTAATTCCTAATAAAAATAAAAAAATTAAATAATATCTATTATTTATACACACACACCGTCTTTTCATTCTGTTAGTTCCTAATTAAATTTAATAAATTAAACATATCTCTTTTATATATATTATAAAAAATATATATATCAATATCATTGAAATCACACATTAAATTTAATCAATAAGCGAAAAATTACTTATCGTTAAAATAAAAGCCTTAAAGATTACATGACTGTTGTGATTTTATCTCATATTAATAGTTATTTACTAATATGTAGCCTAGAATTTCGATAGTTAAAAGAAGTAAAACAAACGACTGTTTGTAAACAAATAGTCGTTGATATACGTTAAAAAAACAGTCAAACCTCCCTCATGCCATTTTTTTTAATTTTAAGTTACAACGACCGGTTTTGCAAAACCAGTCGTTGAAACTCAACTTTTTCAGATATTTCAACTTCAATCTCACGCCTTTGACATTTTGTTGTTCTCTCCTTTCCATAAAAATATAATTTTTTATTTATTTTAAGTTACAACGATTGGTTTTTCAAAACCAGTCGTTGAAACTCAAAATTTTCAGATATTTTAATTTTAATTTTGCGCCTTTGAAATTTTATTGTTCCCTCTCTTCCATAAAAATATGAAGTTTTCTCTTTAAAACTCAATAGTATGCAGAACGTCTTCCTCAAATCCATCATTCTAAACGCAGATAAGAGTCTCGAGACCCACCCATCTCCTTCACCACATCCAACGGCCCCACCCTTACCGCCAAGGAGATACGCTATAGTGGTGTGAGTGACTTCGACTCGTCCTCTATCATGAACTATGAGCGTGCTCCACAACCTCCAGATTTGTCGTTTGCCGCCGGTTACAGATCTGTGTGTGTCTCTCTCTCCCCTCACTAAACAATATGTCGAGCAACGATCCCGAGCACCATGAAGAGGAGGAAGCCCCCGTAGGCGATGATGAGGATACCCGAGTTTTATTTCCTAATGCTTTCTTTTGTTGAAATTCTGAATGGATAGTTCCATTGTTGTGTTTTTCTACTCCATTTCTTGGTGTTTTCTTTTGTTTGTAAACAATTCTTTTATTTGTCTTCTACTTCATTCAATTAAGACTTGAGAGGTTTTATTTTATTCTTCTAATTTTTGTGCTTCGTTGGACATGAAACACTCTATTTCTTGCATTGAATATTGAATGGTGCTGTTTATCGTCCATTTTCAATTTATTCTTTTTCTCACAAGGCTTTAGCTTGTTCAAATTTCACCTTATATTGTGTTTTAGATTGTTCTATGGACTGCCTAGTATGCGTGGGTGCTGTAGATTTGTGGATATACAACGACTGTTATTTAAATAATAGTCGTTGAAATACAACGACTATTTTTTAAAAAAAACAGTTGTTATAAGTCATAAATTTTTAATGACATTTTTTTTTTCACGACCCTTAAAAATAGTCGTTTAAGGGTCTTAAAAACATACGTTAAAAATATTTTTTGTTGTAGTGGTATAACAATTATAAAAGTCATCATAACACTAAATTACACAAGCACACGATCAATAGTAAAATATTTGAATGAATAATGATCGCGAAGTAGTATATAATTAATCCTATATGTGATGATGGATAACTAAGCCAATCAATATTTATATCAGTATTAAGTATTACTTTTTTCTAGCAAATTCCACTCATTAAAAATTTTAAATAATGCGAAATTGGGAATGATTTTCTAAACTCTGTCTAATTCATGAACCCATCTAGGTTAGTATTACATGAATAAAAAATTAAAAATTTGTGATAAAATTTAACGTTGACTTAGTTCCTTTTATTTTTATATCAAGGAAAAAAAAAACAGGTCTAATTTATAGCAATTCCTTCATATTCGTAGATCAATATAGGAGGGGTCGAAACTCGAGAACGGGTGGCTGGGATTAATTCATCATATATAGTCTCTGTCAAGAAGCTGCATAAATATTGATGTGAGTAATTCAAGCTTGTCCCTTGCGTAAGTACAAAGTGGTTCGTAATTTGTGGAGGAGATATTTCTAAAATTTATCAAAGATCAGAAAACCAAAATTTGTACTAGGTTAAGTGGAGTTGGAACATGCTTGATTGGACCATATATTTGTATATATATATATGTGTGTGTGTGTATGCACTATAAAATAAATAAAGCAAACACATATCCGGGGGAGTATCTTTCTAGGCATTGAGTGGTTGGGGTTAAGCAGTAACTACTACCTCTGAAATTAGTACTCATATATTATTATTATTATTCCCCAATCTCCATCATTGATTTAAAGTAGGAAGAAGAGGCCAAACCAAAATCAAATGTCCTTATCCACGTGATAAAGGCGATTCCCATTTCCCTTTAGTACGTCAATTCCACTTCTTCTTGTTTTTTCCCCCAATTATTCACATGTACCATTCATGTTATAATAGAGGGTGAATTTTAAAGTGAGAATTTTAAATAAATACCATTTAAATTTATAAAACTCCCAGAAGTTTGTTGAATTTGTAAAAAAACTGAGAGGTACCAAGGACTTATAAGGGATATGCAAAATCGTGTGAAATTATCCTTTTACCATTAGTTTTAAATAAATAAAATAAAAATAAAAAACCCCACCACCACCACCGCCGGCGGCCGGCCGACCACCACCACCACCGGTGGTGGTCGCCGGCCGGCCGTCCGTGGTGGGGGCCGCCGCCGGTGGTGGTGGGGGTTGGGTTTTTTTTAGTTTTTTTTAATATTTATTTAAAACTAAGGGCAAAAGGGTAATTTCACACGAATTTACATATCCCTCATAGGTCATTGGTACCTCTCAGTCTTTTTACAAATTCAACGGACTTCTGAGGGTTTTACAAATTCAAATGGTATTTATTTGGAATTCTCCCAATTTTAAATCAACCGTTAGGATGTGCATGGTTGGAGGGGAGGAAAAAAAAAAGAAGGGAGGAGAAAGTTTTACTAAAATTTAGTGTAGTGGAGCCTACAAAATTTTCCTCTCCATTAAATTTATTTCCTCCCCTACCCTCCAACCATGCACACCCTTAGATTATTGTCATATGACTTAAAAATCATTAGTTCAAGTGTTGGAAAAAGTCTCTTCGCTTGTGGGAGTGGAGACAATGCTCCATACATCTAACTCTTCTCTTTTTTTTTTTGCTCGGTGTACATCTAACTCTTCTCAAACCCTACCTAGTGGAAATTTTATGCAATATACTACCTTGTACTATTCATATTATCATCTATGGCATTGTATTCAACAATGGCTACTAAAATTATATGCAATCACAAAGTACCTAATAAGTTAAGAGAAAAGTTTTATCAAACAACTATAATATTAAAAAAAATATAATGTGTAATGAATATATGTGTGTGTATGTATGTATGTATGATGAAGAGTTGTCATGACCTTCTAAAGAGAAAATTGTAGAGAATCATTTGATGTGGTTATAGGATATGTACAACTTAAAGAATGCCATCTTAAGTGTTTGTGGGGATGGAAGATTAGGTCGTATGGAGTCTTTTGAAAAAGGGATAGAGGTAAATCAAAGATAACACTTAATGCATGACATTTTAGCTAGTTAACAATTTATCCAAACATTTAGAACGTGTTTGATTCAACCACATTGCAAGCTTGAAATGGTAATTATGATTACATTACCAAGAGTCTTTGGTTATTTTTTAGCATAATAATAGAGTTTACCATGGTAATGATGTTTACCGAAAAATTGATAATCTCCATTAATATCCCCCCTATGAATACTCCCCGTATGTCATTGTTTCACTAGTCTTATTCCACCTGCAATGCCATGCCACAATTTGCACCATCCCTAGCTCCTCAGCCTCCACCGTCACTGTCGCTGCCCCTTGGGTCGTTGTCGCTGTCGTCACCTTGTTAACTCTTAGAAATTGATAATATTTTAATATATTTTCTTCTCTTATTTTTGAGTTCAAATTGTGCATATAAAGAGATTATAGAAGAAATGTAATGTGGCAAAACAAACTCAAACTTTTGAGAATTCATCAGTTAATTATGCATATGATTGTATATGATTATTTGGTTAAACTTAAAGAGTTCATGAATTCCTCCTCCTTGTAGGTGGAAGATGACAAAAAGCCTGCATTATATTCACCGTGGAATTGATGTAACCAAGGCATGGCTAAACTGCCTCAAAAGATGACCTCTTTATCTACCCTTTGGCTGTGGGTTTGTTGTAGCCAAGCCATAGCAAAATCACCTAAAAAACCAATGTCTTTATTTGACAATTGGTTATGGGTTCGCTATAGCGAACCAACGGCGAATGCATGACACTGTTGTTGTGCATTTTGAAAACTAAAGCAAAAAAACAAGAATATATAAAACCTAGCAATAGGCAAAAAAAAGAAAAAAAAGAGGCATTATGGATTTGGACATTTTGGTAGCTTCGCTTGAAGAGTGTGGAGCTTGGGATTGGAGTTTAGAAGAGATTTGAAGCTTCAAACCTTGTTTTTTCTTATTCTTCTTCCCTTTGTTTGCTTATATCTTGATATGGTTGTAGCTATGGAGTGTATTTGTGGCTATTTGCAAAACATGAGTTACTAGACTTTTCATTTTAAGATTATTTTAAACCTTTGTATGGATTAAGACTTGAATATTCCTCTCTTTTAATTTAGTAGCTAATGATATATGTGTGTGTGTCAGTGTGTGCATGGGCGGACCCAAGTTATACATAAGGGGGGCAAGTGCCCCCCTTAAATTTGAGACGTTTAAAAAAAAAAGGAACACAGGGCACAGGGGATAAATGGTTGAATGATTGTCTAGTGCCTTATATTGAAAAAGACAATTATGATGGAATTCTAAAAAATAAGACCTAAAATGATGACTTTTGTTATTAAAATATATGTACTTGAACATATTGAGTGTCTACCCTTCATTGTAATTTATGTAACTACATTTCTAACAGTACTTAACCTTGCTTTTCTAAATGACAGGTTTGTAAAATAATTGCCTCCCTTATCATATCATCAGTGTTCACTTGATTTAATGAATATTTTTTTGATATTCTTTTTTTTTCTTGTTTATATTATTTTGTTTGTTTTTTAATACATTTAAAACTTTCCTTAAAAAAAAAAATCGGGGGCACTTCCCCCGAACCCCAAAACCCCTGCCAATGGTGCCCCCCCTTCAGTAAATTTCTGAGTCCACCCCTGAGTGTGTGTGTGTGTTGATTTTATCCTCTACTTAATGCTTCTAAATGATTGGCCACTATTTAGATTGATTTGTTTATTTGGGTTTGACTTAAGAGAGCTAATCTAGGTGTATAACTTAGTTAAAATCATGTTTGACTTGAAGTTTACTTGATAAATGGATTGTTTATTGATAAAATAGAGATATATTTACTAACCTTGCATTGTCACATTATGATTATTGTTTAAAGTTGATTTTCATTAATTGTAGCAAGAGATGGTGCATTTTGATGAATGGATAAACTTGATTTTGACTTGTGGGAGCTTTGTCAAATGCTTTTGAACCTTAAACTAACACATATATTTATTGAAATACTATTTGAGAGAAAATTAATCTAGTTTTATGAAGTGCAAAAAAGGGAAAAATAACCGTAGGCTCCATATAATTGAATTTAGAATCAAATTTTATCTTGTTTAATCTAATTTACCTTATTTTAAACCAAAATTGTTTTCACTAATTGAAATATTCAAAATGACTTTGTTCAATCTAATTAAGAGCATAATTGCATTAGTTAGCCCATTTTTGCTTTAGTCCTCATGGGAACGACAACTTTTTATACTACTTGTGACCCTTATACTTGTGGTAAGCTAAATGGCGAACACATCACTGCTGCCATGACAACTGTTGTCACCGCCAACATTACGTACTAAAAAAAACTTCAGATTACCCACGGAAAAAAATTTAGTCGGAAATTACCCATGGAATTCTGTTGGTAATTTTTAATTATCGACGGAAAATTCCGTCACATAAAACGCTTTGGCTGAAGACAGGAAAATTTACCGACGGTGTTTTTTGCGACGGAAATTTTCTGTCGATAATTTTAATTACCCATGAATTCCGTGGGTAATTTCCGACGGAATTTTTTTCGTCAATAATTCCTTGTTAATCCGAGGTTTTTTTGTAGATATAATTCCTCCTCCTCTGCTGCCACTGCCACACCATTGTTATTGTCATCTCCATCACCACAACAACCGCTACCAAACAATCCTTGGCAAGGTAGTGTGCTTATGATAAGATGGCACAACAACTCTTAACAATTTTTTTACGAAAAATTATGTTAAGGCAAAAATAGACCTTATGTAATATATTAATTTTAAATAATTATTAAAAATATGACTCATTGCACCTTACTTAAAAATCAAATCGAACACTAATTCTATAATTAATAGTGTATTGTATTACCATTGCATCATATTACATTTCAGTGTACGTAGGGCGCAATGAGATTGAACTAAACGAACTCTTAGTTATTGATAAATTAAAGCACAACGATTACGTGGTTGATCTCATTATGCCAGTTCTTATTAGCGTTGAACTATATTTATGATCGAATGTATACAAAAAGACAAAGTCTTGTTCCTGCATCTCCATGAAGTTTCATATCAGAATTTCTATGTACTGCTCCACCCACAAGCACGCTCTTATTAAATTACACACATATCTAATTCCTTTTCAGATTAGAAACAAGGCCAATGAGAATCAAGAGATCACGTGGGAGCGTATTGAAGTCAAAAATGCAAAGTCTAGATACATGTGAGAGAGAGAGAGAAAGAGAGAGGGATCCACGGATATCAAAATCTGTCGACACAGCTTTTTTTCCCCATTGGAATTGTTTTTCTTACATTCACAATTTCACAGTGTTTGAATGATTTCATGATTAACAAAGAATTCAGTGTACTGCGGGATCAGATTTGGTTTGAGAAGTACATATATAATTTAATGAACTCTCTGGTATTTGCCATATTCATACATGATCTTCCTGATTGCTGACGATTATTGAGAGAGTGAGAGAGAGCCAGATACGCAGAGGAGACCCTCAAATCCCGGAGGGTAAAAGTCATGCAATATCCTTACATATACCTAATCTTCTGCCGCCACTGCATCTCTCTCAGGCTCAGCTCCCAACTGGTGGCGCGTGCTCCTCACACTCCTACTGGTTAAGTAAAAGAGAGTAAGTAGGGGAGAGACGTGAAAGAGAAGGGCAGGAGCAGTAGGAGCCAGGAAGGCTCTCACTCTTAGATCTGAGTCATCTGACCATAATTCAAAGTGGAAGTCTCATGAAAGAGAAGAAGGATCATAAAAGGACAAACCCACGAGGCAGCCCTTGAGAATATGAACAAACAAATTTTAAAGAGCCATACCGCATGTATTACCCCCACCCACGTACTAGAATTATACTCTCTCAGGTCATCCTTACAGGCGGAAACAAATGTTAAAAGCAATAAATATATAAAAAATGTGATGTCTTTTTTAAATATACTCCTATTTATAAAAAGAGTAAGATGGAGTAAAAATATATGAGAAATAATGAGTAGAAAATATGAAAGAGAATAAGTAATAAATAATCAAATGAAAGATAATTAATTATGAATGTGGGATACTCCCCATGTCCTCTAAATATAAGCTTCAAACTTGTGAATTGACTTGTCCAGGAATATAAGATTCATTTTAGTTTTATCAAAACATTTATTATGTTTTTTTTTTTCAATTTTACCCCTTGTTGTATTTATTGTATCTCTCTCACTTATCCTCTTTACATATAAAGACATAGTTGAAAAAAAATACGTACGTGTTGCTATTATTTAATTTTAACTGTTAAGCGCACTTCATTTATTTGAAGTTTATACTTTTACTATTTAGGGATAGAGAGAGTAATTAATATAAATATATTTATTTAATAGGGAATAAAAAGGAAAAACTAGTTCAAATCTTAAGACTCAAAGATATTATTTATATTAAGATCAAGCTAGCTTCAAAAGATACATAGAAAGTTGCTTATAAAGTTATCACTCCGATTTTAATTATAGGAACATTTTTATAGTATAAATTAGGATTAAGGTGCGATTTGGCCAATAAACTATTGGCCTAGGAGCGTCCAACACAATTAAGTGAATTAACTATTAAGTTGACCAAAAATACCAACAAACTTTTAAAAAGGAGCGCCCAGCACAACGCCGTTAGAAAAAAGTTAAAGTCCATTATCTAAGGTGTAGATTGGCCAACAAACTTTTACTCCAGGAGCGCCCAGCACAATAAAGTTTTACTCAGGAGCGTCCGACACAAAATTCTAAATTTTACTAAATTAAATAATTTTTTTCTCAATTGTCATTATTCAAAACTACTTGTATAGATATCTATGGACAAAAATTACTCATTCTTCTATTTTGTCAAAATTATAATTTGTTAAAATAAACAAAAGTTTTAATTAAAAATATAATTATATGATTTAAATAAAACCCAATGTGTTTTATCGTTTATTATATATGTTAAAAAAATATGATTTATTTTTATTTTAGAAGAAATTTATATGAGTTAAAAAATTTATGTAATGTTAATAAAATTTAAAAAATCTATTATATCCTGAAGTTTTGTAGCCAAATTGCTAATAAACAAATTGATTAATTAAATGATCTATTGCTTATATGGATATGGAACTTTTGTAGCCAAATTGCTCATTAACCTATTATTAAATTGTCATTCCTCAAGCCTCTTAAGTTATCTTTTTTTTTTCAACAAGTCTCATATTCATATAATCAACGTTGATTTCCATTAAAATCTTTTTATAAAAATAAAAATTAAACTCATTTCATTTCTTTCGGGATATAATAGATTTTTTAAATTTTATTAACATTAAATGATTTTTTATCTCACATAAATTTCTTCTAAAATAAAAATAAATCATATAATTTTTTTTTGTTTAACATATATAATAAACTATAAAACACATTGGGTTTTATTTAAATCATATAATTATATTTTTAATTAAATTTTTATTTATTTTAACAAATTATAATTTTAACAAAATTGAAAAATGAGTAATTTTTGTCCATAAATATGTAAACAAGTAGTTTTGAATAATGACAATTGAGAAAAAAAATTATTTAATTTATTAAAATTTAGAATTTTGTGCTGGCCGCTCTTGAGTAAACCTTTATTGTGTTGAGCGCTCCTAGAGTAAAAGTTCGTTGGCCAATCTACACCTTAGATAACGGACGTTAACTTTTTTTCTAACAGTCCTTTTTAAAAGTTTGTTGTGTTGGGTGCTTCTTTTTAAAAGTTTGTTGGTATTTTTGGTCCACTTAATAGTTAATTGTGTTGGAAGCTCCTGGGTCAATAGTTTATTGGCTAAATCGCACCTTAACCCTATAAATTATATTGGTAAAGTATTCCTATAATTAGGATCGGAGATATATAATATAATGCAAGAGTGACGAAGCGAACAAGAAGGAAAACAACCACCACCTTTGACTTGCGCAGATTGGACCGCCCCTGATCCAGCCGTCCTTGGAAGATCCACCATATACCACCAACTAGTTCCCATCAACATCCACCTCTCTCTCTCTCTCTTTCTCTATCAAAGTGCTTGTTTTTTTTGCTCAGAATATCAAAGTGCTTGTTCAGATTACATTTGAGACCCCAAAAATACTTATTTATTTAAGTTAAGATAAAACTTCACTCATATCCTTACCCCTTGTATACTATAAAACATAATTAAATAGTTACTTTTAACTATTTCAAACAAACACTAAAAGTCAACGCCTCATTTGGGCGAATCAAGCTACACAACATACGAGACAAAGGAAAATAATAAGAGTGTCGGTGTTGAATGTGTATCTACGACGACGCAGGTTTGGTTTGAACCTATGTGTGTATCAGTGTATGTATATTGGTGCTTCATGTTGTCATCTCTCTCTCTCTCTCTCTCCCCCTCTGTGCTAACCAAAGGTCAAGCTCATCAGCTTTGTCTCTCACTATAGCTACTCTTCCACGATCACTTTTCACTTCCATAGGATTCCTTTCTATTCAAATGTATGTGTGTTCACTACTCAAATGGCATGTGGCAGGATACCTAATTCAAAAACAATGTGTGAGAAGGCAACATCTATCTGTGTGCTTCAACTTGCCCTTTTTAAATGATTTTCAGATAGCTTGACTTTTTCCATACAAGTTCTTTTTCGAGAGAATGATAGAAAACTATTACTTAAATTTTAAAATCCTGTTGACAATAACAATAATGAGATTAACAAAAATAGTAAATTGACAACTCATTTTGTTGTAAAATCACTCATTTGACATTTTGAATTTTAAGTTGTATTTTTTTTTAGATTCTCCCTTTCTTTTTCTTATCATATCCATTTTTTCAAACATGACTGGAGTTTAAAAAAGAGAAAATAAACTTCATATGAATTCTCACTTTGAAGGATATTCTTTTCAAATTGCGTTTGTATATTTATATAACAAAAGATTCTAATGACAAAATAGACCATATGTTTGACATTTTTTTGGTTAAAACAATATGCTTTTAATTAAGTTGTAAAAAATCAATACTTTGTCCTTCTTCTTTTGTTTATTTATCTGAAAGCCGTATTAAATTTCAAATAATTCAAATTCATTTGGATACAACAAAATAGTGAAAAAAAAAACTTTTCAAAAATTATTTAATATAATTTAATATAGATCTTATCATCTTAATATTCATCTTCTAATGACAATATATCTTAATACTCGAATCTAAGACCATTTAATAAGTGCAATACTAAATTGATGATTGAATACAGTTTGGTTAAAAAGATCCATGTATAATGAAAAGACTCATTATAAACTCGCTACCTTAAAGTTTTTGAGTTATAAAATATGGCATCAAGTCCATTTAATATTTTTATTTTCGTACTCTCATTTAATTTCTCCCGCCTTTAATACCCTTATTAAAATAAGGAAATTTTATTTAGGAAAAACGGTGCATATATAATTTTTACATGGTAATGAAAAATGACTAATTTATTTAATTCCTAGGGGGAGAAAATACTAACATTGTGAAAAAGAATAGCATTAATATATATATGGCTTAAATATCATTTTTGCCACGGAAGTTTTGGCTAGGGGCATCCAACACCCGGAAGTTTTCTTGGTATCATTTTTGCTCTGAAAGTTTACAAAAAGGAGCAAATATGCCCTGGAAGTTTTTTTTAGGAGTAAATTTGCCCCAAAAGTTTTTTTTAAGAGCAAATTTGCGTAAACATCCGGGGCAAAAATGATACCACAAATGATCAATCCAATGGTTAAGATCAACTGATGGGCAAGATTGCTACATTTGTAAACTTCCGAGGCAAAAATGATACCAAAAAAACTTTCGGGTGCTGAGTGCTCCAAAACCAAAACTTCCGTGGCAAAATTGGCCTTTATCCCTATATATATTACCCAAACTAAAGCAGATTCAAAGCTGAAACGTCAAATTTTTTTTTTTTTTTTGCTCAGAGAAGGAGTTGAAGTTTTATTTAGTACCTTGATGATTAACAAATATATTTATATAAAGGTCCATATCCAAATTAATGCTTATGCAATTGCTTTTATATTAATTAGTGATTAGTGATGATTAGGACAGTGAATAAGGCCTATCAATATAAAATTAGGGATCATGGTTCTCCTCGTCCTTGTTCAACTTAATAAATAATTGGTCGCACTTATCCTCATATTATTTTTTTTTTCCAAAGTGCTGTTATGCTCAAAATTGTCGTTTGCTGAAATAATCTAAAATTATGAATCAACAACATCATTATTATAATCTTATGAGTTAACATCAGCCTTGTCAGTAGCTCGTCCTCGTCGGACACCAAAGGAGGGATTAACTTAACCATATAAACTTGCTTAAGTCCGATAGTCCCGTTATTAATTATTCGCCTTTTGCTTTCAAATTACTATTATATATATATATATATATATATATATATATATATATATTCTTTTTTTTTTTGGCCATACTACCACATTTTAACAATATTAAATGTTGATGATTAATTAATCAATTGCATAATGGCTATTAATTAAACATCATTTTGCCATCGGGCATTAGCTAATTTAACCTCTTAGTCTGTGAACAGTAAATCATAGTACATTGGTTATTATATACTACTTCCGGTCAATTGACTTTTTTGGGAATATTAATTAAGCTAATTAATTATTTTAAAGTATTTATATTTATCGTTTATTCTTCAAACTAATTTATCTGACTTATAAACTAGTATGTAATTTAATTATACATAATATATGATATGATTAAGTAATTTATTTAGCTTTCTTAATTTTTCTAAAAAAATCAATTGGGTCTTATATATTTAGGATCGGAGGTAGTATATACTCCTCTTATCCTATTTATAAAGCACTTATAGTATGTTTTACATAAACTAGGGAAAACATTAAACTTTATTAACTCTGTTTTGAAATTCAGCCACGTTTCAACTTTATTTCAATTTAATATACATTATAATTCATTATAACAAAGTCAATATAATAATAAATGAAGGGTAATACATACATATGAAAATTTTTCTCTTTGCCTTATAAATAAGACAAAAACTTTCTTCTCTTTTCGTCCCATGAATAGGATTAGCACTCCTCTAGCCCTATATATATATATATATAACACTTCTAATATGTTTCACTTAAACTAAGAAAAACTTTAATTTAAACTTCATTTACCCTTACATAAAATTCAAAAATTTTCTAACTTTACTTCTATTTAATATATATTATACGGCCATGAGAATAAAGTCTATACAATAATAAATAATAAATAAATGGTAAAATATATATTCATATGAAAATTTTCTCTCAATCTTATAAATAGAATAAACTATTCTCGCCTTTTATATATTGCAGTGTAAGCTGCAGATTTCACCTCAATTAACTGCCTTTTAGGTAATCATTGGTAAGTAAGTAATATATATGTGTGTGTGAAAGATAAAATATAGTAGCTCTATTACTGTTTTCTTTTAATATATTTATGTCGAAAGTTTAATAAATTAAATCGATCTGAGCACTCGCGAACTAACGTCTTTTCAGGCTTTGTTTTGATAGATAGTTAATGGAAAATGCGTAAACCTAGGATATTTTCCATTTTCGGAACGATCATTATATTATGAACATATATAAATATCCGATGTTGTTATTTAAATAACAAGAAAATAAGCTCACTGTTCTCGAAGTTGGATTATATTGGATCTTTGTTTGGCAAAAGTAACATTAAATTTATTTAATGTGTTAATTAAAATAAGTTCAACACTACACACTAGTTCTAACTTCTAACTCTCATTAATTAATTAAAAACACAATGACTCGGACAAATAAATTCAAGTGAGAAGTAATTATAATATTAGTATTAATATCAAGCACAACTAAAGCCATATCCGATAGTAAGGTTAAAATTGAAACTTCGCAGTCAAAAATTAAATATTAAAGTTTCAGATAAAAACACAATGCATAAAGCCATAAAGATGAATATATCAACTTTTTTAAACTCATGCGTTTGTTTATTAGATGGAGTCCATCGAAGAGAAATTCTTGTGTGAACTTGGTTTATCATGTCATTTATAATCTGACTAGTTTAAATACAATAACTCGGCTAACATTAATCCTAGCGGACTACTCATGTATTTTATATCTTTATTTTTCTTAAATAATAAGTCTCTTAATTAAGATTTTACCGTTAATGACACTACAACAAAAATTGATTTTTGCTACGAAATTGATAAAAGTAAAAAAATTATATATAATTTTTATTAATTTTTTTATTTTTTAAATTTTTTTCTTGAAAATTGATTACAAGAAGTATCATGAATATAATAAAAAGAGTTTACATAGAGAAAACAGAATATATATAATAATGTTGTAAGGAGCAAATACTAAAAAAGTAGTCTAAACATCAGCATTGTGATCATCATCATCACCGGCATGGTCATCATCACCAGGAGCCGACCCCGAACCCTTGTGTTTCATTAGGGACAGGAGTTGAAGCTGCATCTGCCTCATCATTTCCGCTTGCTGATTCATCTCCTGCCGCATCCTCTCCCGTTCCTGATTCATCGCCTGCTCCATCCTCTCCTGTTCCTGAAGCATCTGCTGCTTTATCTGCTCTTGTTCCTGAATCATCTCCTGCCTCATCAAATCCTGTTGCAGACTCATCTGTGTTGCTTGCTCCTGCACCAACGCCTTCATCTTCTTCAGCTCATCTGCAAAAACATTATGAAGTACATTTATTATTTGTATAGTACTTCATTTGAATGGACAAGAGAATGAAAATTATCAATATCAAATGTATTACGTTTACCTGAAGAAACACCTTGATCTTTGGATGAGGACCGCTTTGATTGCTTCAGTCGGCTAGCAGAGGCACCGTATCCAAAGACTCTCCCTTTCTTGTTAAATCCGCCTGCGGCCTCAAAGAACAAACTCTCATTATTGGACTGAGAGGATGCGGGGTCAGTCCCAAGCTGCGACTCTCTCTCCTGTGACAGCTTCTGAAAGGTTTCCTACAAGCACAAAAAATACATAACAAATAAGACATGTAAAATGAAATAAATATGGTGGTGCATAAAACAAGTAATAAAGGCAATAAATGTCTAACCGCTACTTGTTGCGTCTTTTGGCTAATCCATTGTCTCTCACTCCCTTCAGACTGCCGGGAATGGGTTCGCTCAAAGGTAGCCCACTCAATCGATCCTTCAGGAACTTCCCGCACTCTACCTGCAAATGCATATGATGACCTTAATTAATTACTTCAAAGTACAAAATATCAAATACCTAAATAGAAAATAAAGTGTACTTACAATTTTCCGTCGATGCTCACTAATTGGAATGCAGCCCCCAGCATATGACAGTCCTTCCATTTTGGCTCTATTTTGGGGCAGCAATGGATTTTTTCACATCCAAGCCCAAGCTCTTTCACCTTTTTTTTTGCTTGGTAAAAATCCTTTGGCAAATTATTGTCTTTGGGAACAACCTTACTCATGATCTGCATCATTTCGTTGTAATTCCTCTCACTCATATGGTGATCAGTCTTCAAACTTAGTGTTGCTAGGGTAGCCGATAAGGATGAATATTCACTATTTTGAAAGTGTTCGCAACTTTCCCATAACGGACATTGGGCTTTTTGAAGCATTTTGTAGAACCTAGCGGCTTCCGGATGAGGATCCTCACCCATGTATGATGGTTGGGTATGTGTACCGGTCTCCTCTCCCATGTATAACGACTCAGCATGAGTAACGGGATCAAAATATTGGCCGATCGACGGTCACGCGGCATCCATAACCAACTACTCATATTGATTAAGGTTTTCTCGATGACTACTGTCCCCGTAATAACCACTCGGTGTCTGTTGGACTTCGCCATGAGATTCCCCACATTCATAATCTTTCATGAATCCCTTTTGACACAAATGAATTTTGACCTTGCCCGTATCTGTAAATCTTAAACACCTACATTTGGCACACGAACACCTGATCTCCCTACTTGAATTATTTGAATTCGCCAAAGAAAATTGGATGAACTCTTCCAAACCCACCAAGAAAGCTTGCGTTAGTTCTCTTCTATCAGTTAGACGATTGTACATCCAACTTCTATCATGGTTGCCTTCCATACTTCCTAACTAGTTCAAATCCTAACCGAATTAACATCTCAACATGCCACAAATATATAAATTTATATATAAGTGGCCAATACAACTAACCATTTATGGCAACCAATTACCACTTAACCAAGAAAGTGAAAAACAAACACATGCATTGAACAAATAACAGATCCCAGCAAGCAACCAGAGAATTAGGATAGTACACCAGAATATGGGGACATACATGTGGAGGGCAAACAAAAATAGAATACTGAGAATTTTGGAGTTTCTAACATATATGGGCTAGATCAAAGAGATTATTTAAGACTTAATCAAATTTATTGTATAACTTGTTAAAGATAGATTCATATAAAAATTTTAAATGCAATATTTTTAAAAAATTATGAACAGTCATTTTTATGATCGCTTAAATCAAATAGTAAATTCCACTAATTTTTATAACACATACAAATTTGATTATTCTTTAATGTCACCTTCCTCCTCCTACTTTACATTAATTTCAACATCATTCTATATAAAGATTTATGTATCATTACCAACTAATACAAAATTATAATTTTATCACACCAAATTCAGAATTGAAATTTCTAAATTCCTAAAAAGTGCTAGATAAATTAATATCCTATACTTTTGGGAATATTTACCTTTAAAATCATGTAATCTATAATCTTATACTAACATACATATTTCAATTATGTAATAAAGCAAATCTAACATAGATATTTCCATATACTTATAAAAAAAAATTCAAACTAACTCAAGCAGAATCGGAACGGAGAAGCCGAGAAGCCGAGAGTGGGGAGGAGCCGAGGGAGGTAGAAGGGGACGAGCTAGGGGAGGGGTCGAACTGTGGGGAGGGACGAGCTAGGGGTTGGAGGTGTGGGGAGGGAAGAGCCGAGGGGGGGGCCGGAGCTATGGGGCGGGGACGAGCTAGGGGGCCGGAGCCGTAGGGGAGGAGCCGAGGGCCGCGACGAGCCGGGGCGACGAGCCGAGGGAGGGGGCCGAGCTGCGAGGGGTGTTTTTCGGGAAAAGACGGGCAAAGTCTCATTAATGAGACTTTGCCGTTTGCGACGGACACACGGTCCGTCGCAAACGGCGTCGGTTTGCGACGGAAACAGGCCGTCGCAAATCGGCTTTTTGCAACGGACCGTCATACAGTGGTCCGTCGCAAACTGGCGGACCGAATGGGTCCGCCCGTTTGCGACCGAAGTACTCATCCGTCGCAATTTGCGACGGATAGGACGTCCGTCGCAAAAACTTTGCGACGGATACATATATCCGTCGCAAAATTTGCGACGGAATACATATCCGTCGCAAATTTTTGTTTTTTGCGACGGAAACTTGTTCCGTCGCAAATCTACTCCAATTTGCGACGGATTATTTTCCGTCGCAATTTTCACTTTTTCTAGTAGTGTGAAAAAGCAAATTTTGTGAAATCTTTTAATTTTATTAATATGCCAGTTAATATTTAGGAGGTGCCGAATCAACTCATGAGTTATGTTACCAAAAAAAAAAACTCATGAGTTATTGTATTTTAATTGGTTAGATAAAAAATAACATGGCTAATTAGATTCATACAAGAATTTCTCACAAACAAATGAGATCTATTCACTCCTTTGATGCATTTAGAAGAATAAATTCTTCTAATTATAATTAATTAACTTTAAAATTGGAATAATGTAATATAATTATTAAGAGAGAGAAATTACACACTTCCTCAATCATTTGCTCAACTCTTACGAGATCAATTATATTAATTATAGTGACCATATATGCTATTTCTAGGAGTGCTTTCGTTCAATAAAATAAATCGAAAAATGTAAAAATCTCTTAGCATATAATCTTCTTTATCCTAGTGATTTTAGAGATGTTCAATTGCTCATTAAAGTAGTTTTATCTCGTAAAGTGCAATTGCTTATTTTAAGTAAAACCAAACAAGTAATAATACTTATAACAAGCAATTTTACATAACCGCAACTACGTACTCAATTAATTAGCTCTTAGGGGTTCATCAGAGATTTTCTTATGGAAGGATGCTCACAAAACAAGATTTTGGATGATTTCACGCTACCAAAAAAAAAAAACTACTATTTGTAGCAGTTAAAATAGCGTATTTGTAGCGGTTTTAACCACTACAGATGACATTAGTAATGATTACAAAAACCACTACAAAATACACCGTTACAAGCTGTTTCGTAGCGGTTATACTAACCCACTATTACATATACCTTAACTGCTACTGTAACTGTAGCGGTTCCACACTATCGCTATTATATGAGGCTGGGATAACGTCGTGTGTGATAATTTGTAGCGGTTAGGAAACCACTACAATATGAAATTAACAAAAATTGTAGGCTACGTAACCGCTACTAAATATATCACCAAATTATTGAAAAATGACGGCAACGATTTATAGCGGTTGACTAATCGCTATAAAATTTGATGAAATTTCAAAAAAGGCGCCAAAGTTTCAAATTATAGTGTAACGGTTAGGTAACTGTTACAAAATATTCCTGCCATTTTTTTAGAAAATTTTTTTGCTGCCTTTTGTTTAATTTTTTTTTTTAAAAATCTTTGTAGCAGTTGTAAACCACTACAAAATGACAGATAAATTTTTATGTGAAAATTTGTAGCAGTTATGGAACTACTACAAATAAATAAAATTAAAAAATTTATTTTAGATTATTTTTTTAATTAACTAATAATTGTAATATAAATTATTTATATTTTTAGTAAAAATAATTGATATTAAAATATGATATTTGATTATATATATGGTTATTATATAGGTTTTAAAGAATGAGAATGTGTAGGTATAATAACAACTAATTATGATTTCATATAAATATTATTTAATTTTGAAAATAATGTGAAAGCGGAAGGAAAGTTGAAAAATGTTCATAAAATTGTGAATTAAAAAAAATAGTATCACAAAGTTAGAAGAAAAAGGAAATATTTGGATGATCTTCATATTTGATCCGCTTAAATAGCACTTACCTTCTTCAAACACTTAACCTCTTGAGAAAATGTAGACAGATGAGAGAAACCGAGAGAAGTACGTGTGTAGAAATCGAAGCTGAAGCATATAAAATAAGATATGGTGGGGGTACTTATATTGATATCTATGTAACACTTGTAGCGGTTGATATAACGCTTTTTATAGCGGTTTTATTTAGTAGCGATTTATTAGGTGATTGTTTTTGTAGCGCGCGGTTTTTAAACCGCTACAAATCCTATTATGAGTTTTTTTTTAAAAAAAAAAAATAGAAGATTACAGATTAAATACGTTATTGTAAGCATAAGCATAATGTAACAACCCAATTTCCAAAAGCAGTATAAATTTTTTTTTTCATCAGAGTAGAGCATCAGAGCATTGAGTAACTGATATGTACATATAAAATGCCGTAAGTCTGGCTGGATACAACAGCGGTACAAAAACCGTGTGGTTCAAATGTATAATACAACAGAAAGAAATATTCAACTGGATCTTCTACGTGGCCTGCTTGCTTCTCTTCTCGGCTCTCCGGTCCTCCGACTGAAGCTATAGCCGAGATCAAATTTAGCGCATTGGATCTCGAGTAACGGTTAACCTCATGCTTATAAACAGTATATGTCCAACAAGTATTGCAAATTTTACAACATTGATCAAGCCGGTACATGATCATTAAATAACAACATAAAAACGTAATAGTGATCTAAGTACGATACCTTAATCACGGTGTGTCTAAGTACGGTTCCATAGACATGGTGCATCTAAGTTCGGTTCCATAGACACGATGCATCTAAGTACGGTTCCATAGATACGGTGCATCTAAGTACGGTTCCGTAGACACGGAGTATCTAAGTACGATTCCTTAGACACGGGTATCTAAGTACTGCTCCATAGATACGGTGCATCTAGCACCGAATGGGTAAGTGTCTATCATGGGGGGCCTCACCGACTTTACGACTAAATGGCACACCCACATAGACTAGCCTTGCCTTCGGCACCAAACTATTCACATAACATATTATCACATATAATCATTCAATAATCATCAGATTAGTGTTACAGTACGCGAACGTACCTTCGTTGGCAACGTTAGGTACTACTGAATGAAAACGTACTTTCTACGGAGAAACGTACAAAGTCCTACAATGCACGTCGGCAACAGAACGGCAGCAGAATCAGCTTTTCAGATATCCTATGAGAATAATGTCACTTCTATTAGTAATTTGACATTATAACTGGCATTTTAGGTAAAAATTACCATTTTGCCCTTCTACCCCTACTTGGCGGAATTTCGCCAGCGCTTCCGCTACATAGGCTATTTTCTTCCCAAAATTTTGCCAGAACTTCGACGCCATCATGATTTTCGAAAATAAAGACTAAAATAGCCCTCCCATCTAATATCAAAACATAAAAATAAAGACTACTCTAGCATTACTAACTATTGAACTAAAGACTAAAAACTAAAGACCGAAAGACTTACCCGTTGAAGACTTCGTGAACTTCCCAGCTTCTCTCTCTACTTCTTCCTCTCTCTAATTTTCGGCCAAAGGGCAAGAAAATGGTGTGAAAATTTCTCAAGGGGAGCATGCCTATTTATAGACTTTTGGAGGGACAAGGTTGGAATTATGCAAGTTGTTTGCACTATTCATGTCCAAGAATTGCACACAATTTTTGCCCTTGCCTTTTCCCCTCTTGGCCGACCTCCATGATGATGTGGCAGCCAAGGATTGGCTCAAAATGGTGACTAGGCTTGCTTTATGCTCTAGTCTAACCGTTTTCCCCGATCGGGACCCGATTCGCGTGATTTCTGAGAATTCTCAAAATTCGGATTTACAACTCGAAGACATGTTCTCACTTAGTAGAAATGTCCAAGTCAACCTTTATTTTGATTCCATATAGGCCTTCAACAGCCCAGTTGAAGTTTCCTCGAAAAACGTGTCCGAACGCGTCCGATGTCGGAATTCGTTTTCAGAGATATCAATCTCTTGGAAATAATTCACTGATTCCAAATATGTCTAAATAAATTCAAACTCATTCCTAAATATTGAGTTAGAATTTATTTTCCTCTTTTCCAAAAATATTCCTATATGCATTTTTCCCTATTTTGTTTTATTAGGAAAATGCACAAACTACTCTAATTAACTTCCGGAAGAGGTCACTTAAAGGTAAAAACTCACTGATCAATATTTTACCTTGACCTTGGGAATCCCATTTCTAGATCTCTAAATAGGATCCGTTTCCTAATTTCTAAATTACTATTCACCCTTTTTTACTTTAATTAATTATAATATATTATAATAGCAAGTTGCAAAATTCTTTTGTACATATATTATTATTATTTTTTTCTCTTTTTCCATTTCATTATTTATTTATTTTTTTCTGCCATTTATTTTCGTTTTTTATTTATTTATTATATATATTTTATTATTATTATTAATTATTTAATTAATTATTTAATTATTTAAATAATTATTTTCACATAATTTTTTACAAAATTTTCCTATTAGTCCATTCTTGCATTTAGGCTTAAAAATACATAAACTCAACTATTTTTCTCCAAAACTTCCAATTAATTAGTAAATATATTTTCACTAATTTTAAACCAATTACCACTAATTTTTGAGTTTTACATAATTATTTCATAATTTCTTTTGCTCAGACTTAAGTAATTAACTAGAAATTACTTAATCAATTTATTATCATTAGTTGATAATTTTCTTAATTAGAATGTCCCATTACCTCATAATTATAACACTGACATTTCTGTTTCCCTGTGTTCTCAAAGATTTTAGAATCTGTGAGGGCATTATAGTCATTACAATACTTTTGAATATCTTTATTCAATTTCTCCAAGTTTGTAATTTATTAAATTACCCTAATTAGAGATAACATACTCTCATTATTCAAATAATTATTTCACCGACTTTTAGGATTTTTCACATTTTTCCTAAATATTTATGTCCCTTAGGGCATTTTGGTCATTTGGCACTTTGGCCCTTAATTTCTCTAATTTCCAAGAGATTTTTCCTTAGAAAATAAGATAATTATATCTTATTATTTGATATCCCATATTCACCTACTTTTTATAGGTATAATCTTACCAAATTATGATACGTATTTTTGGGGTATTACACATAATTTTTCATCTCAATCTTCGTCGCCATCCCTAGAAAAAAAGTATGGAGAAAATGTTATTTGTGAGTTTAATATGTTTGAACAGAAATAAAACTTAAATTAAATGTTATTATTTCATAAAGTGTATTTTAAAAAATGTACCGAACTATAGGTAAATTGTCATCGCATTCTGGGAAGAAGTTTTCAAAACTGGCAGGCTAGCTAGAATGGCTCACTCCCGCAGGTCACGTTAGAAAAAGGATTTAAACCTATGTTCATGGCTATAACTAGGGCTTTCCTCCATTTTTTGTACCACTACTTGTGCCAACCAAAATTAGAAAAATGTCACTTTAAAGTTTTCAATGTATGCTTTTAGAAAACTTTTATATTCACTTTAATTATTCCCTTATTAGGTGCAGGACCTCTGATCTCTGATTAAGAAAAAATAATTTGTACTATGAGAACTGTAAAAAAGAACAAAGTTCGTTAATTCTTAACTAAAACCACACATCTGTCGAATCATTATTTTATGTTTCAGGACATAGATCTGAAGGCAACATTTAAAGACAGCCTCAATTACTTTTTTTATAAGATATCTAATTAATCGCTATATTTATGGACACAAAAGTGCTTCTTCTTCTTATTCATCAAACTACGCCTATTTAGGTGCTTAATCAACAAGCAAGAGAAAAGTAAAATGCCATCCTTTTTATTCAAAAAGCAAAATCAACAAAATGACTGCAATAAGATCAAGTTTCCATGATTCTTCCATCAGTTCCAGATCATGACGAACATGTTATATAATAATTTAACCCTTCTTCCTTTTCATCCTGGATTGACTTCTAGCTAGCTCCACAAACATTTTATCTTACTTAGACTAATTAAAAGCTTAATATAATATCAGTTACAAGTGTTTACTATTGATTTTGATTCATGCATATTATACTTATGTAGAAATTTGAAGAATTGAAGTAGAGAGAAAATAAGAGCCTTAGAATACTATGAATCCTTAAATGAATGAGAGTACAAGTAAAAGCCTTTGGTTAGGCAAACCATAAGCTAATGGGTTAACCCTAAAATATAATATAATCTAATTTAATTAGTCTAATCATAATATCAATATAAGATATAATAATATCTCAACAATTCTTATATATATTGATCTATCTGTGTTTGGTATTAGGTGTCGAACTGTTCGGAAGGGTCTCAACTGCAAGCTCAAAGGTGAAGAATAATTAAATGAAAATCTGAACGAACCCTAACCAAAGGGCAAAGATGCTTAGCTTTGTAAAAGAAAGCTCAGATATATATATAGCTGTGCCAACTTGTAAAGAAATTAACTCCAAGAACGAAACCCTCGTTTCGTTTTGTTGAACACACAGGCCACTGATGGATCTTAATAGTCTCTTAATAGGACCATTATGTTTCGAAGAAAAGCCAGCTTTAATGAAATATTATAACACTTTAATGCCAACTTGTTAAACCTATTTAATATTCAAATTCGGCATTAATTATATATATCATTTTGTTCCTTGGTTCCTTTCACCAAAGGCCTGCTGCTCTTTATTATATATAGACCCCTTCCGGGCATAGATTCTCTCTCAGCTGGTTTTATAATTAAAGAAAAACATATATGGTTCACCAACGAAAGAAAGAAAGAAAGAGAAAGTTAAAAAGAAAACCATGGTTACATTAATATAATAGTAGACCATGTGGAATTGTGGATAATAATGACCACAATATTGTCGTTTTATTATCATAATTAGACTAGCTAGGCTAGTCTTTATCTTCTCAACTTGCGTGTTCTTTACATTAGTTTATCAGTTCGCACAGTTATCGATGTCTTTACTATTTAATTAATTTGATTACACTAATTTATATTATATGCATAAGAAAGTCTAATCATTCACATTATATACTGTAATTTATAATTAGACTCGAATACTTATATATATAACGAATTGAATACAACAAAAATTACAATTTCAACTGTCACCGGAAGATGATGAAGTTAATTAAGTTAAGGAGATCCAAACATGGATGGGTAAGTGGGTTGGTTAGGAAGTGAATTAAATAAAGAAAAACCTGATTGATCAGAAGCTTGAACAACTTAATCGATCTGGACAGATTATTTAACAGTTATCAAATGAGAAGCTAGTCAGTTGTTAGTTACTCTATATACCAGGGAGGACACTGTACTGTAATAGAGTATTTGGCAAAGGCCAGGTTAACTTATAAGAGACAGAATAAATAAGGACACAGAAAATTTAACATAAATTTTGTTCAGTGACACTAATTGGTTAAATATGCCTTCAATCCAGGTTCAAAGAGTTTGCCAATGGCCTTGTGACTAAGTGACATATAAACTCTTGTGTAAGTGCGAGGCTATCGGTTCAATACCATTTGTAACTTTAAACCATTAGTGTTAAATCCTCTAATTAAAAAAAAAAAAAAAAAATATCACTTGAATTTTAAAATCTCAAACCGGTTTTGTTACCTACGAGAGTATAGGTATTAACTACAAAAGTATAACAATGATAACTCCTTTTAGTAAAAAATCATTGATTTGAAATTTTACAATTTAAATGGAATTTTCTTGTCTTTTTCCCAAAAAAGGGAAAAAGATTAATATAATAGTATAACAATTGACAACTTATTTTAGTAGGAAATAACTTATCTGAGATTTTGAAGTTCTAATAGAATTTTCTTGTCTTTTTTTTATATATAAAAATTGTTATTGGGCCCAATAATATCGTTGACAATTGAAGGCCCATTAAAATTAGATGGGCTATGCATGGACCATGTGCCGAAAGATTAGGAGGTAACGAATTTTGACTAAAACAGAGTTTACTGTAATTTAATATAATGAGTAGCCACATGATCACGTGCTGCTCAAAAATCAATGAGGGTTTACCTCTTTAATGATCTTTTGTCGATTTGTGGGTTTCAGGCGGCCATGTGATCCTCATTCCTCGCCTCAAGTTGAAGAACTAGAATAAAAAATTTATTATTATTTCAAAAAAAAAAAAATTTGATAACATTTATGTGATGGCCTGGTAATTAATTAACTGGCCATCACTTTAACATGGGATTACAGTACAGGTATGGAAGCAATTGAATTGAAGATTTTTCACAATAATTGTTGTATAAATTTACTTCTAATTTATTATTATATGAAGATATGAAGATTGTTAATTTTTCAGACTTCTAATTAAAGTGAGTGTGTGTGTGTGTTAAATAGAGGAGATGTTAAAAATTTATCAAATTGTAAGATAAAAATGATATTCAAGGCTTTCCTCGGTTCTAGTATTTTTAAATTATCAATAATAAAACATTTTTCATTTTCTTAATATAATGTATAAAAAATTTGTAATACAATATAATACTCCTATAATCTTATTTATAAGTTACTTGACTCACTTCCAACATAGTTTGTTGGGGAAAAAAAACTTATTGACTTTGCTTTAAAATTTAATAATTTCTTAGCTTTGCTCCTATATAATATACATTTTACATTCCATGAAAACAAAGTTTTCAATAATAAATAAAAGCTAAGATTGCACATTATATATAAAAGATTTAGTGACATGACTTATAAATATGATTTATTTTTTTAAAAAAAATCTTCTTTAATTTCTCTCTTTATAGATTGGATCAGAGAAAAGATTAGCAAACAAGATGCCAATATCATATAAGAGTCCTCCCATCAAACGATGAAAGGGTAGGTGAGGCAGACACAGCATGGGGCATTCGCATTGACAAAAAAAGGCTTTTATATTTGTTTTCGTTTTAATTTGGATGCAGAATGGTTAGCCACAAGACAAGATTGTACTTACCACACCAAATCTTTATCTTTATTGGGCATGAAAGTCAACAACTTTGTTTTGATTTGACCTTAATATTATGGTTGGGAGGTCTTCACCATCTAACCGTGTGTTTAATTATGACAGACAAAAGATCATTACTTGATCTTCCGATCATGAAAAAGCCACAACCATCTAATTATAATTGAAGGCGCAATCTCGTATGAAATGAGTTGTAATTTTAAAGTTGATGGCTAAATTTTATATGCTTTTACTATTAAGTAATTCAAACGTCTTACTCAAATTTCTGAATGGAGTAGGTATTATCATTGTTGTCAAACTCGCAAGTTGACTCTTTGAGTTGTTTACTGTTTTTACGTGTCTACCTTACTAAATCGAGTTAAGTCTTTAGTAAAATCGTGTCAATTATAAACTCACAAGTTTAGACACTGAATTTATCGTTTTTACGTTTGTAGCTTACAAAATTGTGTTAAATTTTTTTTTTTGTCAATTTTGTCATCTTCAACGGCTTTATATATGAATTTTATAGAAATTTCTTTATTAAATATAATAAATTATGAATGTTGATATATTTAATTTCAATTATTTAGATTTAAAATATATTTAAATCAAATTGTTGTCATTTTTATATTTCAACTATTTAATTATACACTGTTAATACATATTTAATGATAAAAGTAAACTCTTACAAGTTTACTGATTCGAGTTCACGATACGAATTTATGTCACTGTCACGAGTTTGCTTAGACTCGCGAGTTTAACAACTTTGGGTGTTATAGTGTGATTGGATTAACTTTTGGAAAATAGCTTTTATAATTTATGAGGTAAGTATGTGAGAAGAGTTTCGTTTAGACTTACGAAAAATGACTTCTGAAACCATAATTTTGTGTTTTCCAAACACTCACTTAGTAATGACAAAGTAGACTTGATACAATAAAAGTAAAAGGGGAAATTAATTTGTTCGTTCCTATAATTTTGACTAAGTTATAACTCAATTTCTACATTTTGACTCTGTGCAATTTAGTCTCTGTAGTTTTAACTCAGTTGAAACTCACTCCGTCAACTTTGACTTATTGCAACTCAATCTCTATACTTTAAACTTTTTATAAGACAATCCATGACCTTTATTCTAAAACATAAGGACTAAATTATAAAATGATTAAAACTATATGGACTGAGTTACAGTGAGTCAAAATTGAGGGACTAAGTTACAATTGAGTTAAAACTATAATGACTGAATTGTACTAAGTATAAGGACTGAGTTATAATCAAGTTAAAATTAGAGAAAATTACGTTTTAAATACCATTTGAATTTGCAAAACCCTCAACTATCTGTTAAATTTGTTAAAGGACTAAAAGGTACTAGGGACCATATTGGAATTTTCAAATTCGGGTGAATTTACCCCTTTACTCTTAGTTTTTAAATAATTTTTTTAAAAAAAGGACCCTCGCCGGAGGGTCAACACGATCGGTCGCCGGAGGACTGACCACCAGATGGCTTGCAACTGTCGGCTTCGGCCCTCAGCGGCTTGAGATTCGGTAGGGTTGAATATTTTTTTTTTTTTTTTAAAAAGATTCATTAAAAGTGAGGAAGGTGAGATTCGAATCCACCTCACCTTTATGGGGGCCCAATGGTCTACTGGGCCACTTGATTCCTTTAGTATATAAATAAAAAAAAATATATATATATATATATTCTTTTTAACATTTTTTCCATCAACAAACACTTTTGTAAATCACAATACTGAACTTGTAAATACCATTAACGAATTGGTAATTCCCATTATAAGATTTGTTATAATTGACCCTTATTTATTGTTTCATTAGACACATATGTGGTAAACCTGAACAACGAACTGGTAAATACCATTGTGAAACTAGTAAATGTCATTGAAGAATTGGAAATTGCCATTGAAAGATTTATTATAATTGCACTTTTGTTGTTGTTTTATTAGACACAGTGACACATATGTGGTAAACCTGAACAACGAACTGGTAAATACCATTGCGACACTAGTGAATGTCATTGAAGAATTGGTAATTGCCATTGAAAGTTTTATTATAATTGCACTTTTTTTTTTTTGTTTCATTAGACACATATGTAGTAAACTTGAAGAACGAATTGGTAAATACCATTGCGAAACTAGTAAATGTCATTGAAGAATTGATAATTACATTAAAAGATTTGTTATAATTGCAATTTTTTTTTTTTTTGGTTTCATCAGACACATGTGGTAAACCTAAACAACGAATTGGTAAATACCATTGCGAAACTAAATAAATGCCATTGAAGAAATGGTAATTGTCATTGAAAAATTTGTTATAAATAATTTACTTTTTATTAATCTTATATCCTTCATTGAACATTACATTCTTGATTTACAAACATCATGCACAATTTTTTTTTGTTAATCCCATATTCTTCATTGAACATTACATTCCTGATTTACAAACATCATGCACAACAAATTTTTCAAAGGCAATTACCAATTCTTTAATGGTATTTACTAGTTTCGCAATAGTGTTTACCAATTTATTGTTCAGATTTACCATATGTGTGTCAATGAAAAAAAAAAAAGTACAATTATAACAAATCTTTTAATGGAAATTAACAATTCTTCAATAACATTTACTAGTTCAGTAATTTATTTAAAAACTAAGGACAAAATGGTAAATTTACCTGAATTTGAAAATCTCAATATAGTCATTGGTACCTTTAAATCTTTTAACAAATTTAACAAACATTTTAGGATTTTACAAATTCAAATGGTATATAAATGTAATTTTTCCATAAAATTATCGGAGCCGATTAATTTTCCTAAAATAAAAAGATCTCGATGACATCAATAAATGTGAATTACTTTAATATATGTATTCTTTTTTGGTTGCTCATTCAGTATCTAAAGCTTTGTCTTGATTAATCCGGATCCGACCCGAGTTGCGCACCTGGCTATGGTGGGTAAGTCTTCCAGCGGGCCTTTTTTGCATTTACAAAGCTCAAACTTAAAACCTTACTTAAACAACACAAGCCGCTTAACAATTGTGCCAACCCCGGACCCCGTTGGTACTTTAATATATATAGCTAAGGCTACCTAGAACCCCGTCCTTCTCTCTTTTTTTTTTTTTTGATACATAAAAGTTTTGGAGGGGTTCGACATCAGTCCCACTGGCGGGGCACGGCCGGCCGCTCTATGAGCACTTACTGGGGACTTACAAGATCGCCTACCAAAGGAGTCCCAGCGACGGCAGAGGGGATCGAACCCACGACCCAAGGGCCTAGTCCTGGATCCCTTACCATCTATGCCAACTCACATTGGCGACCGTCCTTCTCAGTCTGGGGACAAATCAAATGGGAGTACGGATAGGGAAGACGTTGCAGATTACCAGGCCCAAAAACTTATGGTCTCACACGGGCTGAAGGCCCAGCCTTGTCAACTTCCCGATTACAATGTTATAATATCACAGTAAACCCAAGCCCAGTATTTAGATTGTTCATGGCTTCTAGGCCTATTTCTAATTCTTTTTTCCTTTTAGCTGTAATAATCAAGTTTATTTTATTTTATTATTTTTATGTTAGGCACGGTATACTTTTATTAGATGTAATTTTATTCGAGGCATTGTTTGATATTAAATAACTGATTTACGGTTATCAAGAAAACATTTAAAATTAATTAAAAGCATTAAATATGTAATTTTTTTTCCCAACTATGCCCTTATTTGTGAGAGTTGAGGGACAATAAATGGAATGAATAAGATCAAAGGGTAAAGTTGGAAAAATGCAATAAATGCTTTGACAAACCTAAACCTAAAATAAAGTTTATATTTTGGGACATGGTTATTCTCAAGTTTGAATTGAAGTTTATATTAGAAACGGAGGGAGTATAATATAGTGCTGAATTGAAAAAGAGTTCTATAAGTGAAAATGAAAGTGCCTATAAACTCGCCATTTAAAATTTTTGAGTTAAAAATATTATATCCAACATATATGTGTGATTTTTTTTTTTTTTTAAAGATTAAGGCTTAGGACAATATGTGCCTTCCCGACCTTCATTTTAAAAGACTTTGAGAACCTTCACACACATGAGCAAATATCCTTTTGTAATGACCCCTTTTGTTTTTGTTTTGAATTCCATGTTAACCATATTTTTGCATAGATGGAGAAAGAAAATATTAGTGATGGTTTAATGAACTAATGACTTTATAACCTAGTGTCATAAATACTAATTTTCCTATAATAGAGGAAGTCGTGAGTTCAATGCCATTTATAATTTGAAGCTGTTAGTATCTGTCCCTCTAATTGAAGAAAAAATGATGGTTTAATAACCTACCAAACTTAGCTTCCTCTGCCTTTTTATAGTCTGCAATAATATGGAGACATATTTCATATACACATTACAACAAAAAGGGCACATCCTTTACACCAAAGAATTTCTCTACGGTTTCTTCATTTTAGTTTAAGACACTTTCAAAAATAATTTTTTAATCTTTTTTACGCAATTTTTTAAACAAATTTTGTGGCTTTCTGCATATACTTTAACCTATAATCTATATATAACATAAAAATTCTAATAAGTCATATAATTAATTTGTAATTTATAAACAACCAGACTCGTTTTTTAAATTCTATGTAATATATGAGAGTACATGCATGTAATATAAACAACTAGTTATCTTAATTAAATTAAAAGTTAAAGAAGAAGCTGAGCTTTTTTTTTTTTTTTTTTAATAATACAGGCAAGCCGGGGCTTGATAAATAAGATAGAGAGTAGACGGTAAAAAGTCTAGCCCTTACCGCATAGAGTTAGAGCGAAACTAGCAGCAAGACAATTGGTCTTTCAAGACCATATCATCAAGACATCCTCTAGGGATAACAGGGACAAGAACCACGTCAGCATCAAAAGTAGCACCATGACCTTCTTTGGCCATAAAGTCAGCACATAAAATGTTATCTCGTGAGATATGATGGAGTTCCACGCTCCAATCCTTGAACAATAGATCTCTAGTCTCTCCAATAATGTTATCTCGGTATGATGAAGAAGCTGGGCTTTAGGCAAACTAGCTACATGCATGTATGGCCTTTTATATTCCCCCAATTTTAATGTTATCCGATCTATATTATCTATAGAGGCAAAAATAAAATCTATATTATTTATGAATACATGCCAAAGTTTATATTTCAGGAGATCTGAAATTTAACAAGGGGTGAAATTATATATAGGTATTTTTGTATATTATTACTATGGATGGGATTAGGATTATCCTCAGTTTAAATTTTGTCTGACCTGGTTCTTTTATGAGAATTTTTAATTAAAATCAAAATTTTCTTCCACATTGACCCCAATTAATAATGGGGAAATGTTTTAAAAATAACAATATTAGTTAATGACAAAGCATTCGTTAAAAGGATATATAAGTAGTCGCAGAGACAGCTGACATTCTCGAATCATTTGGGATTATTCTCAATATATATTAATGCAAAACTAATTTTTTATTTGACACATAAAAATCTTCAAAACAAAATGCTACGACATACTACTAATAAAATATGACTTAATTTGACACTGGTCAATATAAAATTTAAAATTATGCATACTTAGTGCCGAGAAATGTGTGGCACTTGTTAATTAGCAACTAAGCATAAGACCATTGTAATATCCTAGTTTTTTGTTTTGTTTTGTTTGGCACACTGTTTTTATTCAATCAAGGTATCACAAACCACTTTGGAATTGGGTTAAGGTGCAAAAATAGACATGTGTTTTTGTCAAAAGAGCGCCCAGTAGCAAATATTTTTTTTAGGTGCAAAAGTGACTATGTGGTTACAAAAGTGGAGCAAAATTAGACATTGACCGTTAGTTGACTTTTTTTGTACTGAAAATGATGACGTGGACGATGACGTGGATGTTAATACTTTATGAATTATAGATCAGCCCCAGATACATTTCAAAAAATTTCAATTTAGTCCCTCTATAAACTTTTAATATTTTCATTTTAGTCCTGGTCAAAACTTGCTTTTTGACCGAGACCTTCTTCTTCTTCACCCGAAAGGCGGACCAGAGAGACCTAGCCATTTCTCCATTAAACATACTTCCATGTGTTCCTCCTTCCCTCTCTTCCATTCTCCATTAAATTCGTTCTCCCTCTCTCTAGCTTGAAAATGATGCCCCTCCTATGGTCTTCAATGTTCAGTCGTTCTCTGTTTCTCCCATTTTCAGTTTGCTTAAGCAATGGAGGAAAAAATGACGGTGAGACATAGAGCGAGGTATCATTGGTGGTGTGTAAGGTTATAGCTCAGTGGGTTCGATTTATAATTCAGGAACAAAGAGAAGATCCTAAATCCTTTCACACCATACCCTTTTTGTCTGCATCGTCATCCTCACCATTGGAACCAGATATGATCGAACAAAAACAAGAGATACAAGAGCAACGACATCAAATGATGTTTATATAAAACCCACTTTGTTTTAGAACTCTAGATTAAAAATACACAACTATTTATATAAAACCCAGTTTCCTTCCCTATCTATCAATTGCTTTCATCGTTTTTTAATAGAAAAAAGAGAATGGAGAGGAATTTGGAAGTTGCCGGAATCTGGGTGACGATGGAGCCGATGGTGGCTATTCTTCTCTCACCGTCGATTCACCAAAGCCCAAGCGGCTCTGTGCTTTTTCTGCGAGAAAGAAGGGAAGAAGGCTCTGTGCTTTTTCTGCGAGAAAGACCGATGGTGATGGTGGTGTGAGTTTTCCGGCAAATCAGCAACGCCGGTAACGGTGAAAGACGTCTTCGACGGTGGTGGTAGCTTTCCGTCTCTTTCCTTCTAGCGCTCTAAACTCTGCAACAATGGTGGATGCAGATGCAAGGTGCAAGGTCGAAGCTCCCAACTCTTCTCTCTCGCGTTTTCAGGTCGACAGCGGAAGTATGGTGAGGGAAGGTGGTCGCTCTCCGGCGACGATGGTAGATGAGGAAGTCGCCGGCGAGTGGGCTGAATCGTCAAGGAAGATCGAGGAAGGAAAGAAGAAGAAGAAGAAGGTCGATCTCTGTTCAGTCTCGCGGCGCTGGAGGAATGTCTCGGGTCTTGGTCAATCCCCTAAAGAAAATTGTGAGGAGAGAGAAGGAGCAACAAGTGACATTATTTTAATGGAGAAGTCAGATCCCACTGCCACGTCAGCGTCAGATAACGGTCAACTAACGGTCAATGGTAATTTTGCTCCACTTTTGTAACCACATAGTCACTTTTGCACCTAAAAAAAGTATTTGCTACTGGGCGCTCTTTTGACAAAAGCACATGTCTATTTTTGCACCTTAACCCCTTTGGAATTTGATACTAATCTTTTTAAAACTTAGAGCGTAAAGAATTTTCGCCTTTAGTTATAAGTGTGCTTTTCAAGATTATTCCAACTTATGTACTTTTTCTTACAATATTGCGAGACAATATCTTATGATGATACATGAAGCTTTTGATTGTTAGGGTTCATGCCAAATCAATCAACCGGAAATTATTATATATATAAAATATGAAGGATATTATTATAGAATAAATCTCATCATCATGCATAAAACAAGTGATGAGACAAGGGTGTGTAAGAAAGAATATACCCGAAAAAAGATAAGATTAAATTCTAACCATCTGGTAATGTCATTTTCAATTCCTCGTTACTCACCAGAGACTTAAAGATGATGAACCAAAAAAAAAGAGGGAAAAAACATGGAAAGAAAGAAACCCCTTCCACTTCTCAATTAATACGAAACCTTTCTTCATGATCCTAATTATAAAACTCTACAAATTGTTTAAAGCAATGCCTTTTTTTCTCTCCCCATAATACCCATTATACTTGGATTTTTCATAATTTTTTTTATCAGGTTAATACCACTGTTGATCTTTACAATTTGATCGAATTTTGATTTTAGCTTTGGTAGTTTTAAATCATGGTTTAATTAGTACAGTTTCATAAAAGACTTGATTTGAGTTTAACAGTGTTAATTACTTTAGTTAAAACCGTTAATTAGTTTAGGGATCAAAACTGAAACTCTTTAAAAGTAGTATAGGTACTAGAAATAATTCTAAAAGTATTAAGTAATTTTAATAAATTTCTTAATCGTATTAAATTCATAAAAGGTCTCGGAGGAAGCAATAAAACAGTGCATGGTTATGCTCATTTTAAATCCGTATAAAAGCTTAAAACAAAAGCAGACGACGTTAATTCCTTAACAGACAACTACTAAATAGAATATACAATTAATGATTTAATTGGATGCAGAGTGAAGTATATATATTAATCATTTGCGAGTGCCACGATGTTGGAGTGCCAGGAAGCATGAAGAACCCAGAGGACGATCGACATGAACAATGAATCGCACACAATAATTGATGTAATTAGAATAGTTGTTGTTCTTGCTTTGTTCGTAGGCGAAGAAAGCTATGTTGATTTTCTGGACACCATTTCTTCATTAGTCAGCTGATACATATATTATTAATATATGTTCCCAAGTCATACTACACATTTATATTAGCTTCTAGAGAATAATTTTTATGATATGAGGTAAATATGTGAGATGAACTTTGTCTCGGCTTATGAAAAAAGGCTTATGAAACCACGGTTTTGTGGTTTCCCAAATCAAATATTCTAATTGGTCACGCAGGGTTTTTATGTACTCCCTCTGATCTTTATTATAATGCACCAACTAACTATTCTCACAAACCAATAAAAGCAGTTAAAGTTGATAAAGTTGTCCTACAATTTAAATAACTTCCAATATTACTCATACTAATTGCACTAAACTCTAATATTATATTAATTATTAATCTTACCCACCACCCTTATTAATTATGGGCAGATATGGAAAAAAAGTAATTTATGTTTCTTGAGAACAAGCAAATACCTTATAAAAAGGACCAAATAAACTTGCTAATTGATGCCTTATAATAAGAACCACCTGCCTTGCATAGAATATAAATGTATTTTTTAATTTGTGAGTGAAGAACAATATATGTTGACAAGAAGAAGAATACAAAAGAGAGCATTAAATTAAGAAGGTAGCTAGCATTGTGATCATAAATGTTTCAAATGTTAGTAGTATATTTTTTCAAGTCTGACTATTTATGTTGCTGTCTTTGTTACCTGTCAAATATTTATAGGGACATAGTGATCAACAATACTTGGACTCCTTATCATCATAATGAAACGGAAACAACATTCAAACTGTTGCGTGTGATTTGCATTGTTACGTTGTTAATAATTAAATAGAAAGAATAGAATATAATAGAAAGTGACAGTGTGACAAACCAATAACATTCAAGTTGGATTTTTTCTTAATTCGATGTCTTTGCTGTATTTCAAATGGGGCATAGGCATTCAAGCCCTATACCCCTAGCTAGCCAGTAAAACCAAACTTGCTTTAAGCGACGACCCAATGCTAAACCATCTTATTGAGCAAAACAAGGCACTCAGCACAAATTAAAAAGGAAAAAGAAAAGATTGGTCTCATGACTTATCAGCAGTCTGTTTATGTGATCTATCCATTTCTGTGAATCACAATTTTAATTGGCTCCTTATTATTTCGTTGGTCTTCTAATCCTGTTAATTATTCAAAAACAACTGCTTCTTAAATTGGAGGGGCAGACACTAACAGCTTAATCTTATAAGTAGGATTAAAACCACAACTTTTCAATTATAAGTGAGCTTTTATGTGCGTCATTACGCTATAAGACTATATTAGCAAGGAGGATTACTTTTGAAAGTTTTATCACATGGTCCCCCATCTTGTTTGAAAGATTAGACCACTAAAACTGTACTAGCAGCTATAACAAGAACAGCCTAACACACTGTAGCTCATCACCTTTATGTAGAAGATCATTTTGATCTCATCAGAATCTACTGTCGATTTTTTACCATCTATATATATATATCTATATGTTTCTCTTTCTCCTTCAAGCTTTAAACTTTTCACTTTTCCCTCGTCTACTTCATTGTGAAGAAATTCATGATCTAATGACGTTTGCGGATACAGAAATCAATGGCAACAAATGTGAAGGGAAAAAAACCTATATATGAAGGCGGGGAAGCCAAAGGAAGAAGTTGTATGTAATGTTCTTGATGAGATGGGCTGAGTTATAATAATAATGTGTAAAAAAACCTAAACAAAGATCCAACAGGTAGATTCTAAAGATGGGTGATACACTCGGTGTTAGGGCTTGAATTTGTCTTGACATACCTCTTTAGCCCATCCCTATTTAAATCATCAAAAAATATATATATATATTTCTCTCTAAATTTGGCTTCCCACAATCCATTATTATTATTATTATTATTATCTATCACTCATATCTATTTTAAATGTCAGTAACAGTACAATGGGTACAGAGATTGGCATTCTCTCCTCCATGACCCAGATCCAAAAATTGTCAAATCCCAATACAACACCCAATAATCACAATAATCACCTTCTTCTTCATCTTCAATCTCACCCTCTCTCAAACCCTAGCTCTTCTTCTTCTTCAACCTCCTTCAG
This sequence comes from Acacia pycnantha, assembly GCA_025563575.1. Classification (NCBI taxonomy): domain Eukaryota; kingdom Viridiplantae; phylum Streptophyta; class Magnoliopsida; order Fabales; family Fabaceae; genus Acacia; species Acacia pycnantha. Next base: position 125,432 of record JAMWYP010000302.1, on the reverse strand, counting down.
GATCATGTGGAACCCTAGGGATCCTCAGGAAGAAGATGACTCTTGGGAGGTTAGAGCTTTTGCTCAGGACACCACTAACATCATGGGCACCACTTGGCCTCCCAGGTCCTACACCTGCACTTTTTGTCGTAGGGAGTTCCGTTCAGCCCAAGCTCTCGGTGGCCATATGAATGTTCACCGCCGTGACCGTGCCCGTCTCCACCATCACCACCACCACCACCAACTACCACCACCTTCTGCTGCTGCTGCTTCCGTTCACAACAACCTAATCTCGCCTCACCATCATCACCAAGAGCTTGTTGTTGCTAATGACAACAACGGCAGATTCTTTCTCTACCATTTGCCAAACCCTGATGGGATTGGAAACTTCTCTGGTACTAATAATTATAGTTCTCATAATCTTGCTTCTTCTTCTTCTTCTTTGAATGCATGTGGAGATTCATCAGTATCTGTATCACCCACCACGCTTCTCTCTATTTTACCCTACCCACCAAGCAATAATAACTTGGTGTCAAGTACAAGCACCACCCCCTCCTATGATTTTCAATTGGAGCGGCGGCCTCAAGGATTCGTTAATTCTTCTTCTTCTTATTATGATTCTAGCAACAAAGTGGAACAGCCCACGACCTCGTCCTTCACCGGCAACGGTGGCCACGAGGAGCTTGATCTAGAGCTCCGGCTGGGGCACAGACCACCTGCACCATGAAGAAACCAAAAACGGTGTGTCTGAGAGAAGGAAAGGGGGAAAAAAGAGAAATAATAGAAATTAGTTTGCAGATGAATTAATATTTTGCTGTTTTTGTGGAAGAAAGAGTGATTGTTAATATATATGTGTGAGCTGTGATATAAAACCTGTGCTGGTAATCTTTTGGTGCAATTTCTCTCTTCTTTGCTGGTTGATTGGATTTTGTTGCTTTTGTCTGAGATATTGCTACTTTTGTGAGTTGTGACCAAAAGGGGGTAGTGAAGAGATGGGAATGCAAATTTGGGGGACTGGGAAAGTAGAAGACACAACGCACACATACCATATTGTAAATTTCAAAACAAAAAGTGATTATTATTATCATCATCATTATGATTTTTAATTAAAAGAAGAATAATGAAAGGAGGTTATATATTAGCTAGGGTTTGTTTTTCTTCTCTTTGTTTTCTCTCTTTTTAATTTTTTTTTACTTGTTGAGTTAGAGACTGATGACAAGGGTTGCAGTGGAGTGTCATTTTCCGTTTCAGATGTCTGAGTGCGCATAAACATGTCTGTCTGGTCATACATTTCCGTGGGGATTATTTTCTAGCTATATACTAGTTATCTCACGTAAGTAAATTAAAATATATATGTGTCCACACTCCACACCACCCTTCACACCTTAGCTATATATATATATATATATATAGGTTGTTCACACTCTAAATTCTGTACACTTCATTTTGCTTTCTCAATTTTGTTCTTTTCTTTTGTATTTTAGATAGCACTGTATAGACATCATCATCAGGAGGGCAAATTGTGCGAGCTGCTTAATTAACTAATTATCTTTCTAAATCATATCATACACCGTGGAGGAATAACAAGTCATTAAATTTCAGTCATTTGACAAGTTCATATATATATATATGTGTGTGTGTGTGTGTCTATATCAGATCTGTGAAATGTGTTGTAGGAAGCTGCGCTGGCTCCTAATTGAAATTTGTTCTGCAAAAAATAAAATTACTAATACCTCCAACCCTAAACGAATCAAGTTTGTAACGTAAATTGCGACTACAATATGTAAATATGTAATTAGAGCTAGGCTTCAAGAAGAATTATTACAGTGATGTGAAATAGAGAGATTATATCATCCTATTTTTCCTTAAAAACCTTATTTGCTTTTGCAATTCCATATAATATAATAATATCCACGAACGTTATAAATCGCCCTTTTAAAATATAACACACTCGTGGAGTTTTACTCTAATATTAACTTGTTGCCACTCTGAGCCATTTCCAAATGGCATAATTCGTTGACCTTCTACTTTTTAATTTTATTTTGGGGCTGCCCTAAATGTTATTTCAAATCTTGAAGTGACTGCATCTATCTGACGTTTTGTATTTTCGTTTTTAACGGAGTCTGCAATGTTTTGTTTGCTTTCATAATATGGAAGATTATTTAATTAATTAATCTAATATTTAGTTTGCGTAGTTACTTATGAACTTAAACTCGTGAAAACTTTCAAAGATTAGACAACAAACACAAACGGATAACATTTAATGTGTACCATACTGCTTCTCTTATCCTTATTATAACACCTAATTAACTAATTTTGATTAGATTAGCAAAGTTAGTTAACATATCTAAAACACCCTAATTATCTTCTTTAATTCCCTTATCCTCTATCCTACTTGATTATTATTGAAGGAATATCAATAGAGTCAATTTGAAAAAAAAAATGATAAATATATAAAATAGGTATAATATTTAGAACCAACTCTTCAAATAGGTCTTCCATGATAGAGAAGTATTTTTTTTATCCAGGGTCTATATACAAAGTCAATATTTTTTTCAGATCGAGAGGTCACTTCTTTATCTGTTTTTTTTTTTTTCATTCCTTTTTATAATTGACTAAATGAACCATCTATTCTGATCCGCTTTTGCTTTATTAGTAGCGACTAATGATCAGTAGCCCTTTGCGTCCAAAAAATCAACAGGCACAGATTTTAAAAGCGAGCTTCATGTGTACGTGTACTGTGTGAGAGCGTGTTTACAGTTTGTGAACATTAACACACACACACACTTGAATTTTCTTTTCGTAAATATTTTATAATTTTCAGAAATTAAAAGAGAGAGTGAAAAGAACAAAAGCGAACGAATCTCATATATATGCATATTCCCAGTCATATGTATTATTTTATTTCCGAAATTTAGTGAAACTTTTGAAAATCCTGATAGAAATTTACATTTTGATGATTAATATTAATTGCTTATGAGCGCTTTTCATTAGAATATTAACAGAAAAGCTTAAAATTTCTCGGGTGTCAATTAATTGTTTATTTTTTTGTAACATATCAAGAAACTATAATGGAATATCAAATGATTATCAAACAATGCTGCACTTTGACTGCACATTTGAGTATTTTCTAGTTTGACAATAGCAAACCTATTTTTTAAACAAAGATGCCTTTATTAGTTTAAGCCCATATACATACCTTGAAAAAGAAAGCGTGTAAAATCCTCTCTGTCAGCGTTAGTTGTGATGCATTATAAAAGCAGAAAATACAAGTGCATTATAATTGTGATGTTTCTTGGGGAAAAAACTCATTAAACGAACAATGTAATAGAGGAAGCAATAATGTGGGTGTTTGGGTTTGCAAGAAACCATGAGCGATTTTTCTGCATATCAGGCAGAAGTGGATCTTTGTTTTAGATGGATCAAGTCATGCAGAAGGAATTAAAGATGGTCATTAAGGTGGCACATAGCTCATGTATGTGCTTGATAAAGACTTATAGGAGAAAATAGCTGTCTCCTTAACCACTAATTCTTTCCAACAAGGTTGACTATAGCAGTAAAAAAGAGATAATATAATATCAAGTGATCAAACCTGCTAAAAGAGCAGCAAGTACAGGTTGTACTTTCTACTAATATAAAGTTTGAATCCGGAGACATCTGTGTTGAGAATGGCAGCTATGAACTCTAAAACTGGTGTAGTTGGTTGAAGAACTTCTTGTTGTTTTTCACTTTCTTTAGTTTGCTGAGAAATTAATTAAGTTGCTTCGGTGCGCACTGCGAGCTTGTGTTTCACTCCAACGGCCACTCTTCATCAGTCAATTTTCTTCATATAATAAAACTTCCCAGTTTGTTTTTCTCTTAATTGTACTGAGTCCCCCAAAAAAAAAAATTCCTACTCGATCTCTCTACTAGTACATACCTCAGAGCAATTCATGTACAATTAAAGTCCTGGATCGAAAGTTGAAAAGGAAGAGGGTGAAATATAGTCTATTACAAATAAAATCCAGACATTTGTTATAATTAAATAGGTTTGGCATCCGCTGATTTAATCATAGAAATCACCACAAATATATATAAATAGGATATCTAGTAAAGTAATAAGTGATTAGCGTCTTCGGAGTCATGTTGAGATGTGCTCATACCCGAGAGTTTTGACTTTTGACAAAGACAACCTAAAAGCTGCCTCTGCCAAAATCATGTTTGGTTCCCAGCCACCAAAATGTCATTGAAATCCTTAATAATTATGTATTTAGGGAATTTTTTTCTTAAAAAAATTTGTTCAACACTGCCATAGCTCTATCTCTAGTCAAGCTTCTCAAATTTTTTAGTTATATTCTCGCCATATATGACATAAAATCGGCCTATTAATATGTGCTTTTTTGAAAATATGGCAACTTGATATGGACAGTCATGCAGCACAGACAACAATACAATATAAATATACAAAATTAATAATGGTACAATTGAAATATATTCCCTCCCCGTTACATCAACAAATTGTTTGAAAATTGCTTTGGCTTTCACTTTAATTTTAATAAACTTCGTAAAATTAAGAAACGTAAACTCGCACTAATGAATGCAAATACTCATTTTGGAATGGAGCAACTAATGCTCCACAAACTTTTGCAAAAGGAGTACTTACACACACACACACACACACAAACAATAAAACTCTTTTAAAAGTGACTTACTTGTAGGAGTAGATAGTAGTAACATCCAAGAAGGTTAGACTAAACTATTGAGATGCATATGAGTTTTTCTTATTTCAATATTTGTACATGTATATATATAAAAAAAATTAATTTGAAATATAAAATCCATATATAGAAAGCCATATGCGTCATTCCTGAAAGGTGCTGCTTCCCTCAAACTTATTGATTTTTTTTTTTTTCCAATTTCTCTTTACAGAATTTACTGGGTTTTTGTGCTGCTTTTTTTTTTTTCCTATTGCTTAAATATTTTCTCACTTTTTAACAAAAATAAATATGTTTTCTTTAAAAAAAAAATTAAATTATCTATCTTATGCATGATGAATTATTCACACTGGGAAAACAGGAATGTAGGTGACATATGGGACAAAATAAAAAACAACTGGGTTGGGAGGGAGTACTGTCACACCCTTATTTACGACTGTTTTTACTCAAAGAAGGTAAAAGTTACAGAAGTGATAATAAATACAGACAGACAATATACTTGAAAGGGATTAGACAACGTAAAACTCTCTCACATATATATACCTTAGCTGTTCAAAAGACCCAACAAAAACCTGGTCAAAAGCAGCCCATTAATTAATTTATTTTTAATCAAATATTGTGAGAGCTCTGGTCAAAGAACAAGCACCACGCAGAACATTTGGTCAAAAAACAATTAGATCTTATTAATAACGTAGGTGTTTCTTTAACAAGTGAACAACATAATATAGGTGGAACGGAGTGAAGGAATAAAGGCGTATCTCCGTACTGGAACGGTGATCAGTGAGTAAGAAATGAGAGATAAATTATAATCAGTAGAGAATGCATAAAAAGAAAGAAAGAAAGATTTGATTTTAATTTGTTTTTGATGATGATGATACATATATATATGTATATATATGGAGAGCACAAAGAAACTGTAGACTAGTGGGCTAATGAGGGTGTTTCCTCTTGTGGCACTACTACTAGGTATAGGCCTGTGTTTTTCTTCTTCTAGCTTTTCTTAAATATTTGCTTCTTCCTCAAAAAGCTGCTGCAAAAACCGCACAATTCATAGCTTTCCTAAAAATCATCACAATCACAACATTCCCTACACGTAACCTCTCAAATAAATAACTCACTAAAGTAATTATATTAAATCCATTGTCCTCTTTTCCCGCTTCTCAATATAAGTACTACTCCTGAATTCAACAAAAAAAGAAAAGAAAAGTTAATATTGGTGTGAATCTACCTACATTTATAATGTTCGATTCAGAAGAATCTATATATGGTGTTTGAAATCAACATATAATGAAACATTTGGTGTCAACACTAGCAACTCTCTAATCTCTATATATATATGCAGCACTTGTACCATTGTGTAACGGGTATAATTAAGTTTTTGAGACAACCCCACCCCAAAAGCTAACTTTATAACACTGGTTAGCCCCTTCAAGGAAACTCATCACTTGGGACTCGTTACAACACTGGTCAGCCCTTTTAAGAAATCTCACACGATGTGGGACTCGTTATAATAACGTTGGCCAGCCCCTTCAAGGAAACTCACTAGACATGGGACTCGTTACAATGCTAGTCACCCCTCTAGTAAAAAACCTTTCACATGAAGCCTAGAAGGTCAATGAAAGCGTACCAATATAACATGTATAAGTCCTTAGAAGAACCACACCCAAAAAGCTATCAGGAACCCAATACTTATAAGGCCTCTCATTCAAAGAAACCCACCCTATGTGTGACTCCTTACACAGTTATCTCCATGCCTTCCATATTTCACACGCATAAACATTTACACGCTAGTTTCTTGATCAACCTGCATGTAGAAGATAATTTCTTTGCATTGTTCCCTTGAAGCTAAAAAGGAATATAAGTATAAGGGGGGGTTAAAGTGCAAAAATACACATGTGTTTTTTTTCTAAAAGTTCGCCTAACACCAAGTACTTTTTTGGGGGTGCAAAAGTGACTATTGGATTAAAAAAGTAGAGTAAAAGTCACAGATTCCGTTAAATATAAATGACGTCCGTTAGATTGAGGTTAACCGTGTCAATTGTTGTCCAAGTGTCATTAATATGTGTCAATGGCAGGTGGAGTTGTCATTTAAATGCACAACCACCTCAAGCCCCAACATTTGTCGTCCTCGATCATCTCAATCGAGAGGGAGCAAATGGTCCAGCATAGATGCGAGCTTTGATGAGAAACGTGAAATTGAGAAGGAGTTCCAAGGACTCGTCTTCAATGTCGATGATAGGGAGAAACAAGAAACCCAGAAGGATGGTGGTGTTGTTGACACAGCCCAGTCAAGAGGAACATTACGAAGGTCTGACTTGGTATTGCCATCACAATTTGTCAACTCCCCGGTGGACGTCGTGGTCGGAAGGAAACCAAGGTGGGAGGTTTTACGGGTGCCGAATTACTACTCTAGTTGGGAACTTTGACTCCAAGATCTGGTCCGTGGCATCCAAGATCGCACACTAATTCATGCAAATGGCAATGAAGATTAGAGAGCCCAACCAAATGGCAACAGTGATTCAAGAAATAAAAACTGTGACAACGATCAAAGAAACTCATACCCAATTTACCAAGATGGAGTTTCTGAGATTCTTGGGTTGAGATATGTTTACTTGCACTACTACAAAAAATGGATACAACATCCCTAAAGGACATCTGTTTTTTTTTTTTTTTGGAAAGGAAGTAAAATATGAAAGTGATGGTATTTTAGTAATTATGTGGAGGCTTTTGGCGTCCTAATTTTGAAAAATGACACCAAAAGTTACTTTTGACGTCCTAATTTAAATGGGATGCTAAAGAAGGGACTTTTAGCTTTCTAATTTAAATTTAGGACGTCAAAAGTGAACTCTGACATGTCAAAAGCTGTATTTTGATGTCCTTTCGGTGTCCTAAAATAATTTAAGGATGCCAAAAGTAATATTTTTGGCGTCCAAAAAATATGTTAGTACGCCAAACCTTTTTTTTTTTTTTTTGGTTTTCGTCCATTCTCTATTCTCGCCCGTGAATCCATTATCTCATAGTCTCATTTCATTATCATCTCTCATCTCCACTTTCTCTCTTCTTCCCTCTCTCTCAACGGGCGCCTCTTAGCTCTTGATCGACCCTCTTTTGCACGCTCTCACTCAACTCTTGGTCTTTGCCTCAAATCTACACGCTCTCGGTCAGATCGACACCATCTTTGCTCCGCTTCGACACCGTCTTTGCTCAGATTGGCACTGTCTTCGCTTAGATCTCTGATCTCCCTCACCGATGGCGATGGACGAACCACGATCAGTGGACCGCCAGGTTCGTGTGTTCAGTCCGACGATCTCAGATATCTGATTTTTGGTTTTTATTTCTGGCTTGTGATTTTTGCTATGAGTGTTTGTAGATCTTTGATTCAAATCCATCTTGCTCAGATCTGTATATTCCAGATTTGATTATCACTGATTTCATTTGATTTTTTTCAATTTGATTTTTATGTTGATTATTGGATTTGAGTTCTGGATTTGTAATATTCCATATTCGATTATCTTGGATTTCATTTGATTTTTCCGATTTGATTTTTATATTGATTATTGGATTGGAGTTCTGGATTTGTAATTGGTATATGAAAGTGTGATGAAAATGGATACGTGGTTACTGGGTTCTAATGAAAGTATAAGACGCCAACATGAGTAGTTTGTTTTTGTTTGTTTTTCTTAAAAAAAAAAAAACCCCTTATGGCGTCCTAAATTATTTAGGACACCATAAGTCTCTCTTTAGGTGTCCTAAATATTTTAGGAAACCGTATCATAACTCTATTATGCCCCCTCAATAGTCAATAGACGTCTCCTTGTTTTTGGACGTTAAAAGGCTAAAAAAGCGGGCGTTAAATCTATTATGTGTAGTAGTGCTGGATTCACAGGTGCGAGATATATTTTCACGAAACCCCTCCAGAAAATAAAGTCAAAATGTCTTCTTTACAACACGACGATGAGTCCTACCAGTGGCATATTGTGATGGAGCGCCGCTGGCAAGAGACCCCTCCAACGTGAAATTCATACGTTCGAGACTCCCATGGGCGACTTAACACATCTTTAGCAGACTGGGTCCCTCACGGATTTCAATCAAGACTTTGACCGTATTTCGGCCAAGCTTGAATTTACAGAGGAATACTTAGTTGATGCATACGTATCAGCACTACTAAAACCCGAATTTGAAGGACCCGTACGCATGTTTGACCCAAGGACGATGATCAAGCAAGGAGGCTAGCGTGAATGCAAGAGTTAATCAGTGAAACCTAGCACGATTTCTCGACGTCTTCTGTTGCCCGATATTACATTTTAAGGGTTTATAGTTTTTTTTTTCCCAATTTCATTCCCCTAATTTTATTTTACTTTCCTAGTTTCCTAGTTAGCAATTTGGGGTTCCAGTTGCCTTATTCCAACTTCACATCGTCAATCAATCCAACTTCACATCGTCAATCAATCCAACTTCACAATCAATGTCTTCACATTAATGGAATATATATGTGACTTTTGCGGCTTTTTTCCTAATTTTCCCCTTATTAAATAACTATTTACCAAAATGCCACTGTCTGGAAACTATTTCCCAATGTGCCCTTGTCAGAAAACTATTTCCCAATGTGCCCCTATGTTAGTCGACTAAATCCATGGTTTAGTCGACTAAAACGCGGGGACAATTTTTTTTTTGAAGACCCCCGCGATTTAGTCGACTAAAAAACGCATTTAGTCGACTAAATCATTAAAAAAAAAGTTAAAACTTCGGAAGACCATAACTTCTGGCTTGGGAGTCCGAATCAAGCGATTCTTTTTTTGACTCCATATAACTTTTTGAGATCTATGCACTGATATAAAAATTAACTTCAGATTTAATGAAGAGAAAGGAGGAAAACAAGTGATCCTAGGGTTTTGTCAGTATGGAGGAAATTAATTATATTTAATTGAGAGATATTTATTGTAAAATTAATTAATCATTATTTCTAATATTATTATCTAATAATAATTAATTGATCTTATTTTAGATTTTAATATCTTTATTTTTCTACCATGTATTTGGTAAACTTTGAATTTCAACATAACAATTAATACTAGATTTTCAAAATACAATATATTTAAAATAGAGATTTTCTCTCCATTAATAATATGGATTTTAAAAGAAAAGAGAAATAGGAAAAATATCGACACTAAATTTGTGGGGCTTGATTTTAGGGGGAATAACAGTGTTTGGAAGTTATGCATGAGATCATATGTTGTGATAGCACGGTAGTCAATGTAGCTAAAATCTAGGATCATAGCTAATATCTAGGTTCACTAATATCACTAACCAACCGACTCGGTAAAACAAATTAAAATGACTCCACTACTTCCTAAAAAATAGCTAACTACATGTTTACAATAATATAATAAAAAATCAGCACACTCAACACAATAAACAATTAAAAAATAAATAACTTAATCCCTCCTATTGTGGAGATCAGCAACGTGCAGAAATCAGAAACATTAACCACATAGAGAAAAGACTGGGATTATTAACTTCAACAATACTAACAATTCATTATATATATATATATATATATATATATATATATATATATATATATATATATATATATATATATATATTAAATAATCACTTGATTATATTTAATGAATTGTTAGTATCTCCTGCACAATAAAGAATCATTTGTTTTTCCTCCTTTCTCTTCATTAAATCTGAAGTTAATTTGTATATCAGTGCATAGATCTCAACAAGTTTTGTGGAATAAAAAAAGAATTGTTTGATTCGGACTCCCGAGCCAGAAGTTATGGCCTTCAGAAATTTTAACTTTTTTTTAATGATTTAGTCGACTAAATGAGTTTTTTAGTCGACTAAATCGCGGGGGTCTTCAAAAAAAAAAATTGGCCCCGCGTTTTAGTCGACTAAACCATGGATTTAGTCGACTAACACAGGGGCACATTGAGAAATAGTTTTCTGACAGGGGCACATTGAGAAATAGTTTCCAGACAGGGGCATTTTGGTAAATAGTTATTTAATAATGGGCAAATTGGGAAAAAAGCCTGACTTTTGCTCTAGTTTTGTAACCATATAGTCACTTTTGCACTAAAAAAACATTTAGTGTTGGGTGCATTTTGGAAAGAAACCGCATGTGTATTTTTACAACTTAACCCTAAATATAAACAAAGTTTGAATTCCATGCTATACGAATAGGCTATCTGAGATATGGGTGTTCAGCTAGTAGCTACGCATCTGTCATATGTCAAAATATGAGCTTGTTGATCTATATGTTACATCAAGCAGTTTCTGCTGTGAGTTTTCTGTACGATCAATACAAGTGCTTCGTGCTTCATATGGTCAATGCAAGCACATGGTGGTCTTCCAACAATGGAACTCTACTCTGCACTATCATCCAGTACAGCAAGAGCCCTCTCTCCCAAGGTAGTAGGGGGGCCCTGAAGAAGAACCTTTTATCATGGACTACTTTTTCAACAAGCACAAACACTCAGTCTTAGTATGCGTGTGTCTATCTATAAAATATAAACAAAGAACGTTTTTTTCTTTTAAACTTCAGCATGATATTATGATACTGGGTTTTTACAAAAAAAGAGAGAATTCCATAAAATAATATGTGAAGTCCTATATCGATTGGGGAGGAGAATGAATGATGCCTTTAGAGTTGGGAATCAGGGCCGGCCCGGCCCGACAGGGCCTGGAGTAAGGAAAACATCTGTTTTTCAAAGCCCGGCCCGATAGTACCAGGGCCAGGGCCAGGGCCTGAAAATTATTATTCCAAATTTTAACTATTTTTCCTTTGATTTTTTTCAAAGAAATATAATTAGTAAATTGCAACCATTAAAGTTCTAATCTATCAAATAAATGTTATCAACATTAATATCTAAACAATATAAATCATTCAACAAATAAACACATTTATTAATTCGTAATAAAAACAAATAAACACAAAGAATATTTTTTTCCCTTTTTTTTCAAAAAATATTAAACAAAGGAATTGCTTTATGTATGCCCACGACAAAATGTCTTTCCCTCTCGTAATTTTGTGTGTGTCTGCAGATTCCTTCGGTTTATGCAAGATTTTACTGATAGGTAAAAATAATTATACGTATTTTACACAAAATATATTTATAATTTATTACTCATATAATATTGTAATACCAAAATATGTGTTTATTTAATATGAAAACATCACTTCTTTAAAATTTATAATAACTAATTATGTGTTTTAATACAGAATAATAGTAAACATAAAAAAAGGGTTATAGTTTAAACTAAAAAAATCTAAGTAATTACAAATAAACACATTCATTAAGTGGAAGTTTAGGTAATTAAATTGTTGTTAAAAAAATGCTACAGTTAAACGGGCCTGCAGGGCCGGCCCGAGGCCCTGCAGGGCCAATTTCAAATTTCTGGCATATTTTTCAAGCCCGAGCAGGGCTTAAACGGGCTGGCCCGATTTCCCGGCTCTAAATGCCTTATAGGAATTTGGGTATCTCCTTTCTCGACAAGTTTTAAAACTATGAGGAGTGACAATGTCCTAAAACAGACAATGCAAGACTGTAGTCTCACACTAGGAAAAAGTGAACTTACATACTCAATGACAATGTGTACAAGAGATGAGTGTTGGAATTATAATGAATCAGAAAGGGGGTTCACATTAGGTGCTTTTCTCTTATGTGCTTCTTAGGTGCTTTTCTCTCTAATTAGAGGGATTAGACATTTTTTTTAATTTTTTTATATATTCTATTTATTTATATTAGATTATATGCTGGATCCTGAATTTTTTTTGCACCCAATATCTCAAATAAATTAATTTTCAATTCTGCATTCAAAAATATTTTCCTCTAACCCTAATATCCTGGAAATTAATTAATTTGAGTACTGATGCAAAAAAAAATTTTAAGATGCAACATATAATCTAATCTAAATAAATAGAATATATAAAAAAAAAATGTCTAATCCCTCTAATTAGAGAGAAAAGCACCCAAGAAGTATGTAAGAGAATAGCACCTAATGTGAATTCCAAAAATATTAATGAATGAATAGGGCTCTCTGTCTGCAACCCACTACACTACTTCAGGTCGAGACCATTTGGCAGCATCCTCTCTCAGCTCCCTCTCGCTGTCTCTGCTTCTTGGTCCCCTACCCTACCTATCATCTCTTCATATATGAGTACTACTTTATTAATATATTAGTATTACTTCTCTACACAATATACCCCTTTTTATCTCTCTTCTGTCACTGATATCGATGTTCAGAAATCTCACAACCAGGAATTCAGTGTCCACTCTCTCCATCTCCCTCTCTCTATGTGTGTCTGCATTCATATACACAGTCAAACAATAACCCTAGCACAAACACATTCATTGATCAATAGAAAAGAAAACCCTAGAATGTGCCTTTTGATATTTTTTTAAAAAATATTTCTATTGGGTTCAAAGGTTGGTTTTAATTGATCAGTCAGGGACTGAGTAGTAATGTAGATTTGCAGACCAAGATTCGGATAGCTAAGAGATCAGTAAGAGGGGTTGGTGGAAATGTTAAAAGCAAGAAAAATAAAAAGAAAAAGAAAAGAAAAAAAGCTTAGCTATAGGTAGAGGGGTGTAGTGAGAGAGATGAATAGTGGGTTTTTGAGGTTTAGTCATGGTCAGTGCATGGGCTCGCTTACCCAGTTTTACCAATCAGTAATCATTACCTCTTCTAATAATCTTCAATCTGCATGACCAAGAACCTCTTCCACATTCATTCTCTACATTTCACTGTTCCCACACTGACACTTCCACCTCACACACAATTTATATATATATATATATTCCCTCTCTAATGCATTTGTGTGTATCTTTTTATGAGAATATATGACAATTCCCCAACACATATGTTTGGGTTATAGGTTAATTATGATGATAGTGTTTTGGTTACGTCTGGATGCTCTCATCTTCCTGTCAAAGAATTAGTTAGTTGGATTCCAATAAGCAAAGAATTGCAAGTAGTGTCTCTGTGTGTGTGAAAGAGAGAATCTAATGTATTTGAGGGATAGAGATAGTAATGATAAGGTGGGTGAAAATGGTATCCCCAATCATGTCTAAACATGACTTAAGTCCATTTACACTCACTACTACAAAAAAGCTATTTAACGTCCTATTTTTCCCCCTTTCCGCGTCCTTTTCTGTAGGGACGTCTATTTAGGGGGCGTAGAAAGTACAAGGCTTTCGGCGTCCTAGAACGTAGTAGGACGTCATATTTCCAAGGTTAAAACGTCTAAGACCTTTTTAGGACGTAAAAGTGTTATTTTTTTTTTTAAAAAAAGCCACAGATCGATCTCCACCCACTGCTATCCTTCCCTTCGATTTGGATCAGAAAATGGTGAATATTGCATAAAACAAAAAGAGAGAGAGAGCATTCACATTCCAGATCACACATTCCAAATATATATAAACACACATTGGAGAAGGAAGAAGCACACATTACATTCCAGATCCACAAATTCCAAATATATATAAACAATCCAAAAATCAAAATCATCCTAAAACAAAGAAATAAAAAGTTTCAGAGGAGAAGGAAGAAATCACATTTAATCTCATGTAGAAATGGCAGATTGAAGAAACTAAAGTTTCAGCGGCAGATCGAAGAGCTATACTGTGCAGATCGAAGTTGGGACGGCGAACTAGCGACGACGGTGAGCGAGCGACGATGACGAGCGAGCGACGGCGATGAGGGACGGTGGGCGACCTTGAGTGAACGAGTGAGGGATGACGGCGAGGGACGGCGGGTGAGGGACGGACGGTGAGGGACGGCGGGCGAGGGATGTGAAGAAGGCAAGAGAGGAGAGGGTCGATCTGGTGAATTCGAAGGTGTGAGAGAAGATAAAGAGGAAAGAAGAAAGAGGAAAGAAAAAAGAAAAAAAGAGGAAAGGACGTGGTGCAGGTAAGAGGAAAGAAGAAAGAAGAAAGAAGAAAGAGAAAAGAAAAAAGAAAAAAGAAAAAAGAAAAAAGAAAAAGAAAGAAAAAAGAGGAATGGACGTGGTGCAGGTACGTTGCAGGCAGGCATTTATTAATTCAGGGGAGGTAGGTGGAATTTTGAATGTATTTTGACGTCTAATATTTAAACTTAGATGTTAAAGTGTCCACTTTTGACGTCTAATTACAAAACTTAGACATCAAAAGTGTTGTTTTTGGCGCCAAGGCGGCGTATTTTGGGCGCTAGGGTCCACTTTTAGCGTCTAAATATCTTACTTAGACGCCAAAAGTAATACTTTTGGCGTCTAATTATAAAACTTAGACGTCAAAATTCAACTTTTCTTACATATATTTACAAAAATGTCACCGCCTTTTTTTTTTACTTTCATTTTTTAAAATAGGACGCCAATTAGGGAAGTAAAAGCCATATTTTGTAGTAGTGACTCCGACAATTAAGAGTATTATTTTGGTCTTAGTTATAAGTCTATTTTAACCAAAAATTTGATTATATTTATAAGTCTTCTTTCAGGTAATAAATAAGATTATGACAATTTTGCCCATATTTATTGTATCAATGAAAATAGAGAGAGAAGAAAAAGTTGAAAGATATCCATTCATAAATGATGACAAAGTTGAAAATTTACCCTATAATCATTGAGCTCTTATTGGTATGTGTGATTTAGTTAAAAAGAACTTAATTATAAACAGGACCAGAGGGATACTATACAAGGAACATAGTCCTCCAAATTATCATTTTTTTAAAACCATATGGTACTCAGAACCACTGGTTCCGACTAATCCGGATTCGCTCGAGTTGGGCCCACGGTCATAGGAGAAGAGCTCCCAAACCCATTTTTTCCATCCATACGCCTCGAACCGGGGACACGCGGGAACAATTCTCTTTCCACTGATCCTAATGGGTGTTGGTTCCAAATTATCATTTTGCTTTGTCGTGTGTGCGCCCTTTTCTTGTCCTTTTATTTCTTTTTTCTTTTTATATAAAAATTCTAGGAAAGGGGTTGGGCTTACCCACAGTCCAAAGGTAGGGCGCTTGGAGCCCAGTCCACAGGGCATATTGGGTTAGAGAGTACACATGTCTCCACCTCTTCCCAGTGTTTTCACTGCTTCATAGAGACCCCTAGGATGTCTCCCCCAGCGCTTTGACCAACTCCAGGATCAAATCTCCTCCCTTTAGGTGAGAAAGTCCGACCCTTTCGCCAGTTGAACCCAAGGATGAGGGCTTGGTTTTTTTAATTTCTCTCTTGGTAGACATCCTTCAATTAATGCTTTGGGTCATAGCAAAAAAAAAAATTAATGCTTTGGGTTTTTGGGTCTGGTTTGATTTTTGGTGATCCTCATTGGATAAAGTTTTCACATAGTGTGCTTAAAGGGGCTTCTGGCCCAATCTTGAATCAAGCAAAACCTGACGAAGGCCCAATTTTTCTTGTGGGCTAAGAAGACATAGTTCATTGTAACATGAGCTTATTATCATCCAATTAATTAAATAATGATAATTATACCAAAAAAATTTATATAAAGATAACCAAATCTCATCAGCTTATGATTATCCAATTAATTAGTTATGAATTGATTATGCTTCAGTTTAATTTTATGGGATGTCTAGACCATCCCCAACATCACTCTATCAAGGTTATTGACACTCTCTTGTGTGGCTTGCAAGCTCACTTTATCTTCTCAGCAAGGATGTGTGGGGACTTCTTTCAACGGCTCAAAAACTATTATTGTTGAGGTCATTGATGTGACTTGTGAGTTGGTGGTTCGTGGTAGCATCCTCCAATATCCCTTATTTTACAATGTCCCCGAGTATCAACTTCCACTTTTTGGGACTTCAAGTAGTGTTTAGACTAGTGGTGTTGCAGTTGAGTTGAGATGAGACTCAAGTTCTGGTTGATCTTTAAAAAGTTGATCATGTTTGAGCCTTCTAATTGAAACTTCATGCTCTAGCTAGTGCTTATGTTCATATGATTTATTGTGTTGTCCTATCCTAAGATCAGTTGGTAAATATGTATTGTTTTGTTAAATAAAAAGATTTCTAGACCATAGGAGTAAATAGTTTAAATTTATTTTATTTTATTTACTTGCGATATTGTGAGATGAGTAGTTAAACTAGGAATTACCTTCAATCTTGAAGGAACTATTAAAATGAACCAATTTGTTGCATTATGTTCTCGTTTGGGATGACTTTCTTTCTCACTCAACCTGATTCTTGACTTTCAAAAAGTTAATTTAGAATTTAGACCCAACATTATATTTGGGATGACTTTTGAAGTTTCTTCTCACTCAAACTGATTTTTTTGCACTCAAAAAGTTAATTTAGACCCAAAATTATATTTGGAATTACTTTTGAGGCAAATGACTTTTCTCAAAAGCTACGTTAAAATTAAAGTACTTTTCCTAATTTTGGCATGTATTCACTTTTCAATATACTCCCTCCGGTCCTAAATACAGGACATGAGTTAACTTTTTTTTTGGAGAGATTAAGGAAGCTTAATAAATTACTTAATTATACCATATGTTATTTATTCTTATATTATATATTAGTTTATACATTAAGCAAAATAGTTTGGAAAGAAAATGACAAATATAAATAATTTTAAATAATTAATTTTCTCAATATCTCTAAAAAAAATTTAGGACTGAAGGGAGTATAATCTAAATAAGTTTCTATAAAATTTTCTTTTTTATACCAAGATTTATCTAAATAGAAATTTAATTATACTAATTTTTATCCTAATTTCAGATTGTAAATTTGGAATAAAAATAATTTTTTTTAAAAATGCTAATTCAAACCAACCTAAATTAGGTGAACAAGTTGTAACAGAGCAATCTGCCCCGTTTATGTTCTCAATCATCAAACTTCTGGTTCTGATATGAAATTCTAAAAAAGTTGTTTTTTTTTCAAAAAAAAAAAAAAAACTGTTTCCAAACTAAGGAAGCAACAGTGTTGTCAAAAACTAATGTAAAAACTTACGTTTTTACGTCTTTACTAGGGTCATATGTTCTAAAACGCAAGTAAAAACTGTCATGAGTAGAAATAAGTAGAAACTCCGCTCAAACACTTAAAAACTGTAAAAACTTACGTTTTTACTTTAACAAAAAAAAAAAGGATGAATATTTTTTTTCTTCGAAAAAGGATGAAAAGTTGAAAACTCTATTTTCATCGTACATCTTGGACTCGAGATTACTAGAGGGTGGAGACTGGATAGTTACATATAGTTTTTAACGTATTTCCCTAATTATAAACGCAAGGTTTTTTAACATAAGTTTTTTTTTTGATGTTTTATATAGTTATATGACTTATATCTTTTAAATATGAAGTTGTTCATTAAATTTTGAGTAGTAATTTATAATTTTTTTTTCCGTGTGTGTGTCTATATATATATATATATATATATATATATAATTTTGAGCTTTAACCTTAAGTAGTAGAAAGTAGAAACTCGATTATTGGGAAGCAAACAGGCCCAAAGTTTTGTGTTCGTTTTGTATTAGAAGAAGAATTGACAAAAGAAAAAGAAAAAAAGAAGATGCTGCGTTTTCTTTTAAGCCAACAAAATTGTGATAAGAAAAGTAGAAAACAAGATATGTATGAACTAATGAAAACTTGGGCTTATTGTTCATGGATACACTATATATTCCTATATATACATGATCACAACTCTCACACAAACTATACACTTGTTTGCCCAAACTCTATTATCCGACAACTGCAGAGAGAGCATGTCAAAATTTAGTTGGGGTTTTGTTCTTCTTCTTCTTCTCTGAGCTGTTGAATCCTCCGACGCAGTTTCCGCCGGTGGTAATGAATCTTCCAAAGGCCATGCCCCAATATAACAGCTGAGTATATGCCGTGCGTGATTATGGGAGCCAGTATATTATTTGTCTGTCACATTTTTCATCACAATTAAAAACATCCTTTCACTTTGTAACAAAAAACATTAGCCCCTAAAACTTTCACCTTTTGCTAAGGAGTTTACTACGTCTGATCCTAAATATAAGATCTAATTTGTAACACAGTTTACACTACAACATAGATCTTACATTAAAGTCCGGAAGTAGTATTTTTGTAAAGTAAAGTACAGAGAAGAAGAAAATTAGGATATATATACCTGAATCCATTCGAAACCTAGGTAGAGGGCAAGCAATCCTTCTAGAAGTGGTGAATAGATTTTCTTCATTTGCCTTTTCTCGTACCATGCTGCAACACCAGAAACAGACATTAATGCAAGTAAACCATAATCAGAAACAGCTTATGTTCTTAACTGACACGACTAACAACTGAGAAACAGCCTAATCTTCAGGGAACTAGTAACTTCTTAAGACTTTTATTGTATATTATATAGCCACTAAGTACGATCGAAAACAGGAAAGAAGATGTGCAAGTCAAGTCAGATTTCACGTTTAGCTAATGGCATAAAAAGGATTGAACCTTCAAACATTTTTTTCAAATCTTGACGACCCGATCGAGATTGAAATACTGGTGCTATGATGTAAGTGGGATCTGAAAGAAAGATTAAGAACAAAGAAATTCAGTTTGGACAAATTAAAGTGGCAAAAAATAGGGAAATCTTACAACAACAACAACAACAACAACAACAACAACAACAACAACAACAACAAGATATGACCTTTAGGAGAGGCAGCTACATAATAGAGAGAACCAGTAAGGACAGCAGTAAGCACAGCAGCAAATGCTTGAGCAAATGGAACAAAAGGAGGCAGTACCCCAGTCTGTAATTTGCAAATAAATCAAACTGTGTCACTCAACCGATCAATGAACGAGACGATTCGTTTCAGGAAGCTCAAAACAATAAAAACAAAAAAAGAAGAATGGGACATTTACCAAAGATGCCATTCCTCGAGCATCAGCTATTAGATCACTGCCCCTAAGAAATATATTAGCCAATGCCCCCTGCAGAGTTGCATTATTAATAAACTATTTGGCTGACAAGAAAATTCAAATCTAAACAGAAAGGCAACCTCAACCTCTACATATATGTCTAAAACTTCAGAGATGTCTCCAAACAGATACGATGAAACAAAATTAGTGAAGCTTATCAACAAACCTGAACGGCAGCCCGGTAAAAGAGCTCTTCTCCGACAGAACTAGCAGCAACCATCAGTATAAACTGCACAGTAAAAATCAAATCAATCATTCATTCTTAATCATTTTACCAGAAGAAAAAATCACTCATCAGTGAGTCAATCTATTTTTAATACCTGCCAAGGGGACATCCCATAAAAAAAGCTCCATAATTCCTCATCTTCCACGTCTTTAATAGCACGAGCATGTGGTGATAGCTTCACAATTTCATCCTATAATTAAGCATAAAATGAGCTCAGAATTAAGAAAAACCAATGTTTCCATTTTCTCCCCTACAAATGTCCCCAACATACCACATGGTACCCACAATAAATTGAAATACAATTGCTAATAAAAGAAGTTGACCCTTATACCATAATTGAACTTACATCAAGAATAAACAAAAGGGCCATAATTGGAGGAGCTGCATATCCAAGTCCTTCCAAAATGGCATCTATTGATAGCTGAAAACCCCCCATAGAGTCTATTCCGGTGATCGAACATATAAAACTTCCGGCAACAGCCATGGCCCCATATATCCCTGAAAACAAACATCACATAAAAATCAATCCCACCAACTCAATAAAGAGAGGGAAAAAAAGAAGAGTCTTTTTGTTGATTCGTTTCTAAAGCAAGAAACTTCAATTGAAAAAAAAGATTTTTTTTTACTTTTAAGTTTGACTTGCGAAGCTTACCGATGCCATAGCTGAGCCTGACAATAGCACCAATCTTTTCCCAAACGGGGAAATCAGCGTCGTTGAACGTTCGATTCAATGTGGTTACCTCCATAGCCGGGTTGGTAAACCCGACCCGGTTCTCTCTCCTCGATTGTTTCTCCACTTTGCTCCGCTGAAGCCTTAACGCAGCGAACAGGAATCCTAGTCCCGTCGAAGGATATCCTCTTCTTCCGGGGTTGAAAATCGCAGAGCTTGTAGGAACAGTTGGCGAGAGATGCAGAAAACGAGGTCGTTGCGGAGTGGTTTGGAGTGAGAGTGAGAGGTAGCTCCATTACAGAGCAGGAGGATTCAAAGTAGAGAGAGAGAACCAGAGTCAGAAACTCAGAACCGAAGTTAGAACTGATGAAGCAAGACTTGTTTGTTTTTCCTCAGTTCATTGACTGGTTGTGATACATATGAACGAATGGCTCTCGAGATCGAAGTTTGGAACGATATTGATCTCGAGTTGTTATTTTCGTAATATTTGACGAGGCGCGTGTGATGGTGAAACAACGATCTTCCCGTGGGGAATATCCCACCGACCAATCACGGGTTGACAGGTGGAGATAAGCAAATCTATCTGATAGAGTATGTATTTTTAAACATGAAAGAAATTTAGAAGTGGTCTTAATTTTGAATAATTATACGAATAATCGAATTTATTTCTTAATCACCCCAATAATTTTTAAAAATTTTTAATAGTCAAATGAAATTAGACATGTGATTAATTTAAGTATCACCAAATAATTAAATTAAGTATAGTTAAGATTTTTTTATTTTTAAATTAATGTAAAGTATATGATAAAATACACTATTCATGTCTAAAAAAAATACTCATTGTTTTTGTTCATACTTCATACCATGTATAGGATTAATATCTAATTATCATAAATAATATAATTTAAATTTTTGGAATGATTATTATTTTTTATATTTTCTTAATATTTGTGAAAAAAATATGAAGTCTTGTGAAAATATACAAATTACTAAATATTAAATTCAACATATTAAAACTGTGCACTGAATCATTTAATAAAAAGAATATAATGATTAATTGTTTATAATTTTTTTATAGTTTTCATTATTTTATTACAAAATTAAAGTTTAGTTTTTTAGTGTACGAGTCTGCAATTATTTATTTATTTATTCGATCTTTTAAAAGTTATATCCTGATTTAATTGATGTACGAATAATGATTTTAAAATTATCCGAAGTCTTGGGTAATTATAATTTTATAATTCTTTAGTACCCTCCCTTTTCACTCATCATTGTCTGAGGAGTTTAGTAGCAAATTCATCTGGAAATATACGTCTGGGAAGTAATATTATCTTAAAAGTTTTTAGTTTTAATGTTGTCCCAGAAATTTAAAAACGCAGCAATAATGTAGCCCTTTTCCGATAAAAAATAATATTCACTATTAAAAAATTGACTTTGTCTGTTAAGTTTTAAATAAAAAAGGGCAATATTACTATGTTTTTAGACTTTCGGGACAACATTGAGACAAAAAAAACTTCCAGGGCAACATAATTCTTGAGCGTATACTTCAAGAGTTGATTTGCTACTTAACCCTTGTTTTAATTTTACAATTTCTTCTTCTTTCTCTCTTAACTTAACTAAGGGTATTAAATGAGAATTATATCTTAGTCAATAAATAGTAAAATGTATATAAATTTTAAAAAACTTCTAATTTGTGTATCATATAACTTTTTTATTTTTATTTTTTATGTTGACATGAATGTATCGTATAACTTTAAACAAGAATGCTTTTAGAGTGGAGGACACATTACTTCCATGAATTACTACAAAATAGCAATATACTTTAGGAATTGAGTACGTCTGATATCGGTCCCTAATTAATTTAATAGCCCCACATTAAATTTTGGGAAAATGCTATTTAAATACGATAATAGATTCCAAAACTCCAAAACTTCTGTTAAAAAATTAAAAGGACATAGAAGTGATTAGAAGGAATATAAAATTTTGGAATTTAAAAGATTTTACTAAACTATCCCTCACATATTTTTCTCTCTCCTCACCCTCTTCCTCTTCCTTTCCGACGTCATCTCTCTTTTTCTCTACCTGTGAAGCAAAGGCAATGATGATGGTGGAGTGAAGGTAGAGATAGAGCAAAGCGAAAATGGTGAAAGAAACCAATTTTCATCGAGCTTTTTCAGTTTCCAGTGAAGTTTTGCAGTTTTCGACGACTTCATGAGTTTTCTGGCAAGCTTATGAATTTTCTAGCATTTATGGCATTTGACAAAATTCGCAATGGGATTCACAAGATCAATAAATGGATTTGATAAGATTTGTAATGATTTTCATAAGAGCAATAATCCTGACTTGCATGTTTTCATCAACAAATGCTTTTGTCAAAACCATTACAATTCTTGTCAAAACCATTAATAAACTTGTCAATCTCATTATGAATTTTGTGAAGCTCATTCTACTGTTAACATTCTTCTTCCTCAGCCTCCGACGATTTCATGAATTTTCCGACATTTGTGGCCTTTGACAAAATTCGTAGTGGGATTCATAAGATCAATAATTGATTTGACAAGATTCGTAATTGTTTTCACAAGAGCAATAAACCTGACTTACATGTTTTCATATGAAAATGTTTTTGTCAAAACCATTACTAAACTTGTTATTCCCATTACGAATTTTGTGAAGCTCCTTCTACTATTCACCTTCTTCTTCCTCAACCTCTAGCGAGTTCATGAGTTTTTCGGCAAGCTTATGAATTTTCCGACATTTGTGGCTTTTGACAAAATTCGTAATGAGATTCACAAGATCAATAATAGGTTAACGTTTGACAAGATTCGTAATGATTTTCACAAGAGCAGTAGTCTAGACTTGATTGTTTTCATCAGCAAATGCTTTTATCAAAATCATTACAATTCTTGTCAAAATCAATATTAAACTTGTCAATCCTATTATGAATTTTGTGAAGCCTGTTCTATCGTATGTTGTAATCTTTAAAAAGCATTTTCTTTTAATTAGTTTTCAAACTCTTTTTCTCCTCTACTTACTTTAATAATAATAATATTCAGTTCAAATGATTTATCACTTATTTCTCTTTTAAAAGCTACTTTTTCATGCGTAGTTTAGCCTAATTCGATTCGATTCAGATTAGTGGGGCTAATCTTACTTCTAGAAATCATTGATATTACTTACAAAACCTTGCTCTAACTAACCATAACTTGTCTACAACAAATTTTGGAAACAATACCTTAATCACTTTATCGATCACCTACTTTGATTATGTGATGTGTGTGTATGAATAGTTTCTAAATTATAACTAAAAACCTTTTTCTTTTAATGAACCTAATTCATATCAATGACTTGAATCATAATCCCTTTGGTCTTTATTATAAGGCACCAATTAACTTTTCTCACAAACCAATAAAAACAGTTAGAGTCGATAAAGTTGTCCTACAATTTAAGTAGTTTCCAATATTACCCCTACTAATTGTGAAAGGTAGGAATATCACCTAGAGGGGGGGTGACTAGGTGATCTCAATAAATTTTCGCGAATCGCACACGAACTCAAGTAAGACAGACGCAAAGAAGGGAAATAGACACAAGGCAATTTATACTGGTTCGGTCTAATACTTCGACCTACGTCCAGTCCCCAAATCCTTTGGGTATTTCTCTAATCACAAATGGTTACAATTACACACTCTGTACTCGAGATGATCCTAATTCACTAGGACTCACTCCCCCTTACAAGTTGTAATCGTACACCCACACTTAAGGTTCCTCAACCTTAAGATTTAAACTGAAAATGAAATAAGTGTTTAAATAACTCCTCACGAGTGGATAATAAATGAACACTGAAGAACAATGAATATCCGAAGATATTAGTGAAACAGATGAAACAACAAATTGCAATAAGTTCGATTTGAATGCACAACGTTTTTGGTAGTTCAGTGGTTGGCGGAATTGAATGTGGTGAGCATTTATAGCGATCTTCAATTAATGCCGTTGTGAAGCTTTGTAAACTAGCCGTTGAATCTCTTTGTAATTCCGTTAGGCACAGATGATTTCCGTTGAAATTAATTGACTGTTGCTTCATTAAATGTTTCGTCGTCGATTGTACTTTGTGCAGAGGTTGACTGAGAATAACAGCTGGAACAAGTATACCTTGAAGGGATGTTCTGTCACAGCTTTAATTCCGATTGTTGCTCTGTTTTCTGAAGCGCGCATTTAATGCTCTTGTCAGTGCGTTCGCTTTTCACTTAAACAATAGTTAGCAATCTGAAACACACTCAAATGATTATTAGTAATTAGTTTAAATAACTTTGCATGAATAGAAAAAAGAATTGAAGATGACCCATGGGATTTAGATTAAAAAACAATCTCATTTTCTTGAACAGACAATGGTCATGCTCGAGCATGACTTCTAGCATGCTCGGGCATTATTGGAAGAAATGTATTGTAAGAAAAGAATATCGTCCTATGCTCGGGCATCACCAAGCAGCTACTTGAGCACCCTGCTCGAACACTCAATGGTGCTTGCTCGGGCATGGCTATTCTGAAGAATTTTAAAACATTTATGAATGTTGATGCTCGAGCAAACCAACCTTCATGCTCGGGCATCATTCAACGTCAGTGCCGCAATGCTCGAGCATCCAAAAAATGATGCTCAGGCATGGATAAGGCCGAGAGCTTTCTAAAGGTAAGAGGCATGCCTGCTCGAGCAACCCATTGTTCCTGCTCGAACATGTTGCTTGGGCAAGATACAATCTTGCTCGGGCACAAGGCATACAGAGACTAAAACAAGGAGACTTAGCGATGTTGCTCGAGCAACCTTTTTCCCTTGCTCGAGCATGCTATATTCATGCTCGGGCATCAGTCATCTGGAGACGAAAAATTAAGTAAACAATGACATTGCTCGAGCAACCTCTTTGTGCATGCTCGAGCATTACTTACACTGCTCGGGCATGATTTGACTTGGTATATTTTCCTTACTTTCAACGCGATGATGTTCGGGCATGCCTATTCCCTGCTCGAGCATCTTTGCCAATTATTATTCTGAAACACTTTGAACAGTTCATCAGATCAAAAGGTCAGTGTTTGTTATCATCAAAACATACGAGAGCTAACAAATTGCACTAAACTCTAATGTAATATTAATTATTACTCTCACCTACTACCTTAATTAATTATGGGCATTCATGGAAAAAAGTAATTAATGCTCCTTAGGAACAAGCAGGTGCCTTATAAAAAAGACCAAATAAACTTATTAGCTGGTGTCTTATAATAAGGACCAGAGGGAGTACCATTTATTGGTAGAGCTAGATAATTTTTTTCCCCAGATGATATATGTCACACACTAAAAACCAGCAGAGTGACCGGCATGAAATGTGAGGGAAACTTACACTCTTGAAGCCACATAAGACTTAAAAGAACTGTCTTACCTCGTATCCATAATCTAGAATATACAACCACTATCTCTAATTTCTGTCTACATATTCTACAGTGATCAAAATGACATTAGAAGCTTTGTTCCACCATTATATGCATATGTATATGTTCTGAACAAAAGAAAAACAATGATCCTCCCTATGGAGAACGTGGAGCATCTAGCTGTAGTAATAACACAGAAGTCTGGATTTATTATTACATCAAATAGCAACATTACAAAATGAGCCAGCGAACTTTAAATTATTGAGAAGGCTCTTCCGCTCAGCAGAAGGTATAGGGTCAGCAATAATATCTGAACCAAAACAAATTTTTTCTGTGAATGACGTTTCATTTATAGTATTTAATAAAATACAGAAAAAAAATAATTTAAACATTGTTATCTTTCGATAATAACAATATGTTAATAAATTACAATTTCTATATCATACGATCATGAATATAAATAGAACTCTATATAGGATTATAAGTCAAATAACTTGAGATACGTAATAAATTGTTTTGCTTGACAAAATCAATTTAAACAAGTAAATCTCAACTCTCATTTAATCATAAGACTTCTACAGAATGGATGACAAGCGTGAATATGCAGTCCATGAGGGTAACTCACCAAGCGTAGCTCAAGGCCACGAAAACAAGCGTGGACACACAATCAACGAGGGTAAGTAACTAAACAAGCGCAACACGAGGCCACGAAATAAACGCATATACAAGACCCATGAATAACAAGTGTGAGAACAAATTCCATGAATATCATGTGTGAGTACTATGCCCACGAAAATCAAGCGAGCTCAAGGTTAACCAGCATTCTATATTCAATTTTCTTAAAAACATTTACAAGCATGCATGAAGTCAATTAACCATTAGTAACTGAAAAGATCTTTTGCTGGTAATGAAAGCTCATAAAGCATATATCATAACGAATACCCCAGCACAAAAGTTCACAATTTCAAAATATTTCTTCAAATTCCACAAGTCAATCTATAAAGGATCCTTCACAATAATATAAACTTGTATCAGCATGAAGTTTCGCAAAGCATATCTTGTAAGTCTTCTTGTCAATTTTGTGTAAAATTGTGAATTGTACATTGAACCAATTGAAGAAGAATATTTAACAAGAAGCAAAATTCTTAAATCTTAATTCATCTCAGTACCAATAAGAAAATGAAATAAATCTAGTAAATTGTCGTTGATGATATGATATCATGCTTGGAAAATGTTGTAATTGATATAAAACTATAAAAGTAGTAGAAGTATTGTCTACAAAAATTATAATGGGCCGTTATTTACTCACCTATAATGCTTATACTTATATCTCTTTCTCCAATCTATCAACTTCCAAATTATTCAATTGTTCCTCTCTTAAAGTACAAAACAAATCCATCATTACTTCAATTATAACTTTAATAAAATTCTCATTGTATCTTATTTAGTAAAATTCTCTATTTCCCTACTACAACAACCATAGACACACACACAACTTACACCATTTCTTTAGATTCTTACATTAGAGCTTTGGCAACTTTACTTCAATGAGTAATTCCCTTTTCATTAACAAACATCCAACAAAAACTATCAATAATGATACATGCTTAAGTATCCATAAAACCTCTTAAAATTAATTTCTTGCGAATTCAAAACTTATAATCATAATAAAACAACACCTATGTCTTTTTTATTCTTCTTATAACATAAGCTTCAGTCATCTAGCAATTTTAACAACATTTTAGGATCAAACAGAACATGAGCCTTTTGAGAACATATAGTAATGGTACCTGTAACAACAACATTAGAAGCTCGAGCATCTTGTCATGTCATAGCTTACACTCTTGCTTGGCCTTGCCCAGAAAAATATTGACCCCTTTTCCTATTGATTTTCTTGACATGCCCCTCCTGCCAGTAGAATCAGAAGTTCGCAGATGGAGCTATAGATGTAGTAGGACGAGAAGGAGCTTGAATTGATCCAAAACTTGACATTGGTTGAATAAACAGGCAATCCAGTCTCAAATGATTGGTCTGCCCATACTCATAACAAGCACCATAGGCCTTACGACATGGCCCTGAATGAAAATTTCCACACATTGCACAAGGGGTCCTTGAGTAACTCAACTGGTTCATGACAAGGTGAGATTGTTGTTTAACATTTCCAAATTTAGGCCTTGCAACCGGAACACTTAAAGGAGAACCATATGGTCTAGGTGTTGATTGTACAAGACGACTTTGAGATTGGCCCTAAAAGCGATTAGTTTTACTATATCCTCGAAATTTTCCACCTTCCTCTCTTTTACGCTTCTTAGTAGCCTCCTTATCTGTTGGGATCCGTACACACAGCGGAAGGAATTTCATCCATTAAAATTTATGAATCCCATAGAGAGGATCTATCAACGGTGTTTAAATCGGGTTAGTTAAGAACCGTACCTATACGAACTCGTGTGCGTGCTTTATGAACTCGTGGGCTAACGCTTTCTTACTAGATCAATCTCTAGGAGCTGACTCTACGAATCCACTCCCCCTACTGGTATCCACACCAAACAGCACTCCAACACGGACGGCAGCGTGCTAGCGCCTTCTTACTTTGTGTCTCACGTCTTTTCTCTAGGATTTCTTTCGCGGCTTGTCTCACTTCGTTATCTTAATACGACTAGATCAATATCTCTTATAGAGTTTTTAAAACCCTAATTGGGTCGTATTAAAATATTCAAAATTAATCTAAATCAATCTTGAAAATCGAATTTGGATTAATATATTAATTAAATTTGTCCAATAGATCTAATCTAATCTATTTATTTAATCCAAATTAAAAGCCTGTTTATTTAATTTATCTTTATAAATTAAATCTGAGATATGATATCGGTCTATTTAATTAAATCTAAGATACTATATCTCAATTTAAATTAAATCAGATATATGATATCTCTTATTCGAAAATTAAATCTGAGATATCATATCTGTCTATTTAATTAAATCTGAGATACTATATCTCAATTCAAATTAAATAAGATATATGATATCTCTATTTATTTTAGTTATTTAATTTATCAAATAAATTAAATAATATATAATAATATTATTATCTAGAGTAAATACCCTTTCTAGTCCCTGACAAAAAACACGGACCCCATTTTTGTCACTGACAAAAAAATCGACCTTTATTCGTCCTTTTTATGGGACTGAAAATGACCTTTTGGAAATTTGTGAGGGATCAAAATGTCCACCAATTGACCCTTATTTGTCCTTTTTATGGACTAAAAATGACCTTTTTTCGTCAGGGACCAAAATGGGGTCCGTGTTTTTTGTCAGGGACCAGAAAAGATATTTACTCTATTATCTATAAATAATAATATCATCACTTTCAAATTATATATATATATTGTGTGTGTGTGTCCATCCTAGATTAAATGTTGTATTCATTAAATCTTAGACATATCTAAGATTCAATGAATTTGGACACTTTTGCTCGTGTTGGGCTATTCTTGTGTACGACCCTGTAGGCCCACATGAGATTGGCAGCGGGCCAATATTGTACTAGCCCACGAGTTGCAAGTGGCCTCTAGCAAGACATTGCGACTACCCAATTCATATGGGGATCGTTGATACGATACAACCTATCATACGACCATGTCACGTCCCTTTTGTCATGCGATAATTTGGTCAAGGATGAAGCATGGACAATGTCAACCTCCTGTTCTTGACCATTACTTTCTCGATTCTTGAGTAGTCTAATAACTGAAATGGAAACCCCTTTCCATCGTAGTATGGCCATACATTTCTCAAACTCACTCATCGAGGGCCCAATATTATCTCTACAAATGTGAGGGACAAATTCCATCTTGACCATTCACATTCCTCTCGCATGAAAATCATTGATTCCGATCAAAGTCTTTATCATCACCCGGACAAAGGTGACGTTTGAATAGGTCAAAGATCAACGACTCTCATGTAGGAATCCATGATGATCTCAGGTCAAAAGGCATTGTGACGCGGTTATACATGAGATAAGCTTATGACTAAATCCATGCAGCTTTCTCATAGTGGGTCGGTCCAGCACCTTGTACTCTTATAAGTGCCTATGACTTTAATTCGTATCTCCATGCTCATCAAAGTCATACTGGTCTTATTTCATCTTCGCTCCTACGTAGATGACTGACCAGGGACATTTAGGATAATCGATAACATACATCCAAGGATACAGTTATCACTATAAACATGCAAATGATATGATAACTAAATGGACAAATAATTTAAATAACATAAACGTTTAAAGTACAATAACTTGCCCCTAGGGCATAATTTCCAACATTATCTTCATTATGCCTCCACTCAATTCTCAATGCACAGTCAGCTTAATAAAAAGATTCAAATAGGAACAACTGAGTCATGTATATATGTGGTCAACCCATATATACTGGTCTTATTTCATCTTCGCTCCCACGTAAATGACTGACCAGGGACATTTAGGATAATCTATAGCATACATCCAAGAATACAGTTATCACTATAAACATGTAAATGATATGATAACTAAATTGAGAAATAATTTAAATAACATAAACGTTTAAAGTACAATAACTTGCCCCTAGGGCATAATTTCCAACATTATCTTCATTATGCCTCCACTCAATTCTCAATGCACAGTCAGCTTAATAAAAGATTCAAATAGGAACAACTGAGTCATGTATATATGTGGGCAACCCATGGATAAATCTTGAAATTTTGTCCTTTTCTTCGGATACTAGATGACATGCAAAAGGAGAAAGTTCGGTTAATCTCTTGTCATACTCAGCCACAGTCATCTCCTTAGTGCATTTTAAAAGTAGAAATTCTTCAACCTTAGAGTCTTTAGTGCTCTATAGGAGATATCTCTTGAGAAAAAGTGAAAAACATCTTTAAATTATTTCCAAGACAATGATGGCACTCTAGCTTCATTTAAACCAGGAACTGATTTCTCCAAGTGCTAGCTATGCCTACTAGTTGAAACACAGCAAATTCTACATATTTTGTTAATGAGGGGGGGGGGGAATGTAAGGTCCCAAGTTTTGCTTTACCAAAAACCCTGTACAATATGTATATTCAATAAATGAGAAATTGAATACAAATTGTGAGATTATTTTCAATCCAATCTTTGTCGAAGGCCTACTTGGCAATTTAATACGTAATGACAACAAAACCCAAACACATAAATTGTGGCAATGGATATTGAAATTCAATATATATGATTCCTCCTCCAAAATCGTGCAACACATACACAACACACATACTCCCTCTCCCAAAACGTTGTGTACACCCTCACACTTTGACATCTCACACCTTCCTTCATTCACAAAACGCCACTTGTCCTCCATGCAAGACACACACACACACACCACACATACTCCCTCTCCCAAAAACACCAAGTGTACACCCACACACTTTGACACCTCACACCTTCCCTGCTAGTTATGCTTAGTTTGATGATGTCAAATATACATATCAATATTAAGAGTAAAAAGTTTGTATCATGTACATTAACTAACTATTATATTTAATGTAGATTAGTCCAAATTGAATTGTGGAGAATGATCAAGAGAAGAAAAGAGAAGAAAGAGTTGAATTGTGGAGAATAATCAAGAGAAGAGAAGAAAGAAAGAAGATCTTACCAAATATAATGAGAATATCAATATTCAAGTTTTTATGATCAAATAGGAGTTAGAATGGCTCAATTCAGAGTTAAAATAGGCAAAAATAAGCTTCAGGATGAGCAAACTTGAGTGTAGAATTCACAACACGAGTTTACTACTTTGCTACAGTGATTTTCTCCTCTGGAATGAGCTAACTTGAGTTGACCACCATTGACTTGAGTTGGTAGTGTTTTTCAGCACCTCTGTTCACCTCTGTTTCACGTTCAGCATGAGCAATGTTTGGTTATTCGATGATATCTCCCAAACCAGAGATCCGATTGAGGTGAAACCAATTTTTTATGAAACTAAATTCCCAATGCATCATTGTGACAAAGTTTCAAGCACAAAGGAGTTCAGATAAAATAAATATGAATGTTACAAGTTGGCACTGTAATTCATGCCACATTGCGACTCCGACTTTGGTATTGAGTGTATTTCATAAATTACACATCCAAATGAGCTGAAATCGGTGGCATATGAAACTAGACTCACATGAATTTCCAAAAATATCAAGATTATGGAAAACAAAGATCAAATGAGAGAATTTTATTTTTTAAAGTTCAAAGTCAGTTCAGGATGTTGCAAACACGCTAGTCCAGAACAGCCTCTATTAATATGATTGAAACACACTGCATACAATAAGTTTGGAGCTGATTCTTTTTGAATTGGAAAGAAGACTTAAAGATATTTGTGGGGATAGGAGGTTTTCCAAATTTGGAGCTATATCAAAGACGCTATACTCACTGGAAATTGACCCTTGTGTTGATAATATTCTTGCTTTCTGAAAGACAGAGAGAAAACCAAGTTTGGAGTGCTTTCATAACTGGAGTTGATAGATGGTTAACTTGAGTCAATCAAGACAGAGAGCAAGCGAGTCTGGAATAAGTTTGTAACTCGAGTCAAGGATTGTTGCACTCGAGTCAGAAGTGTTTTCAGGTGTTCTTAAATACACACTTGAAGTCCAGGTAAGTAGTTTATATGATCGCTCGAGTCATTTCATGATAACTCAAGTCATCACCTAATGACTCGAGTGTCGTCTTTGTTTAAATCATTTTCAAATGCATCTCGAAGTCACTGTTTGTGAAACATATCTTTAAACTTGAGTGTAAAAGGTTTGACTCAATTCAACATGTGTTGGCATCGAGTCATCCTTTGCGAAATGATTTATTTAGTTCAAATCTTATGTTTCAATTGCTTCACTCGAGCACAGAAAGAACCAACTCGATTCATTAACTTGAGTCAGTTAATGATTAACTTGAGTAATATAATATGCTTTTGTAAATCACCATGCCTACAAAGCTTAAATCTTTAATTGTGATTTATTATCTTTAGATTATCACTCACAACTATTCTCAATGCCTTTAATTATGTTTATTAGTGAGTTTCAATTGATCAAACGAAGGATTACTTGCAAATCCTCAAAATGAAAAATTTATGTCAGAACATTAAATGTAGTTTCAGAAAGCTTAAACAAGTCTAACGGCTACTTCCAAGGGACATCCAACGGTCATATTCTAAACTGGAAGAATTGCTCAACGGTCATTAATTGCAACTACCTATAAAAGAAGAAGCATTCAAGATAGAGATAAGAGCTTGCACTGTCGAAATGCCAACATTCTCAATCCAACATTTATCTCATACACTCTCTATTCTTAATGCTTATATAGTTCATCATAGAGAGTGAAATGATTTGCATTGTACTTCAGTGTTTATTCATTCACTCCTGAGAGAGAATATTCATTGTAATCATTTTATCTGAGAGTTACTCAAGATTGGGTGATCTTGAGTGGAAAACCGATTGTATCCTTATAGTGTGTAAGGGGAAGTATCTTGGTGAGAGATTTGACTTTACAAGTGCCTAGGTGAACTTGTGGGATTGTATAGGCTTCTCTTGTGCCTAGATTAAACAAGAGGATAGTGGATTGAAAATCTCAAGTAGAGCTTGGGGATTGGACGTAGGTCAAGGATTGGGTTGAACCAGTATAAATCACAATTTGTATATTCTCTTCCATTATCTCTTATATTTCCAGTATATGTTTATTTGAATATCTAACTGTTGATTTAGAAGTCGTGAAAAGATTTTAAAAATTCCAAGTTTTTAATCTTACACCCAATTCACCCCCTCTTGGGTTCAACCAGTTCTTTCATTCCCTCCTTCACAAAATGCCACTTGTCCCTCCTTCTCCTCTTGTTACGCCACTTGTCCTCCTCCCCCTTCTTGCATGAACTACAAGTGTTACACACAAAAACTACATATTCCCTCCTCTAACCCCACAGCCCAATCACACACACCACAAACACCTTCTCACCTAATGCCACATGTCCTCTCATTCTCTTCTTGTTGGACGCATGTCTTCCATGCACACACACACACCTCACACACACAAATTACATACTCCCTTCTCAAGTGCCATGGCATCCACACATACACAGACCATGCCTCTCTTCCAAACACACAAATCACATTCCCTCCTCCCCTCTAAACTCATGGCCTCCCTCTCCTCCAAACACCAACCAAGTTCTCTCATTTCCTCTCCCAAAACCGTACACACACCCCTCCTCCATTCCACCACCTTCAAACTCTATTAATCCTTCAACCATTTTGATCCCTTCCCCTCAGTCAACATCCCTCCATCACTCATCTTGGGATTGTTCAGCTAGGATAGATTGAAGAAAGAAAGAAGAGAAAACCATAGAAGATTAAGGTAAGTTGCATGTATACTTGCAATGATTCCTTCCATCTTCTTGCATGTGTTATTAGTACTAATAAACCACATGCATATGGTATTTTCATGGTGAAGGCCGTAAATTTGAGGAAGGAAAAGAGAAGAGGAAGTGATCATAAAATCAAAGATCAAGGCTAGTAGTGGTAAGGATCATAACCTTCCTCTTGTCATTTTATGTGAAAAGAGATATTTCCTTGTTTTTTTGCTATAATTTGATCTGAACCGAAACTCAAGGAAATAAGATGATTTTCATGATTTTATCACAAAAAAAAGGAGTGGGAATAAGGTGGAAAGTGATTTTTGGAAACAAAAGATGAAAACGGTACAAGTTGTAAATCATCGATTTATGTTTTTTTGGAGGTAGTTGACTTGTGTAAATTTTTTTATTAAGTAAACGAAATCCAAAAATTCTAAAAATTTTCAGATGTGTGGTAAACATAGAGAATTATTTTGATAGGTATTTTGTAATTTTTGGAGCTTTGTACAAGGAGTTATGAACTTCTCAAATTGACCTAAGTTTCTGGAATTTCAAACTAGACAGTGGAGAAATTTATTTATTCTGGGAATGATATAATGTTTTCTGGCCAATTTTGGTATTTTCTATGAAAATAAACATGTTAAGGGACACGTGATTTTTGGAAGCAAACCATTTATATTTTTGTGCAATTAAATATGAATTTTCGAAGTTACATGAAATTCTGGCTAGACAGGGTTTTAATCCGAAAACGGATAAAATAAAAGACAAAAGTAAGGTCTTATCCAAAAAAGGTTATAAGTAATTTTATGTGATAATGACAACCCTTTTAATCTTCCTAAATGACATGATACTTAACATAGTGCAATGGTACTATTATAGGACTTCAAAGACTATCCGGTACCATTCAAACACCGGAGGATTTTTATTAATTGTTGGAGTTTAGGTAGTAACTTTAATCCTCTATGTTATGTGTATGCTTATATATGTTTGAATTGCCATGATTGTGGATTTGTATCTAAGACACGTGGTTGTTTGCTTTCAGTGTTCATGTTTATTGGCTAGTAATTGTTTTTCCTAAGTGCTGAGAAATTCGGGACTTGTAGGATCCTGCGTCTACATATTTTCCTAATGTTGAGGAATTCAGGATTTATAGGGTCCTGTGATTATATATTTTCCTAGCACGGTGGGATTCAGGATATCACATATTTTCCTAGCACGGTGGGATTCAGGACTTGTATGGTACTGCGTTGTTTGAACTTGTAGGGTTCATTCGCAAATAACATGACATGTATGGTACTATCCAATGTTGTTGTGCGTATATGAATGTTGAATTACTTTTGCTAATCGTGGTTGATTATCATATTTTGTTTGCACTGTACATAGAGATTAACATGTTACTTTGATATTCAATTTTGAATCTCAGACTTAAATAAAGATTCAGGTAGTGGATCGGGAAGGAAGGGCAAGACAGTATTGTGACGCAGTTGAAAGAAGGTTGAACTCAGGAGGAGTTTTAGATAGTATTTTGTATATCATTTTTGGATACTTATGGATGGGTTATATAAGGATGATGTTTTAAATTTTATGTGGGATAATTGTATCACAAATATCTAGTGGGGATTAGTATGTGCAAATTACTAAGTTTATGTTTTTACATATATTATCAGTTACTTATTCATCCAAATCAAATCCACATGCTCTATTGCGCTAATACTCTGATTTATGACGGGAGATATAAGGGGCGTTACAGTACATATATAAGATTGCAAAAATTTTAACCAACATATGTATTTTTTTTTATACAAAACCAACATATGTATTTAAATGATTACATCATAAGTAAGTTTTAATAAATAAATGAGATTAAGCATTTAAATTTATTGAAAAATAAAAAATTATAATTAGATAATTAATTAACTTTGTATAGTGGGATATGAGAATTTGAAATTTATCATTCAGTGCGTCAAGAGGGAAATTGTAAACAAATTTTGAAAATGTAATTCAAAGCTTGAAATTATCTGTGTAATTTGATCTTTAGCTAGGTACATTCCCGTACATATTTGTTTACTATTAGTGAATAATATATATATAAAGAAAATTTGATATTGATAAATGATGAGATCATGAATAACAAAACAAAGTTTAGTTGTTCTCCCCCAGATAAGGCAGATAACTTGAGATCTTTGGACAAGTCATCAAAAAATAATGAGATCAAAAGACCCAACTACGCAAATTAAATCATGCTAACTTGCACAAAGCATGTTTTACTTATCTTCTTTTGTGTATATTTTCATGGACATGTGTGTTTCTCTATGTATAAGAGACAATGCACACTAATATATTTGGTAACATTGTAAATTTGTAAGATATTAAGAATGGTAAATAATAATGAATAATAAAAAGATAAAGTTTCTTTTGTATGAGTAATACTTTTTCCTTTTTTATATGTACAAGGGAAATTATATTTTGGGTTAAGATGTAAAAATACACATGTGTTTTTCTCTGAGGAGCACCCAGTAGCAAGTGTTTTTTTAGGTGCAAAAGTACACATGTGGTTACAAATTAGGTGCAAAAATTTCGTTTGACCATTAAGTTTGACTTTTTTTGCTGACGTGGCATTTCAAATGTGCAAAAATATACATGTGGTTTGTCAAGAAGAGCGCCCAACACCAATTTTTTTTTATTTAATAATTTTATTTTTAGTATCCTGAAAGTACTTTTTACCAGTCAATACCCTGAAATATTTTTTCCAATATCAGTCAGTATCCTTTTAGTACCGGCCAATACCTGAAATATTTTTTCAAGATCCTAATATAACTTTTCAAAATTATGAAGTATTTTTTCTATACCAGTCAGTATCCTGAAAGTACTTTTTAGTACCAGTTAGTACCCTGAAATATTTTGTTCAGTATCAGTCAGTATCCTTTTAGTACCAGTCAATAACCGAAATATTTTTTTAAGTATCAGTCAATATATTTCACGTATTGACCGGTACTAAAAGGATACTGAAAAAATATTTCTTGTATTAACCAATACTAAAAGGATACTGACTGATACTGAAAAAAATATTTCAGGGTACTAACTGGTAAAAAATATTTTCAGGATACTAAAAATAAAATTATTAAATTAAAAAAGAATTTTGTGTTTGACGCTCTTGTTGACAAATCACATATCTATTTTTGCACCTTTGAAATGCCACGTCATCGTCCAGTTGCACCTTTGAAATGCCACGTCATCGTCCAATCAGCAAAAAAAGTCAAACTTAACAGTCAAAGTCAAACTTAACGGTCAAACAATATTTTTGCACCTAATTTGTAACCACATAGTCACTTTTGCACCTAAAAAAAGCACTTGCTACTGGGTGCTTCTCAGAGAAAAGTACATGTGTACCTTTTCACCTTAACCCTTATATTTTTGGGAGAATCCTTGCCAAGGCCCAATTAAGGTCCAAAATTGCAAAAAGGGCCCCAACAACTTTCACATACCAAAAAGGGCCCTAGGGCCTTTTCTGGTATAAACGTTAACAACTAAAACAGCCAAATTGACAACAAAATAAATACCCATTAACAACTAAATCAGTCGTATTAACAACAATATTTTAACAACTAAATCACCACTTTAACAACAATATCAGCCCCGGTTAACAACTAAATCAGTCAAATTAACAACACAATTTTAATGAAAAATCTCAGAAAATGCCCTAGGGCCCTTTTTGGTATGTGAAAGTTGTTGGGGCCTTTTTTGCAATTTTAGACCTTAATTGGGCCTTGACAAGGATTCTCCCTATATTTTTTCCTTTCCTATCATTACTAAAAAAATGCTTTTAAAACCTATTGAAAATAAGTTTTTAGACCAGGTTTAGCTCCAGTCGTGTATCGGCCAATTTAAAAAGTTTGTCATTATTAAGAGTGGACTTAAAAGTTACCCTTTTAGACCGGTTGATTAGATGACATGTGTTAAAAATTTTCAATTTATAATAAAAAATATGATTTATTTTGTTTCATAGAAGCTCTATTGGATATTATTATATCTAAAAGCTATATTATGCAATATAAATTCTACAGGCAGAGACAGCCTTAAAAACAGAACTACAATCAACATAAAATTAAATATAACTATTAACCATGAATCTAAAGTTATATACTTCCTCCGGTCCTAATTATAGGAACTATTTAACCAATTTTGAGGGGATTAAGGAGAGGAGTTAAATTAGTTAATTTTACTCATTTTCATAAAACGCCCTTATATAAATTTAAAATGACATAAGTAAAAGTGAATTACAACCCCGCTACATATCTCTCCGACCAATTTTTCTTTCCACATGCTTTCTAATTGAAATAATAGTCTTGCTATATAAACATATACGTGTGTATGTATATATGTATACATATAGATCTATCTACACACACACACACACACATATATATAGACACACACACCCATATATCTATACACACACACACAGATATATGTGTTTATATATATGTGTGTGTATGTACACACACATATATATTGACACACATAAACATAGATATACATATATATGTACACACACACATATAAATACTCCTAATAATAAGTATAAATAAGGGTATTATAGGAAAAAATTGACAAAAGTTAAAACTTGCTCTTATAATTAGGACAAAAACCAACTCCAAAATGTGTTTCTATAATTAGGATCGGATGGAGTATTATTAGATAATTAGTGAATCTTAATTCCAGCATTTGTTTTTTCAATGCTTACTTTTTTTGTTTGTATTTTCCCCCACTTCCAAAGGATTAGATGATTTTTTAGTGTTGGATTTAGTAGATGCAATTTTAGGCCATGTTGTTGACACATAATCTATATAATCTATATTGTGAGCATCCCTACAATTGAATGGAAATACCCATTGATTGGTTGCTACATTACCATACTTATGCATTTTGATTATTCTGGACCTCAAATATGAAATGGCTCTGCCCTACCCCAGTCTCATGTAATAAAGGAGAATATTCTTATTTAATAAACTTGAGTATAACAGAGTTAATATATAAGTATGAGAACTAGATTTTATATGTGTGAATATGATCTTGTGGGGAGTTTTTATTGAGAGGAAACCAAACTGAAGGTCAATAATAAGGAAGTAACAGACTATGTAGAAATACTAGTGATGAGGTGAGGATTAATAACTTTAAATTGGAGGATGAAATACACTGGCTAGATGATCATCATTTGAAAGGATAAATTTGTTGGACTATGTGGTAATCCAATTCAATGAATTTTTCCTTTCAAACAATGATCACCCGGCCTATATTTTTCATTGTCTAATTTAGACGTCTTAATTATCAAATCGTCACTAGTAACTCTACCTAGTTGGGTAGCTACTTATTATCAGCATTCACTTTGTTTTTTATCTCAACCAAGACCTCATCACAAGACCATATTCAACCATATTAGACAAAATTCTCAAGTTTATATATCAACCATGTTAGTACTTAGCTTCATTAAATAAGACACTCCACCATTATCACCTGAAACTGAAGTAGGTCAAAGCCATATTCTATTTGAAATCTTAGATAAACCAAAATGCCTTAGATTAGTAAATCTATCACCCAATCCAAGGGTGGCAGCATTCAACTTTAAGGGCGGCCCACGATACAAACCACACATTTATAGCTCTCACATGTCGAGGTTAAAATTACAATCGATACTCTCACCCAACACTCAATAATCATCAAAACTATTTCAAGGAGGGGGCATCCAAACCAAAAAAAAAACATTAAAAACAAAAGAACAAAAAAACAAAGGTATGGCAAACAAGATTCAATTATCATATGTGTGTGCAAACTTTTGTTTATGGAATTCGTAAATATTGGATTTGTGAAACTTGTCATTTTGAGAATGTTACAATGAAATTGCATTATTGTCATAATCACAAGTTTCACAACTCCAGACATTACAAATTACATAAACAAAAACCGCATATAATAACTACAACAACCACAAAGAATATACAGCCAGCAGAAGAAATCTAAACCAACAAATTTCAATTAACATACTTGTGGAATGAATGCTTTTTTTTCCGTTTTCCAAGTCCTCTTAACAATTACATAGAGTTACATATTACTGTTAACAATTGCATAGAGCTACATATTATATCAGATTATTTAATGCTCATCACATATGTACAAAAAATATAAGTGATAACTACAAAAAAACATTCAACTCAAAGCTCTTCACATGTATTTTTGACGATTTTCAAACAAAGGTTTTTGTCCATCAAATTTCATTTCAAGTTTTATTTCATTTAAAATATTGGTCCCTATCATTAAATAAAAATCTTGACTATTTTGCCCGAGACTAAAACATTTTATTTAAAACTTTAGGGACCAAAATCAAAATAAGGGCAAATTTAAAGAACCAATGTTATATTAACCCTTCTTTATTCAAAGAATCTTCGAAGCTAGGGGGTGTGGATTTTGCCGTGGGAGAGAAGGGAGTGCAAGTAGAAAAAAGAGACTAGCTAGATCGACAGAGATCTGAATACTTAGGTGTCTAACGGCAAGTTTTAGACTTTAAAAACTGCTTATGATCTCCATTTGATTATCTACCAACAAAACTGAATCGCGACGAGTTAAATTTAAGAAACTGATTAAAATTTTAAGGAACAAATGATTAATTTTCGGGAAAAAAAAGGGTTGCAGTACCTGCAATTTCTCAAGCAAGTCAGACGTATGGTTTGTGTTTATCAAGGGAAAATTGTTCCCTCCATAAAGAGTTAAAGACTACTAATGATTTTACAAAGCTAAATAAATCAAATTAGAGGTTCAAGAAACGCATATTGAATTATCTTCTCATCCGTATACAACAAAGAAAGACGAAAAACAAAGGGAAATCACTAAAGATAAATAAATATATAGCACCCAAAACTTGATAATATTCCAGATTAAAATAAAAATCAACTTTTGTTTACTCCGTCATGCTATCCTCCTGATCTTCCTCCTCGCTCAGATCAAGATCCGCCATCAACTCCTCCAATGGAACAGAAGGTAAATCTTCACCATCAGTCACTGATGCCATCTCAGATGGCTGGTATTCCTTATTTCGGTACAATGATATGTTGAACCTCAGATCAGGGTTTTCTTCCAGATCTCGCAAGAATTGTTCGTACTCAGAGTTCATCTTTTCATGGTCAATTCTACGCCTATCATCAACTTCCATTTCAAGGGATTTAAGCTTCCATGCCCGAGGCTTCGCACGCTTCTTAAGGCGCTTCTCTTCATAGCTTTTCTTTACTAAAATGGCTTCAGGGAGCACAAGTCCTCTGTACTTGTCTAATTCAATGTCATTATTGTTGGCTGCATATAAGTCATAGCCAAGAGCATGATCTCCAACATTTAAGAGATGGCCCAGATGAGTCTTGATGTCAAATGTTGTGTCATTCTTTCCAAAATCCGATACACGAGCCACTTGTGCATTTGCCAAAACATATCTTGTACCTCCAATATCTTGAGAAATGATAGGCTTCTTCTCCACCTCCACATCCAGCACAATATATTCCACTAGCTGCCTGCTGCTTAGTAATGACTTGAACGATGCCCTCCAGTATTGATCGGCGTCCAAGAAACAGTGCCTCAGCGTAAAAGGATCAAGTAAAGCAATGCTGTTGGTGACTTTTGTACAAATCACAAGAGGGCCAAGGTTTCCCAAACTAACCGCAACTTTAGGAGGCAGACAGATTAAGTCCTCACGGCAGATGGGGGAAATTTCAACAGAAAATGTATATTTATAGTTGTAGTTATTACTTTTGGAATCATGAGAAACAAGTTGCTTGTCGTGACGACTCCTTATTGGAGCAACTTTTCCTACAAATTCCACAAATTTCACACCATGACTTCGATTAGAGAAAAAGAAGTCGATACCCTGATCCAGCTGCTTTATTCTTATAGCACTAGCAGCTACACCATGCTTCAGAATCAGCTGTTCCAAATAAAAGAAAGTTCTCCTATGAGTAACATGTTGTCGAAGTTGCACAGCAGCAACCCATTGATCAGGGTTAGCCTGGATCCTGGAACAAGATTCACACATATGCTCTTCTTGCACATACTCGATAGGATATGACTGTTCAAGAATTGCGCCATTCAGAACCTCTTTCTGAACTATGACCTTGACTTTTATCCTCTTGGAGTGGGGCTCAGTCCATATATATTCGGCATGTATCAACTTTACTTTATTTGAAGCGAAGTTTCTTTTCAGCCTATTCAAACAGAATGTCAGCAACTCCTTTGATTCTAATTGTGCTTTGATCCAAGTTCTTGGTGGCTGTAGGTAGCTATCACACTCAGGGCAATGTACTAGCCTTTGATGCTTCAGTAATCCTTCAGTAATATCGACTTCTGAACGCAAACACTTTACACACATATTGGCAGCATTTGGTTGCATGGGAACTCCGCATTTGCAACACAAAACACTACCAATGGTCTGATGAACCGTAAACATACCAGTCTCCATGGTGGTGAAAGAAGTTGATGATCTTAAAAAATGTCCTGCTCAAAAAGGGGTAGAAATGAAAATACAAGAGTATGCATATGAGAAATAGATGGAGAACTACAGTTTAAAAAATTCATAGTATGAAGGAAATTAAAATAAGGGGAGAAAACTAACATAAATAGAACAACATATACCCCCAAAAAAAAAAATCATTCTAATAGACAACAAGTTTACTAGCATCACTAATGACTGACTGAAAAACTATTTCCGATATCATATAACTCAAATCAGATTTCTCCCGTGTTAGTCCTCTAGATTAGCAAGATGGAAAAAAGAAAGAAAAAGAAAAAGAAAAAAAAAAAACTTGGGCATAAATTATACAACACATGTTAACCAGATGCACAATCACTACAGCAGTCAGTCAAAGAAACTTTTTCAACTAGAATATGCATGTCAGATAGTGAAATATGGCAAAAGGCAACACAAAGCAAATAGATTAATCTGCAAGATACATATATCAAGCCCCATATGATTGCCATAAGATCAAATATGTCAAGTGCTTTAACCGAACGTGATTTGAATAGTTAAATACATCTGCAGGTGCTCTAAAGTTCGTGTCTAATGTAAGGCTTGAGTTCATCACCAACTCTTGTTACCTTTAAACTTGAAGCTCTCGGTATATTTGATTTTGGATTTATTATAGCACAATAACTCTACTGTTTTTTATAATATATCTCATAATTTGAACCCATCACTTATTGAACGCTATGAATGAAAATAATATACACAAGCCCTCTCTTCCACTTCCACTTCCCCTTATATCACGATCTTCTTATATCTGATATTAATGAGAAGTAAAAAAAAAAAAAATGTATATGTACATCTAAGTTTTCGAAGGATTAGAACAAATAAAATTCAGGTGAAAATCAATCATATCAGATTTTCAAGCGTGTGTGTGTATATATGTATATGCATATGTCTACTGCATCATACTAGATAAATTATAAATACCTAAAAGCTTTGGAAAGAAACAAAGAATACCTTTAAATCCGAAGGTATGTATAAATAATACAGCAAGCAAACAAAAATAACAAAATGTAACACACAAATTAAACTAAAAAGGTCTGTTATCCATCTCTTTCTGTCTTATCGTTCATCATGCATGCCCAGATAAACTAGAGCGAGAGTCGGAGACATAAATTGAATTAATCCAAACAAGGAAAAATATCTGAAAAACATTAGGTCACAAGAGCTTGGCAGTCTCTAACATAGTCTAAAATCAGAAACCCGTATAACCCATAATTTTACAATCCATAAAGAATTGACATAAGGAAATTCACAACATGGAGCCATAAAAAATCAACATGATCGGATAACGGCGGCCTCTACCCTCGATAAGAGTTGAGAAATATGAAGAAATAAATAAAAAGAAAAAACCAGAAAAACAGAAGAGCTAAGAGAGACGAACTTACTATGCAGAAAAGATGGGGATGTGAGGCGGAAGAAGAACAAAGAAAGGGTTAGGAGCTAGGGCTTCATTATACCGAATCGGTATTGTCGTTTGACGGGTCGGTTGGAACTTGGAACTCTTTCGGTCAAAACTTTGGGTTTTTTTATTAAAAAAAAGCTGTGCCAACTACATATATATAAGAAGGGTTTAAAGCTGGATCTATAGTGATCCAATATATTTGTTCGGCCTGTTTAACACTATGTCCTGTTTTCAGAAAACAGAGCAGGGACGAGACAAACAGACCAGGGACGAGACATACAGAGCACGGACGAGAAAAACAGACCAGGGACGAGCACGAACAAGATGAATACAGCGGGATTTATATGATGAACACTTTTTTAAACGGGTCAGGGACGAGAGACACTCACCGGATAAAGCTTGACTTCGATCGTGCTCTCCTTCAATGTCGCCTCCGCCTTCGATAGTCGTCGGTCTTCGCCCTCTCTCGCCTCACCGTCCAAGCTGAGCTCTGCCGAATAGGGTTCGGGTTCACAGCGATGCATCGAGTTAAACGGGCCTCAGGTATTTTGCGGAATAACAACAAAGATCAGGGGCAGTTTAGTCTGACACACCAATTTATTTTTACTCTACCCTTCTAAATATATATATATATATA
The DNA here is from genome assembly GCA_025563575.1 of Acacia pycnantha. Taxonomy (NCBI): domain Eukaryota; kingdom Viridiplantae; phylum Streptophyta; class Magnoliopsida; order Fabales; family Fabaceae; genus Acacia; species Acacia pycnantha. The sequence goes on along the minus strand of JAMWYP010000302.1, from coordinate 80,603 downwards.
TATATATATATATATATATATATAATCATAATATTATGATATGAGTTTATCGTTTGTCATGTCACTTGACATAAGATTATGTCAAGTGATCCCAAAACTACGTCGTTTTGGGAATTAAGGAAATTAATGAATGGTGTTTTTGTATTTTTATTTTAGACTTTATTATATGAGTTTTACTAAAAGATCCTTCATTAATTCCTCTGACACAAAACTACGTCGTTTTGAGAGTTCATTAATTCCTCTAATCCCAAAACGACGTAGTTTTGGAGTGACTTGACATAACCTTATGTCAAGTGACATGACTAACGATAACACCTATATATATATATATATATATATATATATATATATATATATATGTATATGATCAGCCAAGATCCTCCCCTCTCCCTCAAAATCAAACAAACTCTTAGGGCCCGTTTGGTACAAAGAAAATTTAAGGAGGAAAGGAACTTAGAGGAGGGAAAGGAACTTAAAGGAAGGGAAAGGAAGATTTGAAAGATGAGGGAAGATGGCTTGAGTTGTTTGGTTGGAAGAAAATGAAGGGGTGGTAGTTGGTAAAGAATTAGAAAAAGTCTATTTTACCCTCTAAAGAAATTAATTCAAAATAAAAAAGAAAAATATTTTTTTTGCTAAAATATATTTTAAAAAAATATATTCTTGTTAAGTTCGAACTTTTGTAAAAAAAAAAATTCGCCAAATTCGAACTTTCCCGCCAAGTTCGAACTTTCCCGCCAAGTTCGAACTTCCCGCCAAGTTTAAATTTCAGGGGCAAATTTGTCCAAAAATGTGAATAGTGACGTGGGAACTTGAGATCCCACCAATTTTGGTGGGAACTCAAGTTCCCACAAATGAGGGAAGAGTGGTGGGCCCGGTGTGGGCCCGGGAACTTAAGTTCCTGGGCACTTGGTGAACCAAACATGTTTTTAGGAGGGAACTCTATTAAGTTCCCATTCCCTCTTCCAAGTTCCTTGAACCAAACGGGCCCTTATAACTTCCTTCTTCATTTTTAAAATTTAAAACTAAAAACCTAAACCTGTCAAATTAAAATATTTAATATATTATAAGAATTTAAATACTTAATCCTCATACTAGAGCTGAGAATCAGGGTCGGCCCAGCCCGATAAGGCCTGGCCCTATAAAGCCAGGGCCTAACAGGGCCGGTCCTACAGGGCCTGGGGTAAGGAAAACATTTATTTTTCAAAGCCCAGCCCGATAATACTAGGGTCAGGGCCGGCCCTACCAGGCCTAAAAATTACTATTCCAAATTTTAACTATTTTTCCTTCGCTTTTTTTTCAAAGAAATATAATCAGTAAATTGCAACCATTAAAGTTCTAATCTATCAAATAAATATTATCAACATTAATATCTACACCATATAAATTATTCAACAAATAAACACATTCATTAATTTGTAATAAAAAACAAATAAACACAAAGAATATGTTTTTTTTCCTTTTTTTCCAAAAAATATTAAACAAAAGAATTGTTTTATGTATGCCTACGACACAATGCCTTTCCCTCTCGTGATTTTGTATGTGTCTGCAGATTCCTTCGGTTCATGCATAATTCTACTGACAGGTAAAAATATTATACTTATTTTACACAAAATATATTTATAATTTATTACTTTTATAATATTGTAATACCAAAGTATGTGTTTATTTAATATGAAAACATCCCTTCTTTAAATTTATAATAACTAATTATGCGTTTTAATACAAAATAATAATAAACATAAAAAAAGGGTTATAGTTTAAACTAAAAAAATCTAAGTAATTACAAATAAACACATTTATTAAGTGGAAGTCTAAGTAATTAATTTTTTTAAAAAAAAGCAACAGTTAAACGGGCCTAACAGGCCGGCCCAAGGCCCTACAGGGTTAGCCCGATTAAGCCCGAGGCCTTGCAGGGCCAATTTCAAATTTCTGGCCTATTTTTCAAGTTCAAGCCTTGCAGGGCCAAGGCTTAAACAGGCCGGCCCGACGGGCTCGGCCTGATTTCCCGGCTCTACCTCATATGCATGTGATAACTTAAAATTTTAAAGTGAATATAATTTCTGTTCTGTATGAGAACAGTAGTTATATAGCCCGGTAGGGCTAATGTACTGATAGATATCAGGTGTACTCAGGTTACTCTCTAAGGTATCAAATAGCAAGATACCTAAGAGGGTGGTATTATCACTGTACACAGACTTTAGCCAAAAGAGGTGGTGTGTGTGCACTGTAACTGTAGAATGTTAATAGATGAATGAATGTGTGTTCCTTCAGGGTTTAACTCTTATTTATAGAGTTTTACCTATAGGGTTTGGGCTCATGGGCCTTCTATTTGTGATAGAGATTTTCCTTGATTACCTCCTAGATTGTAGGTTAATTATGATCTTATTCTGATCCACTGACGATTACGACAGATCTTCCTGCTGTTGGGCCGCATCATTAATGGCCTGGTAACCAGGGTTCATAACAGTTGCCCCCAGCTCGGTAGTTCTGATCTCCGTGCTGACGAGATGCATTGGCTATTTAACCCGCATCTTGTGTCCGGGTTGTCTGAGTTTGTTAAGCACTTCTAGGCTAATTCTCGTTCCAGTTGTGTCTTGCCCCCAGACCGGTGTTCTGGGTTTGACTTGATTTAAGTTATATCAGACTTGACCTAGGATCAATACCTAGGGCCTATGTACCCTTAGAAGGGATCAAAGTCCACGTAGTTCGGGCTTCCGGTTCACCTTTTTAAGTATTAAGCTTCCTCGATCTTAGATACCTCCTTCATTCTCGTTGGTCTTGACTTCGACTCGCAATGAACATGTGTTCTTATTAGCGACACTCGGGCGAACGAGATGGAATTTGAAGATTTGCGTAGCCTCACGATGGCTTCCGCTTGTCCGAGGTGTACCGCTCGGCTTTATTCAGCTTTAGTCCGGGGTTCTTTGATCCTCCCTGTTTACTCATGAACCGGGATGACGTGGGCAGGCAACATCATTTCTTTTGTTTGTATGTCGGGTACTGCCCAACCTCGTATATTTTGATCTCGGTTTATGGTGACATATGCTCAATGCGTCGGGGTGATATTGAAGAGTTTCCATGTATCCAGAATTGTTTTCGTTTCCTCTTCTCATGTCATCATGGCTACTTGACGGTTGGCAACCCTCGACTACCAAAAGTTGTAACCGTCATGCTTAGCCGTGTTCAGTATCTGCGCGCATTTAATGCTCTCATCATTTCATAGGTATTGCCTTCACTTTTTGGGTGAATTGTCTGTTCTTCCCCTGACTCTTCGAATTCGTAACGTTTATATTCGCATTTCCCTCCATTCTTCACACTTCTTGCAATTACTACTACATTTTTTCCTCCCAGAATCCTCTCATTCTTTCAAGCATCCAGTTGTTCTTGTATGATTCTAATTCGCATCCTTAGGGCTTCTACACCTTCTAAACATCAAGTATTCCCACCCTTTACTATTATTTCTTCTATTTTTGCTCTTTCATTCGCAGATTCTGTTTTACTTGCTCTTGTTTCTTTCTTTTGCGTCTACCCAAAAATTAGTTTCTAGGTTTTCTGGGTAGTTGCTCATCTTCTAAACTTCCCAAACACTTTTTTCCAGTATAGAAATATCTTTATTCCTTTGATTTTGGTTTCTCTGTTCATCGCGGCGCCTTGAAATCTTGAAAGACGTTCATATTGCTAAATCTCCTTCTCCCCCTTCTTTCTTTTCGCCACATTGTGCATTTTGGGGTGTAGCTTCTTCTGACAATGAACACGAAAGAGATGACTCCGAAGGAACTAAAGGAGTTGCGGCGGACAGTCACTCCGAGGGCTCATTTTTGGCTTTGGGGTGAGCCACTTTCCGAAGAAGAGAAGCAAGCGGCCTTGCTCTGAGGGCCTCGTTGAGGGAATAGGAAAAAGGGGCCCAAATCTTGGGGGCTAAGAGTAAGAGTAGAGGTCAAGCTATCCCAATCTCGCATTCCGAGATCAGGGTCGTGGTGGGAGCGCCCCTATCCTGGCACCTCTTATTAATCAATCATCTGATCTGTGGAAAACTGACCCGAGATCTGAGGTGGGGGACCTCGTTGGTCCATGTTATGACTGCGTATACGAGAGCTCTTGTCTGATTTTGAGCGGTAGTACCTCGCTAGCTAAGTCTATTTTGGCCTCTTGTCACCACAACCTAGTCTCTACCACCATCCCAATTCCTAACAATTTGGGTCATGTTGTCCCCGAGCCATCTCCTATCTTATCGACTTTGTCGTTTACACGCATTAGCTCTTTTACTTTAGGTATGTCTGCCACTTTCTGATCTTTATCTTTGTTGTTATATGTATAAATGGAATCGCCTTCCTTTTCCCATATTGCGGAATTTGGTTTCGGGGAGACGGGCTCCTCAAGCCCTCCAATGACTTTGACGACCAAGTATCCCTAGGTCGCTCATGGGGTGCTGAGGATACGCTAGTTGTGTTAGACCTGCCTATCACCCAAGAAGGGGGTGAATTGGGTGTCTGATAAAACTTTAAATAACTTTGAACATCTTTTCGCAACTTACTGAAAACAGTTCGTAAGATAGCAATGATTTATAAAACAATAAACAGACATTCAAATATATATGCTGGGAATATAAGAGATAAGGGAAGAGAATATGCAAACAGAGATTTATACTGGTTCGACCCAATCCTTGACCTACGTCCAGTCCCCAAGCTCCACTTGAGATTTTCAATCCACTATCTCCTTGTTTAATCGGGCACAGGAGAAAAGCATTTACAACCTCACAAGTTTAGTCGGGCACTTATGCAGCCTTTACAATCTCTTACTGAGATACTCCCCCTTACACACTGTAAGGATACAATTACACACTCTGTGCTCAGGATGATCCTTTCACACTAGGACTCACTCCCCCTTGCAAGTTGTAACTGTAAACCCACACTCAAAGATTCCACAACCTTGAGATTTGATCACTAAACAGATAATCAAATAAGTGTCTAGACTCTCTCACAGAGTAGATGAATAATAATCACTGAAGTACATAAATGATCATCACACTCTCTACTGAAAACTATATAAACATTGTGAAACAGAGAGTATATGAGTTAAGCGTTGGATTCATAATGTTGGCATTTCGACATTGTAAGCTCTTGTCTCTAACCCCTTCTATCTTGAATGCTTCTCCTTTTATAGCTGATGAAGAACATTGAGCAATTCTTCCAGGTTTGAATATGATCGTTGTGAGCGTATATGACCGTTGGAATTATTCGACCGTTGGAGAAATATTACCGTTAGAGCTTCTAATGTAATCATCCACCTTTTCATAATCTGATGTTAATCCTTAGTTTGATCATCTGAAACTTGCTAACAGACATAATTAATAGCATTGAGAAGTGTAGCAAGTAGAAATCAATTGATAACAATCATTTCTGAAATTGGACGTTGCTGCTACTGAGCTTTACTGCCTAACTCGAGGTGTACTTGTTGCCTCGAGGTAAAAACCTCTCTCAAAATGTCTAACTCTTTGCCTTCACTTAGACTCGAGGTGAAACTTCTGGCTCGAGGCAAAATCCTCAATTTGTTAATATCTCGGGTTGGTCATTGACTCGAGGTACGCTTGTTGACTCGAGTCAATTTCCAATTGGTCATTTAGCTTCTGAAGATTCTTTAACTCGAGGCAGAAAACGGTGGCTCATGTTGATGAAGAGCTAAGGCCTATAGTGTGAAGTTAAATGAAGAGCTCCAGATAACCCGGGAGGCTCTTGAAAAGGAAAACTCTTAGCTTGTAGTCCTCTAGAAGGCTCATGTTGATGATGTGAAAGCGTTGGAAGCCATGCAAGCGAACCGTGATGCCCTCAGAGCTGAGTTGGACATGACCGCGACTACTCTCTTGGAGGCCAAGGGTAAGAACTCATTGTTTGTCTCCACTTTGAAGGAGACCGTGGGCGAGGCCTTCAAGAGTGCTTTAGATCAGATATGACATCGCAACCCCGAAGTCGAGCTGAACCTCTCTGAGTTCCATTAAAGGTCTTTCTTTGAAGATGACGGTCATTTTGTCGCCCACCAATCATCTCCTGGTGAAGATTCTGTATCTCGGCTAGATGGGGATCGCGTCGAGGGTGGTGAAGAGGCCTCCACATCCAAATGAGTTGCTGAGGTTCTACTTATGTCGCAGCATTCGTTGTTTGGGGGCTTGCAACCCACTTTGTTTGTAAATTATTTTTCCGGTTTGTTATCCCGGCTATTTATTTTTATTTAACCTTTGTATGTTGACCATTTGACTCTTAAATCAAATCGTTGTTTGTTTTGTTTTATGCGCATTTGTTATGCGTGAACGTAACCATTGCAGTTATCGCATGAACTCGGATGTATTATCAGAGTTCTATTTCGTGACTGAGCCAGAGTCAATAATATATTGTGCAGAATTAACATCCGGTAAGAACCCACGAACAATACGTAATGGGGTTTTTTGACTTGAACTCCCATATTAAGTTCTCGCCCTTGGGCAAGAATTCGATCTAGAGTATGGGCGATTTGTCATATGCTCAACTCGGTTTTAAACTAAGATTTTATACTCGGTTTTAACCTAAGATTGTGAACATATCAATTTTATATTCAGTTTTAAACTAAGATTGCGAACATATCGGCCTGATCAAGGTCAGTGTGACAATTCGCCTCCCTACCCTAGAACGATATTTTGATGCATCACTATTGCGAGGGTCTTGTTTCCTCAATTCCTTCTGAATTCGACTCTATAACTAAGTTGCGCAGTTTGCCCTTCCTGGAATTGGGTTCTCCGTGGAGAATTTCCTCATTGAATAACAAATTGCTCTCATGATTTGGTCGGTCTGGTCGACTTTAAACAATTCCAACGAAATTAAATACTCTTAAAATAATTTGCTCAAATGGACTAACTGACATCATCGGCTTTACACAGTTCCAGAATGAAATGAAATTGACTAAAATAAACTCAATTTTAACTGGCCTAGGCTCAGTTTTATCCGTAAACAATAACTTAGGCGTGGGACTTGGATTTAACTGTAATAGACTCTCATTTTAACCGCGTTCCACGTCAATGAAAAGAAATTGAATAAAACATAGAAATGAACTCGGATTTAACTGGCATAGGCTCAGTTTATTCGTTAACAATAACTTAGACGTGGGACTTGGATTTAACTGTAATAGACTCTCAGTTTATCCACGTTCCACGTCCTCTTAAGTGGCTTCTTCTCGAGGGTTTCTAGCTTGTAGGCCCCTTCACCAAGTATTTCTGTAACCCGGTAAGGGCCCTCCCAGTTTGCAGCGAGCTTGTCGTCTTTGGCATTTATGTTTCCGATGTTAGCCATCTGAAGTACCAAGTCACCTTTTGCAAATGACCGGGGTCTCACCTTCTTATTATACCTAACCGCGATGAGCTGTTTGGTGACCATATCTCGGCAATGGGCTGTGATTCTAACCTCGTCGATCAAATCTAACTCTACCACTATGGCTTAATTATTCGCCTCCTCGCTTTCCTGAAGGGCCTTGGCTTTCCTCCACGAGGGTTGTCCTATCTCAACAGGTATCATTGCCTCGCATCCATAGGTCAATCGGAATGGGGTTTCCTATGTTGAGGTTTGAACACTAGTCCTATAACCCCACAACACATATTACAGCTGCTCAACCCAATTTGATTTTGCATCTTCAATCTGCTTCCTAAGTCCATCTAGGATAACTTTGTTTGTTGCCTCAGCTTATCCATTTGATTGTGGGTGTTCTACCGAGGCAAAATGATGTTGAATGTGGAAGTCAGACATCATTTCCTGGAAGCCCTTGTCGACGAATTGGGTTCCATTATCCGTCACCATTTCGGCTGCTATCCCGAATCGGGATATGACGTTACGCTCAACAAATCTTCGCACCCAAGCCGAGGTAATCGTGGTTAGGGGTTCAGCCTTTATCCAATCGGTGAAGTAATCGACGGCCACAATAAGCCATCGTAATTGTCCTGGAGTCGCTTTGAATGGCCCCATAAGATCCATGCCCCACTTGTAAAAGGGCCATGGGGCCGTAATGGATTTTAGTTCTGCCAGTGGGGACCATATGACCTTGGCGTATTTCTGGCAGCTATCACATTTTCTTACCATGCTTTTTGAGTCCACCTCCATTGTTGGCCAGTAGTACCCTGCCCGTAGAGTTTTCCTAGCCAATGCCTTGACACTCATATGTTGCTCGTTGATTCTTTCATGGATCTCGATCAAAACGTATTCAGCCTCTCGGGAGTTCAGACATCTCAGCATTAGAGAGTGTAAACCCTTTCAGTATAATTGGTCCTCTACGATGGTATACGTAGTGCATCTCAGATCAACTTCTTTGTTTCAGTGGAATTGTCTGGAAGAATCCCTCGTTCTAGGTAGTCGACGATCGGCTTTTTCCAGTCCATAGTTACCGAGATGGCTATGACACAACTTGGCTCAGTTATATTTTTCTTAATCACCGTTCTATGGCTTCCTGGGTTCTTAGTATTGGCCAGTTTTGACAATATATCAGCTCTCGTGTTTTCCCCTCTGAAAATGTGAGAGACAATGGCTTCCTTAAAGTTAGATATTACCTCCTTTACTTTGTTCAAGTACTTCACCATCAATGGACCTTTGGCCTGATACGTCCCCTCAATTTGTGTTGCCACGAGTTGAGAGTCTGTAAAATTTGCTCCTTGATCCTTTACCTGCATAAGCCCGGCTAGCAACGCTTCGTATTCGGCTTGATTGCTCGATGTGGGAAAGTTTAAATGAAGGGAGTGTTCAATTGAGACTCCTTCTGGGCTTTCGATGATTACACCAACCCCACTTCCTTTACCATTCGATGAGCCGTCTACATATACTTTCCACACTTCTTTGTCCTCATATGCTCCTTTATTAGTCGGGGTTAATTCCATCACGAAATCGGCTAATGCCTGCGACTTGATCACATGTCGGGTTTCGTATGTAATGTCGAACTCGAACAGTTCTATGGCTCAGCTAGTCATCCTGCCTACTAGGTCTGGTTTATGCAAGACCTTTCGGATTGGTTGATTGGTCATCACAACTATCCGGTGTCCTTGAAAGTAAGGGTGAAGCCTCCTAGCCGTGGTGAGTAAGGCAAAAGCCACTTTTTCAAGCTTTTGGTAGTGTAGTTCAGAATTTTGCAAAGCCTTGCTTGCAAAGTAAACCGGTATTTGGCCGTTGTTTGTTTCCTTGACCAGCACCGCGCTCACGACTTCTTCACCCACAGAGAGATATTTAAATAACACTTCCTCGGGTTCTGGCTTAGATAAAACTGGTGATGTAGCCAGGCATTGCTTTATTTTCTCAAAGGCTACTTCACACTCCAGGTTCCATCCTTCTCGCACTTCCTTTTTAAGCAACTTAAAGAAGCGGACAACGTTCTCTGCCAGCTTCGGCGGAAATCTGGTCAATGCGGCTAATCTCCCCGTCAGTTGCTGGACTTCCTTCGTATTTCTTAGAGCTTTCATGTCGAGGACGACTTTGCACTTATCTGGATTAGCTTCAATTCCTCGGTTTGTCAACATAAACGCACATTTGGCCGGGTTCAAGCGAATATGGTATGTGCGCAACTTGTCAAAAGTTTGTTCCAAGTCCCGAATATGATTTGCCAGGTTCACCGATTTGACGATCATGTCGTCGATGTACACTTCTATATTCCGGCCTAGTTGATCTTTAAACACCGTGTTGATCATCCTTTGATAGGTGCCCCGGTGTTTTTCAGTCCGAATGGCATCACGTTGTAATAGTAATTGGCCTTTTCGGTGATAAAGGTCGTCTTGTCTTGGTCTTCGAAATGCATTGCTATTTGGTTATATCCGGAGTAGGCGTCCATAAAGGATAACAGTTGAAATCCAGATGAGTTGTCGACTTGTTGGTCGATACTAGGCATTGGGTATGAGTCTTTAGGACACACTTTATTCAAGTTAGTGTAGTTCGTGCATACTCTCCACTTGTCACTGGGTTTCTTTACCATAACCACATTGGACAACCATGTAGTGTTTTGTACTTCCCATATAAAATCGGCCTCCAATAATTCTTCTATATGTTCGGCAAGAGCCCGTTGCTTTTCTTGTCCCATATTTCTTTTCTTCTGGGCCACCAGGGTTGATCCCGGTCGGATCACCAACCTATGACAACAGAAATCCGGGTCGATCCCAGGGAACTCTGATGGCTTCCAGGAAAAAACATCCTGGTTCTTTGTCCGAAATTTCTCCAGTTCCGTTCTCAGTTCCGGATACAACATCTTGCCAATTTTGGTGACATGTGAAGGCTCGCTTCCTAGTATTAGATCCTCCAATTCCCCCTCTAGTTCTGGTCGTTGGATCTCGGTCTCCTCTTCTCGGACATCTAATTCCACCATATTAATGGGCCAGTCTTGTTGGCTCCCTCTTCCCTTATGTGCAGTCTCATGTCCTCTGCGAATCCAAGGTGGGGATGAAGGTCCGACTTCATCCTCTTTGATGGTTTCAAAGTAGCACTGCTGAGATTCTTTTTGATCTCCTCTAATGGTGACGACTTTGTTTTTGCTACTTATCATCTTTAACTTCTGATGTTTTGTGGAAATCAACATATCCCAATTATGAATAGTTGGTATACCGAGTATAATGTTGTAGGGGAAGGGAATTCGGCCACGATGAATCTTATCCGTTCAGACATGAATGCCTCCTTAGTGCCCAGAGTTAATCGAAGATCGATGTATCCCTTGGGAGAGGATTGTTTTCCATTAAACCCAATAAGGGTCGTTTTGCATGGCTTTAGATCCTCTCGGTCAAGTTTCATCCTTTTAAAGGCATCCCAAAGGATTATGTCTGCTGAACTCCCTGCATCCACAAAAATTCTCTTAACCCGGCATCGTACCAAGGTTCTTGTGACCACTAGCCCATCCTGATGGCCTAGAACCATGTCTGTTAGGTCTTCACATGAGAAATACATTGGAGGGGGTTCCGGTTTGCTCAAATCTTCTTTGAATTTCGGCCGATCTCTGATCGAAAGGACCTCCTTCAAATATTTCTTCCTTTGGCTTACTGTGTCCCCTCCTCCTCCAAGTGCTCCGCTAATAACATTGCAATCGAACTCGGCTTCCGAAAACTCCTTGTTATCGTTGTCTGGTTTTCTGCGCTTTTCATCTTTCTTGTTTTGTTCTAGAGCCGGGCTACTATCTCAGCCCCCTGCTTGCGTTTGTGGTTATTCTTCCGCCCTTGAGTTTTTATTACATATTGTCATAATTTACCCTCTCAAACAAATTGCTCTAGCACATCTTGGAGATCCCAGCATTGATCAGTAGTGTGCCCTAGTCCATCGTGAAATGAGCAATACCGGGATTGGTCTGTGCCTATTCGATTTTTGGGAGGCCAAGGTCGTTCCACTGTCTTCATCTCGGCCAACGCTACCTCCTTCTAGACTTGGGCTCGCGAAACATTCAAAGGGGTATACTTTTCATACTTCGTTTGTTTTCCCCCTTTACTATCCGAGTTCCTTCCACGGGGGTCCTGTTTACGACTATCATTGTTCCTTGCCTCTTGGAGGTGTTCTCCTGTCCTGGTCCCTTTAGGAAGCATTGGCTATCTGCATCTGCTTCATCTCCAGTTATTTCTAAGACCGAGTTATGAAGTCGTTCAAACTTTTGGCGGGGGCTTTGAAAAATGATTGCGGCAGCCGAGATTCTCTATCCAGTCCGATGGCTAGCAGATGCACGTGTACGTCCTCTTTCAATCCACGTACTTGCAAAGCCGCGTCTTTAAATCGGTCCAAATAACTTTAGAGCGTTTCTCCCGGTCGCTGTTTAATTTTGTCCAGAGTGTATTGAGACTTCGGTTGCTTTTTGCTAGTTGCAAAATTCAATTAAATTTTTTTGCTAGATCCTCAAAACGCTGTATGTAATTTACTGGTAAAGTATGGAGCCACTTTAACGCTACTCCTTTTAGGGTTGCAGCAAAGATCTGGGTGATGACGGGCTCCCGCAGTCTTCTCACGAGCATGACTATCTCAAAGTTTTCGAGATGAGATGTCGGGTCTTGGGTTTCTTCATATTTTGGTAGGTTTGCCAAATCAAAGTTGTCCGGATAGGGCGCGTTCAGAATGTCATCCGAGAAAGGGTTGTTATTGTGCTGCCCAATATACTTTCTCTGATGTGTTCCCGGCGTGCCACGTGGTAGAGGGCTCTCATCTCGGTTCTGATCCCCTCCATCCAGGTTCTTCTCAGCGAATCCCGGACTCTTAGTTTCCCTGTTTCGAGCGATACCTTCAACGTCAGCTTGGCCATGTCCCGACTCGTCCATCCTCTGGGAATCACGAGCATGCTTACTACCCTTCTCTTTGCCATGACCTCTAATATCTCGATCTTCCTTGGAGGCCGAGGACTCCATCTGTCTCAGGCGCTCTTCCAATACTTGCATTTGGAGGGCGTTTCGCCACTCCATTGTCTCCATCCGTCTTAATACTGAGTTTAAAGTATTTCGCAAAAGGAGAACATCTGGATTCTCGATTGGAAAGGCCTTCGGAATTGGGTGTTGCGGGACCGGTTAAGCATCCGCATGCTAGGGGTTCGCTGTCGCCACTGCTGAGGCGGAGGAGGCCGTATCCGATGCTTCATTCTCCAAGTATCCATCGTTGAGGATTGGAGCGACCGGGTCTTCAGGCTGCTGCTCATGCTGAGGCGGTTGATCCTGACTAGGTTGCGGTAGTCTCCTCCACCTGGTTTGGTTTTCTAGAAAGGTACATCTGGCTAGTACTTCTTGTATCAACCATCGTTAGTCACAGGAATCAAATTTTACGATCCCCACGGTCAACGCCAATGTTCTGTATGAGAACAACAATTATCTAGCTTGGTAGGGCTAATGTACTGATAGGATATCAGGTGTACTCAAGTTACTTTCTAAGGCATCAAATAGCAAGAAACCTAAGAGGGTGGTATTATCATTGTACACAGACTTTAGTCAAAGGGGGTGGTGTATGTGCACAGTGACTGCAGAATGTCAATAGATGAATAAATGTGTGTACCTTCAAGGTTTGGCTCTTATTTATAGAGTTTTACCGGTAGGGTTTGGGCTCATCGGCCTTCTATTTGTGATAGAGATTTCCCTTGATTACCTCCTAGATTGTAGATTAGTTGTGTTCTTATTCTGATCTACTGACGATTACGATAGATCTGTAGATCTATCTGCGGTTGGGCTGCATCATTAATGGGTCGGTAACCGGGGTCCATAACAATTTCAATATATTTAGTTTTTAACTTGTCGACTCCTCTTATCCATGGGAATAAACAAATTTTATATAGATAATTATCTAATATTTAATCTTTCACTTTATAGCTATTACAGCTTCCCACGCTCTTTTTTAAATTTAAAAAAACTAATATGCAAGTTCTTGTACTTTCATCTCATTTGTAATCGTTTTTATTAGATCTTAAGGTTTTCACCGTTTCGTCCGTGAATCCTTCTGTTAAAAAACGTTAAACAATCAGATGTGGAAACCTATTGTCTGTCGCCGATTCGTTGATGTTGAATTTCATAAGGCAATCTCAGGTGGGGTTAATGCCGCCGTATCTCTGGTTCTAGTACGTGACACCGGAAATCGAAACAACATAAACTTTCATCTTGGAGAAAAGATTGACATCTTTAAGACCTTTAGTGGAAATAGGCGTGAGCTTTAACGGTGGTATTCCGTATCTGTGGGTTGAGTCTTGAAGAACCAAGAAGATGATAATTGATGAAGGTTTTTCACTTTTGTATTGCTTTAATCCTTTTAGCTTTCCGTTGTCAGGTCATCTTCTTCATAGAATCATAGTAGTATATCTGTCTCAATGGTGTTTATGTTCTACGGTTGTCTTCCATATCAATGACAACTGTGGAGAGAATGGGCCGCCAGATGTCATCCACCAGTCCCCACGTCAGCATCTTCAATGGTGTTTATATTCTTCGTAGTGTATCAAAGGTCTTTTTTTTTTTTTTTTAAAGGAAGGATTAACGGATGAAACAGAGGAAACCTTTAAGAATCTACTAAATAAGAAACTAACTTCAGAGACTTAATTAAAAATGAGATGAAAGTACAAGCACTTGCATATTAGTTTTCCCCTTTAAATTTCAAATAAAAAAAAATATTTCCCTAATTTTTTGCATACCGAAATTCCCAGTGTATTGTATGAAACTGTTTAGATTAAGGTGCAGATATTTCCCTAATATTATTTATTTATTATTACCTTCGGTCCTAATTATAAGAGTATTTTTATAGTGCAAATTACACTATAAAAGTGTTCCTATAATTAGAACCGAAGGGAATATTATTTTTAGGATCTAGAGCATCATATTTGTCTTCTCTTAGACTTATAAAAATTATTCTCTCCGGTACTAATTATACGAACACTTTTATAGTGCAAATTGCACTACAAAAGTATTCCTATAATTAGGATCGGAGGTAGTAAAATGTATGGCATGAGTTAGACACTAAACCTAAATGATTGAAAATGTATAATACAAATATATAATCATTCTCTTTTGTTAATTTTAGATTGCAAGTATAATAAAAAATAAGAAATAATTAAAATTTAAACTTAAACTTAATAAAATCAATGCTAGATCATAAATATTTAGAGTATTTTGTAGAGAATAAGGTAAGCAGCATGTGCAAGAGAGACTAGGACGGGACAAAATGACCAAGATCGGTCGGGATAGAAATAAACACCCATAATTCAAATATCATATTTATCTTATATTAATTTTTGGAAGTACCATAATATTGTACTATTTAATTATCAAATTAAATTTGTGGTTTCAACTAATCAAATTAGTCAACCACACTCAAAATTTTCCGTAGCTTTAATCTTTTCTGTGTTCTATTCTCAATTTGTTATCAACTTTCATGATTTTGTTTTCCTTCATGATATGTATATTAAAGAAAATTTTAGATTAAAAAAAAAAATCTGAACAATATTATTTACGTCATTATGTATTATAAAAAATGAAACTAGTAAAAATATTTTTTTTAAATTATAAAAAAAAAATATTAGGAGAATTATGAGGTTACCATGAACGAACTTAATTATAAATTAGATTAATAATGATTTTATTAGATTTTGTTATCATTATCTTTCTGAAGATTATACCATGCTGCCACTGATAACAATCAGCTCCATGTGTCTCCTGTCCTCACGTAAAGAATGCCCGTTTCCCACAAAGTTCACACAAGTGGTTGTTTTGCTTACCTTATTTGCAAGGAAAATTATATCAGACAGAACCAAAGCTCTTCCTGCCCGAAAATGTACATAAAAATATTAGCAAAGAGAGCACAAGTAGAGTTCTAAAGCATTATGCTTGATAAAAAGCCATGTACAATAAATTTTGATTAAAAACATGGAGCTGGGAACAATCTAAGCTTGTACAGGACAACTCAAATTTGTTCCTGTTTGCCAAAAGTGGCAGGACGTTAAACTTCATTCTTTCACTGCCATTGGTTACTCATATGTTGTGACGGTTTTGTGAAGGAAGAATTGAATGTGTATTACTGATATGACAATATGTATATATACACAGTGAGATGCACATGGTTGCATCATAAACAGATTAGTTACAATACAACTGAATAATAATAACAAACTAACTAATTATGTTACTTCTATCCCCCCCCGGCAAGCTGGAGCATGAATGTCTTTAAGACCCAGCTTGGATGTGAGCTCATGAAATCAAGTTGGATGGAGTGGTTTGGTGAAAATATCTGCGATTTGATCAGCAGACCGTACGGTAGAATATGAATAACCTTTGCCCGAACTTTTCACGAACAAGATGACAATCCAACTCGATATGTTTAGTCCTCTCATGAAAAGTGGGATTAGCGGCAATTTGGATTGCGATTGATTATCACAATAAACCGAGAGCAGGATCAAGATGAGATATGTGAAAATCATTCAAAAGGTAAATCAACCATTGTAATTCACAAGTAGTAGAGCCCAAAGCTCTATATTCAGCTTCAGAAGAAGATTTGGAAACTGTAGCTTGTTTCTTGGCTTTCCAAGAAATCAGAGATGAACCAAGAAAAATGGCAAAACCAGTGACAGAACGACGTGTATCCACACAACCAGCCCAATCAGAATCACTATAACTACGTAATTTCAAATCAGAATCAGCGGAAGAAATGCTGCCATTTTGAAAGTGAAACACATTTTCATAAAAAATTACAACGCGAGAAATAAAAATCTGGTTGTTGGATATATCTAGCAAAGTATATGCCTTTGAACCATGTGGAATGCCCAAAAAAACACATTTTCGTGCTCTAGGATCAAATTTAGAACGATGAGAAGATAGAGTGGATGCAAACCATTTTGTTGAGGGCTAGCAACAAAAGATGTTTGATGGATGACACCTTTAGAAGCATAAAATTGGGGTAAATGAAATTCAAGACCATTATCTGAACGCAAAATTGAGTTTCCACAAGAGCAAAAAATTGAAAAATGTGAGTACGGGCATCGAATTTATTTTTCATTAAAAATATCCAAGTATATCTAGAGTAATCATCAACCAGAGTGAGAAAATAGTGATGTCCTTGCACAGAATGAATTGAAAAAGGACCCCAAATGTCAGCATGAAGTATATCAAATATTTTATTAGACGAACTGGTGCTTACAGGGAAAGATAAACGCCTTTGTTTGGCGAAGTGACAAGCATCACAAGTAAAGGACTGAGATACACAGGAAATATCAGGTATTTGTTTATGTAAAATGATAAAGTTGAGGCGAAGGATGTCCCAACCGAAAGTGCCAAAGAGAATCTGGCAAAACAGAACAAGTATTGGTCATAAGAATCTGAGAGGTTGATTTCTGGAAGTTCATATCTGCAGTGAGTATGTAAAGACCTTCAAATAGTCTAGCTGAACCAATCATCAGCAAAGGATGAGTTTGGTGTATCTGACAGGTATTAAAATGAAAGGTGAGAAAAGGAAGAAACAGATATACCTTCAATGGGAACCGAGGCAGACAAATTATTGATTGTTGGTTGAGATGGTGCAGATGAATTGAGCAGAGTGAGAAGCTTATTGTATTGATCAGCAGACAATTGAGGTAGGACAGCAGGCTGTGAAGCAGGAACTGGGAGAGAAGCCAGAGCATGTGAAGATTGTTGAGCATTACCAGACACAGGGGTTACAACACTGTTCACCGAAGTTGGAGACTGACCAGAAGACCAAAATTTGAAACCAGGTGGAAAACTGTGTTTACTGTAACAAGTGGCCTCAGTATGCCTTGGTTTGCCACAAAATGAACATTGCTTGACCTTTGAACCAGGGGGAACAAAACGTGGAACTTGAGCAGCAAGGACCTTAGGTTCAGAAGGCAAATGGAGTTCCCTTTCTTGTTGAACAATCAGTGAAAAAACACGAGTAATAGGGGGAAGAGGATCAAGCAGCATGATCTGAGATTTTACAGATACAAAAGACTCATTCAGGCCTTTCAAGAAACGAATTACCTTATCCTCATCCCGATGAAGTAAAGCCTGACTGATAGAACCACACGTACATGGCTTCAACGGACAGATATTTGCCATTTCGTCCCAAAGAATCTTCATACGGGTAAAATACTCACTGACAGTCGAACTACCTTACCGAAGGTTGCAAATCTCCTCTTGGAGATTAGCAATCCGAAACAGATTAGATTGGGAAAAACGTGACTGTAGGTCACTTCAGATTGGAGAAGCAGAATCGAACCATAAAATGCTCTTAGCAATTGTCGGAGAAAAAGAACGAGTAAGCCAACCTTGAACAAGATTGTTGCAACGTTCCCACGCCGGAAATTCAGGAGCAGTCGACGGCGGAGGAACCTCTGAGCTATCAATGAAACGAAGCTTATTCTTCGAGAGAGAAGGGCATAACGCATGGACCTGGACCAACTATGGTAATTTGCGCCATCAAGAGGAGGAGCAACGAGGACGAGAGCTGGATTTTCGTTGGGATGAATGTATAACGGAGACAACGGATCACTGACCGGAAGAGGAATGGCGGAAACGATGGAGGGAGAAGTATGAGAAGAAGGTTGATCGGAAGTGGGAGCCGATGCCATTAAAACCGGTGAGGAGGGAGGTCGATTTGGTGAAGCCGTGAATGTCGTATGGTTATGGCGGAAGAAACAAGAAGGGAATCAGGAAAAGGTGAATGAAAAAAGGAAATGTGCAGAGAAAGGAAGAAGGTTTCGAAGAAAGAGAAAAGGGAATAGTGGTCAAAGAGTCAAAAAGGTAACAGTGAAAGAGAAGGAAAGGTGAAAAGGACGGGGGGAAAAAATTGTCAGTGGCTCTGATACCATGTGACGGCTTTGTGAAGGAAGAATTGAATGTGTATTATTGATATGACAATATGTATATATACACAGTGAGATGCACATGGTTGCATCATAAACAGATTAGTTACAATACAACTAAACACTAACTATACAACTGAATAATAATAACAAAGTAACAAACTAACTAATTATGTTACTCCTATCATATGCAGCATGGAAGCTTTCACCATAGCTGCTGATTGAAGTGATGCAAGATTCTAGGAACCATCTTCAACATGATTTAATTTCAAATTCAATAAAGACACCGTTAAGAAACCAATCATAGGCTTCTCAACAACTTCAACTGACCATGCAATGGCTTCCGAAGATGCACCACAGCAACTAATATTGTATTAACCACAGAATAAAATGGAACAATCAATTGAACACTGAGCAGTTACCAGTTAGCTAGCAAGAAAGGAATATACAGATCTCTATCTGGTGGGTTTGTATGCAAGAGAATACAGTATGAGTGATAATTGACATTCAAAAAGTACCAAGAAGGCTAGAACAATGCTGGAGGCAATACAGCCCTAATCATGCAGAATGATGTGTGCTTCAGTTCTTCTCATCAATATTTTATTGTGGTTTACAAAAGGTCACACATTAGATACGCCTGGCACCAACGTCCAAAATAAATTGCCAGGTGCCCCCAATGATAATAGAACATTATACCCATGTTAGAAACTATATTCCACCCAACAATATTCAAGCTCCTAAATGTTTCAGAATTCACTGTTAAATTCTTAAAGTATCATCACACCTGAACTTTTATGGGCAATCCAAGTTACATATATCAAGACAAGAGAAGCTTGAACTAGTAAGCTCTTTATCTCCCTGATCCTTCAATACTGTATCTTTGTACTAGGTTCCGCTTATATCAGGCATATAGTCTGCATCCATCAGGATGCATCTCATTTCTTCAATCAGCTTATAAATCTCATCAGATTGATGGTGAGATGTATCACCCTTATAGAAGAAGAAAACTTCTCCTCGGACCTCTATCCTGCTATAACCAGGCTCCTTTGCCATCCCTGATTTCTTCATCACAGCCCTAACCTCCTCAACATTGTCCCACAGCCCAGAGTTTGCATATGCATTAGCCAAGACAACATGTTTTCCAGCATTTGCAGGTTCTAACTCGAAGAATTTCTTAGATGCAACCTTTAACAAGCCCATGTCTCCATGAATCTTACAAGCCCCAATCAGAGCACCCCACACTGCTGCATGTTCTTTAAAAGGTGAATTTAGGACAAACTCATAAGCCTCCTTTAACTTCCCAGCACGCCCTAAAAGGTCAGCCATTATTGCATGATGCTGACCTCGTGGCATAATTTCATACTCTCTTGTCATTGACACAAAATATTCCCACCCTTCATTAATCAAACCACCGTGGCTACAAGCAGACAAAACAGCAAGGAAAGTAACATAGTTTGGTCTAAAACCTTCTGATATCATTTTATGAAAAGATTCAATAACTTCTACAACCCTTCCATGCTGACCATAACCAGATATTAGAGCAGTCCAAGTAATGGTATTTCTGCTTGAACATTTATCAAATAGTAGCTGCCCATCACAGATACTACTGCATTTAAAATACATGTCAATAAGGGCACTGTTGACAACTACATTGTCCTTGATTTGACACTTGATCATCACACCATGGGCTTGCTTCCCAGGTTCCAGTGCAGCCCAGGTTGCACAAGCTCTAAAAACTGATGCAAAGGTATACTGATCTGGTCTCAAACCAGACTGTCTCATCAAATTGAAAAAATCCAATCCCACTACTTCAAGGCCTTTTTGAACGTATCCAGCAATGATCACATTCCATGAAACTAAGCCCTTCTCTGTCAAATTTTTAAACAGAATGCAGGCAGTTTCTAGGTATCCTGATTTGGCATATAATATCAACAATTTGGTCTTTAAGTATTCATTAGGAACATATCCAACTACAATCATTTGTGCATGGATTCTTCTGGCTTTCTTGTATTCTTTTCTCAATATGCTTTCCTGCAGCAGAAGAGAATAGGTTGTTGAGTGCACTGCTAATCCTGTACGACACAAAAGTCCAATAGCTTCTGCTAACCTTCCAGATATACATAGGCCTTTTAAAACTTTATCCAAGTTGGGGCCAGTTCGGCGAGGCTTTACCTGAAAGCTGGTAATATCTGCCCAGTGATGAACTCAAACAAGTAAATTACAAGACAGATTTAGATATCACACTTTTGAACCGTCAGTAACTTTGCATTTCTGAATATAAGGCATCTATTTGCGGCAAATACATGGGAAAATCCATTTGTTAAATAGTAATTATAAACTTCCAACAACAAAATAAAAGTAAGTTTGCCTGTTAGTGTTAAATGTAAACTTCAATTCGTGTGAATACAAGCATTATCAAAGATGTGCAAAGAGAATGCGAGTTAGCACAATAGTAAAAGTAAAATAAAGATAACCAACACATATGTTTACCTGCTGTTATTATTCTCTAGCTGAATTCTTTTGACTGAGAGCATTGGACCAACTATGGCATGAATCTCACCTGACAGAGAAGGAAATGCCTCCATTTGCAACTTTCGATTTTGAGATAAACAAATGAAGTTACTTAATGAAGGAGGTGTTGAAATTAGGTGAAGATGATTTAGGATGCGAACTGGATGATTGCCAATGAAAGAGTCAGAAGCCCATGAAATGAAAGGAGTGGTTTCAATTTTGGGCAGATGAGAAAATAAGACTGCAAATTTCAGGTTGTGCATGGACTTCATTCGGGAAATTGTTACATTCAGGGTTTGAAATTTGAGAAGGATTTTTCTATGGAGCTAAAACCAACAAGAGGAAAGGAAGGCTAAAGGATGAAATTAATTTTAGGGAGAATTTCATAAGCACGTCCAATTCCAACCTTCGTGTCTTTGATCTTCTACACAAAAGGAATAGATGAGCGTTATTGTTAGCCAAAAGATTCAATTTTTAAACATAAAAACGAGCTAGATGCTAGCTTGATACCTAAAGGAAAGGTCGCTGGAATTAGAATTGTAAGTTAAATATATCAATGAAGTGGAGGCACATCTAATTATTTTCTACCAGATCAGTTATCTTATAACCATACTTTTTCCTTCATTGAGGGAGTCTGGTGAGCTCAAAATGTAGTCCACTCACGTCCCATAGTTGCTTAACTGTGTTCGTCAAATTCAGATAAGATAAGTGAAGGGCTTTTAGTTGTAGGGAAGAGTATATTGATTGATGAAGGAAAATGTCTGAAGTACATGAAGCATGAGAGGGGAGAGATTTTTTCAGTACTATCTTCATGAGAAAAGTGGTAAATTTCTGGACTTTGATTTCTATTATGCATAAAGAACACGTGTCTTAGTATACTGCATCAATTAACTTTGAGGTTTTAAAGCATACTATATCAGTAATATTTGTTCACTTGTGTTCCTGAAACTGAGATAAGATATGGTCTGTAGCAGATTGAGTTGTTTGGCTTTCGTTCAGGGCATTGATAAATGATAAGTGCTGCATTTTTTTTTCAGTGAGTACGTGTAAATATTATGTTCTTCATAATGCTGTAGGAGTCACAGAGCATGACCAAATTGCTTTGGAAACTTGCTGTGGTTGCTGTAATAAACAGTGGAAACAGCAAATGGTAAAGAATTTATATGCTTATTAGAATAGGTACATGTTGGAGAGAGAGAAATGGGAGAGAAAACTGCTCATGTCTTAAGGAAAAGGCTGCTGGACTTCAAGAACTAGAACAAAGAAATGGAGTATACCAAAGGAAAGGAGGTCAGCTTTGATAAGGGAAGCGCTTGAATGACTTTTTTGTTGGCTAAATCAGACGTGTAATTTCAGCAGTATGTGACTGTGGAGTAACATCGAAGGAGTGAATAGATTATTTTTATGAAGTTATCTTTGTCTCTGCTTAAATGGTTGATGTTATAAGCATTCTAACAGAGTTCATTAAAAAGTGCTGATTGTCCAAATATTGTGTCTCTTAACTTTTTTGTTTTGTTTTTTGTTTTGGCAACCTCATCTCCATATATCATACCAATACTATATAATTTATATGTCCATTAGGCCCGTATACTCTTAAAATTCGGGCATCACCTTTAAATTTCCTGAAAATTCTTCCAGCTTAGCAATTATCATATAGAGGCTTTAAAACGATATTCTAATAGAGTATAACACTTATGCATAACTTTAGAACACAATTGGGCATCAAAACAGTGAGTATCTATCTAAGGCTTCAAACTTCCAGATTTCACCCTCATCAAGCACCCAACGCGATGCAGCTCAATGATATGTATATTCCTCATCTACAAAAGCATATGAACACTCTAAGGTCTTAAAAAATCCGACAAAATCATTCTTCTAAACTGGAATTTCCAGATTCGAAATGTATTGACCAACCATTCAAAACTCAACATGCAATAGCGTTAATCTACTTACAACACCATAAATTAACCGTATGAACCTTAATCTAAGACTGTTCCAAATGTTTCTCAACTTTCTCTCACTAAAGCTGGACTTTCTCTCATCATTTTCTCTTCTTTCAAGGACGCCGCAGATAGAAGAAAGAAGGGTAGAATCGTGATGTGGGTGCTTACCTTAATTAGTTGAATCCTAGCTTTGAGTTTGGCTACGGCGTCTCCAGTCTTCCACTTCTCCTTCCTGTGACCTCCTTCTCCTTCGGTTTTCTCAAGCTCTCCCTCTCTCACCCTATTTGTTTCAGATTTGAGCGAATGAGGAGGATGGGGGATGCACACACCTTGAGGCATTTTTATTTTTATTTTTTTATATATATTTAGATTTATATTATATACTGTTTTTTTTAGGAAAAAAATTACTCAATATCTCAAATTAATTAATTTTTAGGATCCTGGTGTTATAGGACAAACATTTCTGAATGCAGAAAATGAAGAATTGAAAATAATTAATTTCAGATATTGGATGCAAAAAAAAACATATAATATAAATCTAAATATATAAAATAAAAAAAAAAATGCCTTAAAGGGATGGGCATGTAATATGCTGGGTGGCTTGGGGAGACTATTACAAGAAAATCCCTGAAATGACTCCTAATAATTTAAAAGGAAAATCTATGTGAGGGCCTAAACTAGGAAAAAAAATATCAAAAATGCTCAAAAAAACGTCAAATGTCAAAAAAGGCCTTAGGGTCTTTTCTGATATTATTTCATGAAAACTTTAGTCGTTAACAGGGCTAATATAGTTGTTAAAGAGTACTGATATACCACTCTAGTCCTATTTATAAGTCCAGTTTGACCAAATCTCACATACCAAGGAGAGGTAGTTGACACAATGATTATGAGGGTAAATTTTCAATTTTACCCTCATTTATGATTGGATGCTTTTCAATTGTTTCTACTCTCTCTATCTTCATGGGTATAATTAATATAGGTAAAATTGTCACAATCTCATTTATTACATGAAACTGGACTTATAAATAGGACCAAATTTTTTTGGTCAAAACTGGACTTATAAATAGGACTAGAGTGGTAGTAGTTGTTAACGGTACTGATTTAATTGTTATGATTTTGTTGTTAATACTACTGATTTAGTTGTTAATAACCTACCTGTTAACAACTACATCAGTCTCGTTAACAACTAACGTTTTGATAAAATAATACCAGAAAAAGGTCCTGAGGCCTTTTTTGACATTTGACCTTTTCTTGAGTCTTTTTTTATATTTATTTTCTAAATTGGGCTCTGAAGTAGATTTTCCCTATTTCAAAATCCTAAATTATAATTTTAAAACGCTTAATTAGTTTTGGCTAGTACAATTAATATCACCATCAAATATTTAAATCATTTTAGAATGCATTCAACACTATTTTTTTTTTTATGTTTCCTAACACTGTAAAATATTTTACAAAACATTCAGCACCTAAAACCAAAAAAAAATAATAATAATAGAATGCTTGACACATCTAACAAAATAGTTCAGGACATTGGATATACTATAAAATACTTTAGAACGCTAGATATATTTAAAAAAATACTTCATAATGCTAAATACACTCTAAACCAAAAAGTAACTGCACTTGAAATAAGAGAAATTTTTATGTGAAAGATTATTTATTTGAGATATTAAGAGTTTGGAGATCTTTCCCATTATATGTAATTTTATTGGGAGAAATACTTGAAAACTTGGACTTGGTGATGTGGCGGATGACTAGGATGTGGATGCTGACTAGGATGTGGATGAAGTTGCTGATCTGACGTTGCTGTTGTTTTCGGACCTCAAATTTCTGACGTCACTGGACATAGATGATTTTAAGCCTGCGAGTTCCTGAAATTCGCCAAATTCGCTTGTTAGAGCTCTGTTTTGGAACGACTTGGCTGGCCTCTGGCAATTCCTAAACCCTCCCAAAGCACAAAGGGTTCAAACCTCATCAGATCTTTTCTCAAATGTCGACGGACGCATCGGAGTCTTTCAAGCCTTACACTCTCTCGCAAACCCTAACCAGTCACAAGCGCGCCATCTCCGCGGTTAAATTTTCTTCGAACGGCCGTCTCCTTGCGTCCTCCTCCGCCGACAAGACCCTCCGAACTTATGGCTTTACCAAATCCGATTCCGATTCCGAAAGCCTAATTCTCTCTCCTATGCAGGAGTATCAGGGCCACGACCAGGGCGTCTCTGATTTGGCCTTTTCTTCCGACTCTCGTTTTCTTGTCTCCGCCTCCGATGACAAGACACTTCGCTTGTGGGACGTTCCTACGGGTTCGCTCATCAAAACCCTCCATGGTCACACTAATTACGTCTTCTGTGTCAACTTCAATCCTCAATCCAACGTCATCGTTTCCGGTTCCTTCGATGAGACTGTTCGGGTATGGGATGTTAAATCCGGAAAGTGCTTGAAGGTCCTTCCAGCTCACTCTGATCCCGTTACTGCTGTGGATTTCAATCGGGACGGCTCCCTCATTGTTTCCAGCAGCTATGATGGGCTCTGTAGGATTTGGGATGCCTCAACTGGGCATTGTATGAAGACTTTGATCGATGATGAGAATCCTCCTGTTTCCTTTGTCAAATTTTCGCCCAATGGAAAGTTTATTCTTGTCGGGACTTTGGACAACAATATGGTAATTCTACTCGATTGTTTCTCTATCTCATTCAATTTGTATAGTTAGTTTATATCTTCTTAGCATTACATTTTCAACGATGTTGTATGTTTTTCAGCTGTCTATACGTGCTCTTTACGCGTCGGAGTGGTCCTTTTTCATGTTTATTTGTTACCTGAAGAAACATTGGTGAAATGTATCAAGTATATAATAGACTCATTTTAGAAACTTGGAGATTTGGCTTAATATATAATAGACTCATTCATGAAACTTGGAGATTTAGCTTAATAAAGTCTTTTGACTCATTTGCTGTTTGTTCGACTTGTTAGAATCTCTAAGTTTTGCAGATTAATGGTGACCGACTAATTTCATTTGTAAGCTTTCCTCATCGAAGAAGTTTGTTTCCTTCCTTTGTGTTTTGAGAGTTCCAAAAGAATGAATCCCTGAGCCAATAACTATTCCCGTCCTTGGCCTAGACTCAAAGTTGCTGTATTTTCTGTTTGTTAGAATCTGTTTGGCATGTTGTTGCCAATTAATTTGACTTCACACGTTTTTTGTTATCCTACTAATTTATTTCCTTCTCCATTAGAAGAAAGATGTTCTGAACTAATTAATATTTTAATCCCAGATTTCCTCAGCTGTTTATTTGCCATATTAGATAGTGAAGGATTTAAAGTTACGGATAATTTGTGTTCTACAAAATGCAACTGAGCTGATTATAGTGTTATTTTTCTATTTTAGAATCCACATCACGGAGAATCATATACTGCTTTGTTCCTGGATTTGAATTTATCATTATGGTGTAAATCTAGTAGAAAGTTTCATACTCTGTCTTGCTATATTCATCTGTTTCACGGATTTGTCTTCAGGAACCTGGTGGAACTTTTGAAAATGTGGGTTGTAGAAATGGAGATGCGATACTTGACTACTGAATATACTTGTGAACTATATTATTTGTTAATCTAGAGTTTCAGATTCAACCTAGATTTTGGAATATGCTGTCTGCTTGTTATATACACTCTTCTTTTCTAGCATTGCTGTATCGGAAAGCAAAATGAATTGTTTTTTATGATCAGTTTCTCTGTCGGATTCTATGTTGTATATAGGATATTTATTGCGTGGGACTACTTCCAGCCATTTGCATAGTTTGTTTGTTTCTTGTTCCTTTGACTTGAAGTCAATTTGCTGCCTTGGTTCACTACAACACAAGCAAACAACTTTATTAATATTTCAGAATCCATTAAGTATAGTTTTCATGTTCTTGATTTCATGTGGGAATTTTCATTACTAATGTTGCAGAGGCTGTGGAACTATTCAACTGGGAAGTTTCTTAAGACTTACACTGGCCATGTTAATTCAAAATACTGCATTTCCGCTGCCTTCTCTATAACTAATGGGAAGTATGTTGTCGGTGGTTCTGAAGATAACTCTATATGCTTGTGGGAACTGCAAACGAGGAAAATGGTTCAGAAATTGGAAGGTCACTCTGATGCTGTTATATCTGTGTCATGTCACCCTACAGAGAACATGATTGCTTCCGGTGCTCTCGGCAGTGATAAAACCGTGAAGATCTGGACTCAACAGAAAAACTGAGTGATTTTGAATTCCTGCTTGGTGAAGAGTTATCTATGGTTTTGTTAAACTGAGTGAGGGGACAAAATAACTTAGTCATCAAACCTCTTGTTTATTTTCTGTTAGAGGCCTTGGATACAGGAATTTGTAGCTTCATCTTCTGTATTTTCGAGGAGATCGCCTTTGTAATTTACAGGGTTTCATTATGTAGGAACTGTTTTGTAGTGGATATCAACTTCTAATGCCCCTTTAATCGTTAAGAATTAGTCAGAGACTCTGTGCAGTTCGGCTTCTCTGGTATTTCCTTGTTGCATCTCTGCCTCCCTCACCTTGACCGGCCCTTTTTTATTTTAATTATTTTGAATTGTAAATTTATCTTTTCACAGTGGAGAAGCTGTTCAGATTTATGTGTGGATATTGGTGGTATTTGAAGCTTGGGATTGGCACTTTGTGGTGCAGTCATCTTTATCAGCACAAATTGTTAGTATAGTGTAAGTTACACATTGTTCAATTTAATGTAGATACATGGATGATCATTGATCCCAGGAAACGGCATTTTCTTTTCTTTTCTTTTTTTCTTTTTTTTTTTTGGATTGGGGACCATTTGTCCTAGGTAGGGTCGAACTTGATTGAGAGGCTGGTAAAGACCAGCATACATGTCATTGTGCTCCCTAGGCGCTGGCAGTAAACGGCATTTTCTGAAATACATGGTGTGCCAAGAATAAAATGAAGTTGAAGAAATATTGGTACAATTTATCCCAGAGTTATCAGAGGAGTTGAATTGAATGACCAAACGAAAAAACATGATTGATAGTTTATTTGAAATAGTGATTAGAATCTTTAAAAATATATTTTAAATTGTAATTTACGATATACGAGGTAAGTATATAAAAGGAGCTTTATTTCAATTTACGTGAACAAACAATTTTAAGGATGTCATCACAAACAAGCACCGAGTTCCGTTCCCTTGGGTTAAGTAATTACGTCATCAATCTCATCCTATGAAAATCCTTCTTGTTCTATCTATTTTTTGATAAGAAAAAGTTTTGGAGGGGTTCGACATCAGTCCCCCACCAATGCCAGGGCACGGCCCCGGGTTCTATGAGCACTTACTGGGGACTTACGAGATCGCCTACCAAAGGAGTCCCAGCGACGGCAGAAGGATCGAACGCACAACCCACTGTCGCAGCAATAATTATAATGATATCCTTTCGGCAATAAATAACAATAATAAATTTAAAAAAAAAAAACTAACTGGTAACAAAATACTAGTATTACTGACTCAGTTGATTTTTTATAGATATATTAAGAAAGTTAATTAAATTATTTAAAGTATTTAGATTTATTGTTTTTTCTCCAAACTATTTTGCTTGACTCATAAATGTATATATAATCAAATAGGAAAATATTTATATTAACATATTATATAATTAAGTAACTTATTTAGTTTCTTGAATCTTTCCGCACAAAAAACAATCAATTGGTTTTTATATTTAGAAGAAGAGGCAGTATAAAAAAAAAAAAAAATCACAAATCCACTTGCCCGGTAACAGAGGAAGACGGGGACTGTCTGTCTATCAGATAATTTATTAATCGATCCTTCTATACATTAAGCTGTTATTCCGACCATCTTGTTCCTTGGAGAATCAAAGAAATGAGAGAATATTGTCAGCCTGAATCCGAAGATCCTATTTTTTTTTTTTTAAAAAAAAATATTTTGGTACTATTCATTAGTATCGTCAAATTGGAATGTGGAATCTCTGTTTTATCGGTTATTCTTTCGTCCAAACCAAATCCAAACGCTCCTCTGTGTATTAACTCTGATAATGATCGGGAGATATAAGGGAGCGTTACAAATTATAATTTTGACAAAATTGAAGAATGAGTATAGTTTTGAATAATAACAATTGAGAAAAAAATATTTAATTTAGTGAAATTTAGAATTTTGTGCTGAGTGCTCCTGAGTAAAACTTTTTTGTGCTGGGTGTAACACCCCAAATCCAACACTCAAAATCTTGGTCAAAACACTTGAAATATCTCCAACAAGGATGATCAACATCCAAATCATTAAAATACATAACTAATTCAAATAAAAAATAATTTTTAGAGTCAATATAAACTCCCAAAATATCTCATAATAAAATACAAAGCGGAAGTCCTAGAGTCATGGCAAATAAAACGACATAACATAAGATCTAGGAGCACAACCGAACCTTCAAGGCTAACTCCATAAGTTCTTTCCCTTGCTTCTTACTAGAACAATCACCTGAAAATTGTTAATATAGGGTGAGATTCGACATCTTATTAGTAATATATAGAAAGAGAATTAATAGTTACAATGGTTCACTGATTTTTCGATCCGTCATAATGTGCCTACTTCAAACATTTCAAATATGTATTTAATTTTATGAAATTATAAGTTATAATTTTGATTATGTAGAGTTTTAGAAGAGTTATTAATGGTTAGTGATTGATTGTGGTAGATTGATTTTTGCCGTGTGTTTGAGCACTTGGATTAGGAGCAGTGTGATAATAGTTAGTTTCGATGAGAGGTAACCACTTTCCACTTGTTATGTGTATTGATATGTTGTTTGTGAATAAGTTGCGAAATAATTATGAATATTTTAATAGAAATTTCCTTGTGGAACCTTATGATTATGATTTGAATTGTGAAATATATACATATTTTTTATATATGTATAAGATTGAGAATTGTGATATTATGACATGTATATGAAAGTGATTTAAATAACATGATATGAATATGGAAAATCTTATAAAAAATTCATGTTGAGTTATTTATTATGATAATTATGGAAATGGTTGAATTGGGGAAGAAATAGAGTAGTTTATTCTACCACGTGGTGAGGCCTCCATTGGTGCACGATGGTTGGCTTTCTATTGTCTCACCTATTCAATGAGGGGAAAAGACCCATAGATCTAGGACATGTGCTCTGAGGATTTTGGCCGGTTCTCATCACATGATCAGTGAATTTTTGAGTAACCAGTAATATGGATGTAACTTAGCCCATGGGTTTAATCGGAGGAAATAAGGCGGTTCGGTTGAATTGATGGGAGGCATCTTGGGAATTGTGTTAATAAAAACTGTAATACATAATTTTGATACATAATTCATGACATGAAAATTTGTGAGTGTATATTGGTGAATTATATTTTTAATACTTTGTTATATAAATTGTTCCACTTGGCACCTCACTAGCACATATTAGTAGAGCTGGGAAATCGAGCCAAGCCCATCGGGCCGGCCCGTTTAAGCTCTGCCCCGTCAAGGGTCAAGCTTGAAAAATGGACGAGATATTTGAAATTGGCCCTGGAGGGCCTCGGGCTTAAACGGGCCAGCCCTGCAGGCCCTTTTCACTTAGCTTTTTTTTCTTCCCTTTTTTAATTTATTAATTTATATATATATTGTATTTTTTATAGAGTTATTTATCCATTAAACTACAAATACATAATAACTATACTCTAATTTTATGATTTGGTTTATTATTTGTTGCAAATATAATAAAGATTATGGATGTGTTCATGATGCAGGAAAAGAAATTCATGATATTCTTACTCATGAGCCAGAGGCTACTACTCAAAGTAAAGAACAATCAAATGTCGTTGAAATTGATAATAGTGGCGAAGATGACGACAATAATAGTCATCGTACTAATGTCGCTTAGTAGTATGCTTCTTATCTTTTATGTGAGTTATTTGTGAACATAGTTTGCTTTTGATTATGAATTAGTGACTGTTCTTATTTGTTGGATGATTCGTGTTGTAATTTACTAATTATATTTCCTTAAAAAAATAGTTAAAATTTGAAAATAGTAATTTCCGGGCCTTGGAGGGCCGGCCCTGGCCCTAGTGCTCTCAAGCCAGGCTTTGAAAAACATATGTTTTTCTTACCACAGACCCTGGAGGGCCCTGACCCTTCACGGACTGGCTCTGGAGGGCCGAGCCGGCCCTGATTCCCAGCTCTACATATTAATATTCATAATAAGTTGGATTGATGGTTACCACATTTTTCAGGTGATAGTTCTCGTGCGGGTCCATTTGGGAAAACCTCGGAAGCTTAGGCTACTTCTACTAAAAGTAGTGCTTCTGTCTTTTTGGTTTATGTTGGATAATTGTATATTGTCACGTTATGGCTCATTTTTCATACTCTAATTTATTTTGTATATTTTGGAAAGTAATGAAGCATTACTTAGTTGTTGATCAACCTTTAATCAGTCATTATATTAAGTAAAATGGAAAACGTTACAATTACCAACTAATTTTAATCCACTTTTTGAACAGTGTAATCCGGCTAACCCTCTCTCATAAAAACAAGAACGAAGCGAGTAATAGATACCGAAATGATTATATTTCAAAATGCTCATTCGACATTAAAAATCATTGCACGACGATGCGTTTTGCTTTTAAGAAAACAAAACGTAGGTTGACTTCTATGCGCAGTGCTCAATCATTTTTTTTTTAATTCAAGACAAAATGATTCGATGACAATAATGTTTATTCAAACTTTTGTATATGTATTCGGGCAAAAAAAAAAAAAAAACTTTTGTATTTGTAGGAGATAATATCCAGGGTTTTGAAACCCTAAACCGGTCGGTCCGAGCATCAACATGGTTTTTTTTTTAATAAAAAAAATTAAATCAATTTTTTTAAAAAAAATTCCTTTAAAAATTCATTCTAAAAATCTTGAAATCTTCAATTTATTATTCTTTTGACTTCGGTCTGATCTACTAACCCTTTACTCAGTATCCCGATCACTTTAGGCTAATAGGGGTTTAAGAACCTTTTTTTTTTTTATATATCAAAAAGTTGAGGTGGGGGTAGACACCGGTACTCCATTAGGGTCAGAGCATGCCTCTAGGCTCAAAGAGCGTTTACAGATGTACTTACAGATTACCCACTAATGAGGCCCTCACATCGGCTAACGAGTATCGAACCTTTTCCCTTTTGAGATAAAGACTGACGCCTTAACTAACTGTGTTAATCCTCATTGACGGTTTAAGAACCTTGATAATATGCCATCCTTGGCTTTTTTTTTTTTGATATATACATCCTTGGAAATTCTTACGTCTTAATAATGTTAGAGTTTCGGGCCCACTATTTGCCAGATCTCGTAAGATTTTGTGATGACGTTGGGTTTGTTTCATGGCCGAGTACGATTACTTTCGGATCTATGAGAATATTGACCCATTAAGCATGCCTTCCTGTTTGAGCTGATTATGTATCACTATCCATTTATTATTTAGTCCCCCAAAATGATTAATTTATTATTTAGTGGTGTGATTGATTTTTTTCTTTTTGAGTTAAAGGGCTACACACTACGACATGAGGTAGAAGTCGGATTAAACTTAGGACCTTCCACTTATAAGAGTTATACTGATTTTTTATAGGGTAAAGGTGTAATTTTACACATGAAGTTTACTTCCGGGAGCGTCTAGCACTACAAAGTTTTTTCTGGAGCAAAAGTACACACAAAGTTACGTTTTGGGAGCGCCCAGCACCACGAGCGTTAGTTGACCATTAACTTGGATGGAACGCTGACGTGACACTTATTTGGACGTGGCTGATGGTAAGTAAAAAAGAAAAAGAAAATTACCATTTTTGCCCTTAGTTTTAAATAAAAATTACTCTTTTGCCCTTAGTTTTAAATAATAATAAAAAACAAAAAATACCCCTTCCCCCGGTGGGCCCCACCACCGGCCACCCCACCGCCATCGGCCGACCACCACCGCCGTTGGCCGGCGGTGGGGCGGCCGGTCGCCGGTGGTGGGGCCCACCGGGTGAGTAATTTTAGTTTTAGTTTTTTTTTTAAACTTAGGGTAAAAGGGTAATTTCACCTAAAACTAAGGGCAAAAGGGTAATTTACCCGAGTTACTGTTCACTTCCATTCAAGTTAACGGTCAACTAACGCCCGTGGTACTTTTGCTCCCAAAACGTAACTTCGTGTGTACTTTTACTTCAGAAAAAACTTTGTGGTCTTTGACGCTCCTGGATAAACTTCATGTGTAAAATTACACATTTACCCTTTTTTATATACATAAGTATCTTTTTGTTTGAGGCACTATTGAATACTAAGTGCATATACATTTCTTAACAATAATTCAAACATTATTTCGCTTTTTTGTAAGAGATTAGTTTATTCCACCGTAACCCAACCATATTGTTAGTGGTTTGAGTGACATAAATAACCAAAAACAAAAAACAAAAATGAAAATAACCAATACAACCGGAAGCCCCTTGGGCTCAATGGCACTGTCATTTCCTCAGAAAGATCGATTCTGTATGAATGTGTTGATAAAAATGTTAACTGTCAATAAGTTTCAATCAATTTTTTAATCCAACCATAATTCCAAAATATAGAAGTAACAGCCATTCATAACATTCACTAGATATTAAAGGATCGAGAACAGCACATCAAAACTCACAATAACTAGCTAGTGGTACATTACCCACAAAGGATTGAGGATAGATCCTTAGCCAAAAAAGTTAATGGGTTGTAATCTAATAACAGGAAAGCCCCTGATAAATGGGAGATCATCGATTTGATTTACCGGGGCCGACCCAGAAAATTTTAGAATGGGAGTACAATTGGTGAGGGATTGGAGGCAACCTTCTGAATTTTTTTTCAATTATTTTACAAATCTGTCATTTAGAAAAACAAGACTAAATATTGTTAGAAATAAATGCAGCTACATAAATTACAATGAAAGGTGGGTACTCAATAAGTTCAAGTGCATATATTTTAATAAAAATAATATTACAATAAAAATAATTATAATGTCATCCTTTTAGGTCTTATTTTTTTGGAATTTCATCATAATTGTCTTATTATCAATGCTATTAAATACATTAAATACATCTTTTTTCAATATAAGACACTAAACAATCATTCAACCATTCATCTCACATCCCCTTACGAAGTGCGGCCTTGATGTATTAAGGGTGGACACTTAATTTAAGAGTGGGCATTCATTTAAACATGTATTAATTATTAAAAAAAATCTCAAATTCAATAGGGCACTTACCCCCTCTCTAACAAGTAGTGGGTCCGCCCTTGTTGATCTCACTTATAAAATCACCTTAAACTGATTCAATGGCTGCTCCATCTCAAAAGATATCAATACACTTGAAGAATATTACTCACTCTGCTCCAAAATAGAAAACATAGTTGACCTTTTTAGAGAAATTAAGGAAGATAATTAAATTACTTTAGAGTATTTTTATTTTTATTTTTTCCTCCTAACTAATTAGTTTGACTAATAAAATAATATATAATCTAAGGATACATAATATATAATATGATTAAGTAACTTATTTAACTTTATTAATCTCTCCAAAAAAAAAGTTAACTCTGTTTTATATTTAAGACCATATGAGTACTTTTTTTCCTGTCTCAAAAAATGTCTAAAGTATGTATAACCAAAATAACGTAACGATCCAAAAATTCATCAGTAGTCTGTATATTTAACTTTGAATTCAACTTTATAGTCAATCTGACTTATGGAATAGTCAGATTAGGTAAAAGTCAGACTGTGAAATGTGACCTATATTTGAATTTGTGGTAGCATAAGTAGTTTTTTGTGATTTTAACTCATAGTACTTAAAAAATACCTAATGATCTTGAAATACTTAAGAATACTAAACAATACTAAAAACATCGTTTAAGATACTGAACAGACAACAGTACTAAAAATATATTTTTTGATATTGAAAAAATATTTTAGGATTTTAAAAAAATATTTTAATTACCAGTTAATAACCTAAAATATTTTTGAGGATACGAACTGATATTAAAAATATACTCTACATGGCTTATATTTTCACATATATCAAATTCTCTCTCTCTCTCTAGCTGAAAATAAGCTAAAAACTTCAAAAAGTAATTTTTAAAATAAGTAACTTTTAGTTCATAAGTTTAATTGAGATAACTTCTCAGCCAAATATCACCTCACATAAGTTCAATTCAAACCGTATATAAGTCCGATTGGACTCTTCAAAAGATACGCCAAACATGCACTTTATATTCAACGACAACGTGGACGGAAGTGTCAGTAGAAATGAACATGTATTCAACTTTGAATTGTTTAAGGTTAGAAAATCAGGAGAACGCGTTAATAACCTTCCTGGCAATCACATCGCTTTCTACTTACCTGTGAGTGTGATCCATGCATGGGTTGTCTTAGGTCAAGTTTCTAGAATTAATGATTCAATCATTATTGTTTTTTGTAATTCCAATAATTGAGTGAATTATCACTTTCGTTCTATTTATAAGTTCATTTTGACCAAATCACACATATTAAAGAGAGGTAGTTAGCTCAATGATTACCGCATAAATATTCAATTTTACCCTCATTTATGAATGAGTACATTTCAACTCTTTCTTCTCTCTCTATTTTCATTGGTACAATTATATGAGCAAAATTGTCACAATATCATTTATTTAGTCAAAAGGAACTTATAAATAAGACCAAATTTTTTAGACAGAAGAGACTTATAAATAAGATTAGAGTGGTAATTAAATACCTGCATATAAATAAAAAATGAATTTAAAATAGGTAAAAGAGGTTTATCAAATCAGAGACTTTTAGACAAAGGAGCTTCACAGCGCGATATCCGCCGGATCATTACTGTTGCTCCGAGTTAAAATCTCCAGTCTTGACTCCTGAGTTGCATAAATTGATGCCGCCGTATTATAAAAGACATTATTATATATTTGGGTTAAGTATCAATTTTGCTCTGAAGTATACGTTCAGGACGTTACGGTTTTTAACGGATGGGCAATATTGCTACGTTTTGATACTTCAGGGACAACATTACTACGTTTTGATACTTCAGGGGCAAAATTGCTTCTGAGTGCATACTTCAGGAAAAAAATTGGTACTTAACCCTATATATTTTGTTATTTATAGAGACTGTTATAGACTTTTTTATTCCCCATTTTCAAATGACACCCCAACTCTTGGTGTAACTTGATTTTTAAATTCTTAGTTCAGTTCTGGCTGATCTCCTTGGTCAAGGAAAGTGAAAATTAAATTAATTATTCAACTGGTCGAGACAATTGTTCATGGGTCATTGCTGTCCAACTGTGGATAAACCAAGGTTAATAATGATGATTAGAATATACAAAATATTCGTATATAACTTTAAAAATATTAATAATTAAATAAAAAGGTATTACATAATAACCCAACAAAATAGAATTACAAAAGCACAATTTTTAATAAAAAGAAGTGATTTAATTTGAGTAAGAGAGATTGACTCATGGGCTCACTCAAGGGCGGACCCATGTATAAGAGAAGGGGGCAAATGCCTACCCTTGAATTGGAGATTTTTTTATAAATAAATTAGGGTGAAGGAGCAATTTTGCCAACCGACTATTAAGCCAAGAGCGCTGGGCACAAATAACTTTTAAAGGGACCAAAAAGGCCAACAAACAATTAAATGGGTGAAAAACGCACAATTCCGTCCATGAACATCTAACACCGTTTAAATGCAATCGGGTGAATGAGCAATTTTGCCAACCGACTATTAGGCCGGGAGCGCTGGCACAAATAACTTTTAAAGGGACCAAAAAGGCCAACAATCAATTAATTAAATGAGTGAAAAACGCACAATTCCGTCCATGAACATCTAACACCGTTTAAAGGCAATCCCATGTGGCATTTGACTGTCCAGCTGGTCCCTTCTTTTTGGTCAAAAGCCGGTGGCTTTTTGTTTTTTGTTTTGGTGGAGAATCCCCAATCTGCATCAGGCACAAATGTCGGCAACTTCACCGTCGCCTTCGCCTTCAAATCCTTCGCGTTCACAACTGAGCTCGACTTCCATGTCTCTCATCATGCACGAATGCCACAATGTAACCCTCATCTTCTTCTCTATCTTTGCCTTTAGCCGTGCATGAATATTACATTGTTCGCCAAAATCTATGAATTCATCCGTTCCCAAAGTACGTAAAGACATATAATAACAATAGAAACATTGACACGAAGGAAATGAAAACGAATCAGTTCAACGAAAAAAAACCAAAAAAAACTTCCTATATCTAAACATATCCTCAGCCATGATAGATTCAAGAGGGGGTGGAGGTTGAGCAACCCAATCTTATGAGTGCTTCCCCTTCGAAGCTGCATCCCGCATGTGCAAAACCACAGTGAAATAACGAACTTGGTATCAATTTTAACCATAACCTTCCCAGATTCATCGAGACGGATAAACAACTCAATCTCGGTGCTTCCCTTTGAAGACTACTTGCTGGTTCGGTATGACCACAAAATTCTCCGTGATTGTGAAGTCGTACATCATTGTCGGAGCCGGTAAGGGGATTTCAACATCGGCTTGGAAGTAAATACTTTGGAAGCTTTGGTTTGGTTATTTCTTCGTTTGCCCCCAAAAACAAAAAAAAAAAAAAAAAAAGCCACCGGCTTTTGAGCAAAAAGAAGGGACAATTGGACCGTCAAATGCCACATGAGATTGCCTTTAAACGGTGTTAGATGTTCATGAACTAATTGTGCGTTTTCACCCATTTAATTGTTTGTTGGCCTTTTTAGTCCCTTTAAAAGTTATTTGTGCCCAGCGCTCCTGACCTAATAGTCGGTTGGCAAAATTGCTCCTTCACCCGATTGCCTTTAAACGGTGTTAGATGTTCATGGACAGAATTGTGCGTTTTTCACCCATTTAATTGTTTGTTGGTCTTTTTGGTCCCTTTAAAAGTTATTTGTGCCCAGCGCTCTTGGCCTAATAGTCGGTTGGCAAAATTGCTCCTTCACCCAATAAATTAATACATACTTGAATGATTGTCCACCCTTAATACATCAAAATTGCACTTTGTAATCAGATTAGGGATGGATGATTATATTAAAAAAAATGTATTTGATAGCATTAATAATAAGACAATTATGATGAAATTCCAAAAAATAAGATTTAGAAGGATGACATTGTAAATATTTTTATTGTAATATACTTTTGTTATTAAAATATATGTACTTGAACTTATTGAGTGTCCATTCTTCATTGTAATTTATATAGCTTCATTTATAACAACACGTAGTTTTACTTTTCTAAATGACATATTTGTAAAATAATTGTCTCTCTTATTACATCATCAATATTCACTTGATTTCATGAATATTTTTTTGATATTCTTTTCTTTTCTTGTTTATTTTATTTTATTTTATTAATATATTTAAAATTTTCCTTAAAAAAAAATTACACTTCATTAATTTTCTAGCTGCGACACCCGACTCACTAGTCAAATTATGCCTTACCACAATATTAACATCAGAGAATATGAGCAATTAAATTAATCGGCTCCAAGACCCTCTCATGCTTGTTGTTAGGAGCAGTGGCGGAGCTTGGCATTAAAATTTGGGGGGGCCAAATAGTGGTAGGGGGATTCGGGGGCAGCGCCCCCGAAAAATTTTTTTTAAAGGAAAGTTTTATATTCATTAAAAATGAAAGAATATAAATAAGAAAATAAAATAATATAAAAAAATACACCACAAACATTAGAAGGTTTTTAATTTATGTGATTGTGAATCTTTGGTTCAACCATGACTTCATGTAATTGAACACCACAACATTGGAAGGCAAGAGGTGAGGTTTAGAATGAAAAATCAACAAACTTCATCTACAGTGTAGTGTAAAATGGGTGAAAGCATACTAAAGAATACACCACAAAAGTAAATTTCACCGATAAGCTAAAAATTTCTGTAATTAGAATGAAATATAGAAAAAAATGACAATATTAACATAAATTATATAAGACCCCACATGGAATACAACTTGAATTATAAGCCCCAAAGATATAAAAAGAGGGGGGATTTGGGGGGGCCAAAAATTTAATTTTACATTATATTAAATTTTTTATAAGAAAATTTCTAAACATTTTTTTTTTTTTGGGGGCCATGGCCCCCACTTGTCCTAAGGAAGATCCGCCCCTGGAGTGTGACGGAACTGTGACCCATCCTGAAGGTCATCTCTTGTCGTGTCCCATCCTAAATCTCCGTCCATCCTGGTTTCCTCAGCATTACATAGGATTCAATTTTGATGCTTATTCTTTGGATAGACATCACTATTTACCTATCTCATTTGGATGATTAAGAATTTTTTTTTTTTTAAGAAAATTTATTTTAATGAATAAAAAATCTAAAATAAAAATAATCTCTTAACTAATATTTTTTATATTTAAAAATCACTAATTTAAAAAAGTTAAATCTAGACGATTCAAATGAGATAGACACCAAAATGAGTTCTACATTACATAAGTATATAAGTATGTTTATGCAAATCGAGTTAGAATTGGCTTTAGGAAGAGAAAATAGGTTGGGAGTAATTGAGTGAGGCTCTACATGAGATGGAATAATAATAATACATGCATTGTCATTTGCTGACGTGGCGCCAGCTTCCCAGAAATGATGATGCATTTGAAGGAAAAGAAGCAATCAGATTCTTGTACCGAACACAAGATCATCGAACCCGTACTGTTTGACCAAACTGAACCCTCGCTCACATCTAAACACAATTACTCACTTCATTTTCACACGTGTCTTGAGTTACTTACCGGGTACGAGGCGTGTACCATTCTCTTTATATAATCAACCTTCCACAATTATTTTCTCTCATCTCTCTCCTCTCAGTTCACAGCC
The DNA here is from genome assembly GCA_025563575.1 of Acacia pycnantha. NCBI lineage: Eukaryota > Viridiplantae > Streptophyta > Magnoliopsida > Fabales > Fabaceae > Acacia > Acacia pycnantha. Next base: position 41,010 of record JAMWYP010000302.1, on the reverse strand, counting down.
TTCTTCCTCTTTATCTTCTTCAACGACTCTCTTCCTTCTTTCTTGGGGATCTAGTGACCTACCTTGTCACATCACTGGCTTACGAGTCGCCGGCGACGAACAACGTAACTTAGTATCAGAATCAGATAATGGAAGCTGAATTTGTAAGCAACCGGCCCAATTACTCATCAGCTAATAACGAATTTGATTATTATCAGGGGATGGAGGATACTACATTGTTTGAGCAGTTACCGATGGATTATTTTGATGGTCTTGATTTCCATTCCTTGGTTTCCGATTCCTCTAATCACCAGAGTCCTGAGTCAATTATTATTGCGCCACCACAAACTCCAACACCAGATAAGTCTGCGACTACTTCCAGACTTATTTCTTTTGAGCAATCCAATAATAATAACAATGCGCACCAATTTTACAATAATCTGGGTTCCAATGTCAAGCTCGAAACCCCGAAGGAAGAAACCGTATTCAATTTTCAGTCTTTAAGCCGTCAAGGTGCATACTTTGAAGACATAAATAAGAGACTGACGGCGACGAACAAGGCCGACACCGCCGTGACCAGAAATCCACTCCAAGCTCAAGATCACGTCTTGGCCGAAAGAAGACGAAGGGAAAAGCTGAACCAGAAGTTCATTGCTCTCTCCTCCATCATTCCGGGCCGCAAGAAGGTAACTTTGTTGTTTTTTTTTCTTTCTAAATTAATCATACAAATATTCGCATAACTCATCTATACGGTTAAATTCATTTTAGATGGTTCTGATTTAATTTAATTTTTATATTTTAAATAAATTTTTATTTCAATATATGTAAAATTTAAAATAAGGATAATATTATAACTATCACTTTTCGTAAAAATAATTTTATTATTTAAAAAATTAAAGATGTTAAATTTAGATAGTTCAATTTAAATTTAAACTGTTAAAACATCGTGATAAGAAAATAGGTGGTGATCGTTACAATGAGCCTAATATGACCCACATTTTAATTTAATGTTTTTTTGGGTGCAGATGGACAAGGCATCAGTGTTGGGAGATGCTATAGAGTATATAAAACAACTGAAGGAACGCCAGAAGGTTCTGGAAGAACAAGTGGCCGTGAAAAGAAAGGAATCAGTGAGAAGATGTATTCTCTTCTCCGGCGACAATGACAAGTCGCCGTCCGGTGAAGTTTCCCAGCAGGCATTGGCAGAAATGGAAGCCAAGGTTTTGGGTAAAGAAGTACTCATCAGAATCCAATGCGAGCAACAAATTGGGTGTGAGGCTAAAATACTTCGAGAATTAGGAAACCTTCGTCTCACAGTTAAAAGCAGTAGCATCTTGCCATTTGGTGAAAGCACTCAATATATAACTATCATATCTGAGGTAATTATATTAATTTAATCATGTCTTAATCAAAATGACGCATTGGGTTTCCTTCAAGTTCAGTTATGTTGATTTTGAACTTCTTTTTGTTTTTTGTTTAGAAGATGGAGAAGGAGAACAGTATGACAGCAAATGACTTGGTGACAAGTCTGAGGAAGGCATTGACATTATTCGAATAGATTGTTAATTACGTTAGGAGATTGTAAACCCACTATATATAGATTATTCAAATCTTCAGTTGTTAGTGGAATTAGTAGATGCTTTGACTTTTCAATCTGAGTATCTCTTCCTTCCTTCTTTCCCGTTGTGAAAAGAAGAAAATTAAGGTTCTTGTTTGGTGCACAAGTTTCCTTTATTTTCGGTTTTATTTATTAATTAATTGGGTTTTCTAGGCCTACTTAGCTTGACGTCGCATATATTCCACGTATACAATAATTTTAATTAATACTCCCTCCTTTGTTGATGGATTATTATATCTATGGATTTGACACTTAATTTGGCATCAAGCCAACCCGGCTTGAGAATTAGATTGTGACATTAATTTCTTTTGTTTTTTGGTAAAAGATTGTGACAATAATTTTACATGGTCTTTATAAAATTTAATTACTACACCCTTTGATCTTTATTATAAAGCACCAACTAACAATTCTCATAAACCAATAAAAACAATTAAATTCAATAAAGTTGTCTTAAAATTTAAGTAATTTCTAATATTACCCTACTAATTGCACTAAATTCTAATACCATATTAATTATTACTCTCACCCACTACCATTATTAATTAGGGGCACGCATATATGGAACAAATAATTAATGCTCCTTGGGAACAGGCAAGTGCCTTATAAAAAGGACTAAATACACTTGCTAGTTGATGCCTTATAATAAAGATCAAATGGAGTATTTACTAGTCATCACTCTCCTGGGATCCGTGTTTCCAAAACTGCAAATCAATTTTTTTGATCAATACAAATCTGTATGCACTCATATCTTATGTCATATACTTAAATTTATTAGCGTCCCCTGGCCAACAATATTTGTGTGATAATAAGAATTAATTTAATTAGAAATTGACCCACATGCGGTTAATTAGATGTTAAAGTCTTAATTTGTCGCAATTATATACATTTACCCTGTGGTTGGGTGGAGAGAAAATTAAGGGGGAAGAATGCTAAGAAAAAAAACTCCCAAAAATAATACTCACTCCGGTTCCTAATGTAAGACATATTTACCTAATTTAATTATATTAAGGAAGCTAGTTAAATTAGTTAATATAATATGTTTTTTTCTAAAATATCATAATCATCTTCCTCATTTTCCTCCATCTCTTTCTTATTGATTATTGTTGAAGGAACATCAATTACAGTAAAATAATAAGAGTGATAAATATGAGAAATATATATTACATCTAGCTAGGATCAAAATCAACTCCTCAATTAGGTCATAAATTAAAGAACAGAGATAGTAAAATTTGTTTTACTATTTTTAGAAGTTTCATTCCTATTATTTTCCCCCTATTTTCTCCTCATTTTCACTCGAGTGAGAGTTCTTTGAGGCATTGTTCCTAATTAAGATAAAAAAACTGGAGAGAATTAAACTGATGGAAGGTCTTTATTAAAAAAATTTTATTGATCAAAATGACCTAATTTGAATTACCAGTTCTTTTGGTGTATACAATCCACAAGAGTATTGGTATGTGTAAAAACCTGTCAATTTTTATTACCAATAATTTTTTTGGTAGGCACATATATCCTCCTATTGAAGATAATTTTTTTTCAAAGTATTGTCAACACTAAATGTAGGTGTATCTATTAGTGGGGATTCAAACTTTGATTCACCATGTTGTGAAATACCTATCCTCTCCACTAGACCTAACCTCATTGGTTGATCAATAAAAATCTTAACTAGGACGTTTCACCCATTTTTCAAACATTACTACAAAAGGAGGTATTACTCCCGTAAAGGACGTCCTTAAAAAAGGAAGTAAAAAATGAACGCGGTCACATTCTTGTAATTATATTCTTGAATTCTGAACTTTCGGCATCCCAAAATATATGTGATTTACTGGTTATATGTGATTTTTGGCGTCCCAAATTATTTTTGGGACACCAAAGTATGCATTTTATGCGCTTCTCAAAAGACGCCCCTAAAAAAGGAACGTTAATATAATTGGGTTAAATTTAGGACGTTAAAACGTTTTTTTTAGTAGTGAAAAGAAAAGGTGGTCAATAAAATGGAAATAAGAATGAGTCAAAATCTTGGAATAATAATTTCGGAAAAGAAAAGAACTTGCATATACACCCAGAAAATGGGAGAACGCGGGCCAAGATCAACCCAGAAACCGACAAAAATGGAACCTTAACGCTCTATCATCCACCTTTCAATCTATTTTCAGGTCATTCACACTATATTGTCTTCTGTAGTATTCTCGTTCATGACTCTTCCACGGTTCTCACATTTCATTTTCATTAATCCACGCCCATTATTTTAATTTGTAGACATGAGTAGACCCTTTGAGTCAACCGTTACAATGGTCGGTGTTCTTGTATTATATTTTTCCTTGAATATATAGAAGCTTTCTTTGATGTCGAAAAGTTCAGATGAGTTAGAATCAGGAAGGCTCACAAGAGTGGAATGCCTCAAAGCTTAAAAGAGCAGTTACGGAAATAGACTTTTTTGTTTTCGTTATGCAGTACGCAGTCTCGTTTTTGTCGTTATTATTCGTACGTAATATATATAATAGATTGACATTTCTTGCATGGTTGGTACGACGATATCCTTTTACTCTTGTTTTCCGACCATCTTTTAATACGTCAAAGAGTTGCACTCCAAGTTTGAAGATGGGATACATTCATCACTTTGTGTGTTCAACGTACGTACACGATATTTCAAACTAGCTAGTTGCCCTTTCAAACTTGAAACTTCATTTTTTAAAGTATTAAGGTGCAAAATTACGTAGGAACTTTTAAGCAAAGTGCACTCACCCCTAATACTATATTTTTTTTAGGGACAAAAATAATTAAGAACTTTGAAAATTGAGGCAAAAACTCACACTTTCGTTAATTTGACTAAAAATGCTGACATAGATGATGAGTTAGCTAATTTTAAACTTAATTGGCAGTTTGATAGGAAAAAGAAAAACACCAATAATCTCAGCTCTGTTTTTTTCCCCTCATGAGACCCCTGTGCTTATTCTCCTAATTAACACAGAAAGCTTCTGAATTGACTCTTAGATTACCAAAGAAATCAAAACCCATAACCATCAGGAACACATCAACAATCAACATACTCAACAATCAAAATGCAAAAAGGAAAATCAAACTAAAAACTATCAATAAGAAGACAGAATCAACTCATATATACAAAATAATGTAATCAAAACAAAAATATTATCAAATCTCCACAAATATCTGTGTGTCATTAAAAAAGCTTTAAAAAAAAAACCAGAAGCTTCAAATACAGAAGCAATGTCACCAATCTCTTCTTCCCGATTAAGTTCAATCATCTCCTCAAACTCGCCATAGATTCATTTAAGCAGGGGAGTCAAGAAAAAAAAAAAAAAGGCAAAGTTTTGCAATTTCATGGCAGAAAACAAACTAGAATTTCGAAAATGGCTTTATACCTCAGAAACCTAGTGAATCGTTCTGAAAATCAGCAACAAGACAATTATAGCTTCAAGGAGACTATGATCGGAGATTCGAGGACATCACCAAAAACGGAGGCAGCATTCAATGCTCAACTCCTCTAGGAGTGTTCAATGGCGAGTGGTACGGTCAAACTAACGGAAGTGTGATGTTTGTCCTAATTTTTAAAGTTCATAGTTACTTTTGTTCTTTAAAAAAATATTGGTGTTGGCGCACTTTGCGTAAATTCTCATATGCATTTTTGTGCCTTAACCTTTTCTAAATCTTCATCTGTGTGTATTAATTCAAGTTGATAGTTACAATATTCAGCTGAGCGTGTTTTACTTTCTTCTTCCCATTTTTTTGGCCAATTGCTTTCTTTCTTTTTAACTGTACAACCTTTAACCACTACGTCCCACATGCAAGTACCTTCTCCGTTTTGTTTTTAATTCTAAAAGTTGCATGTACTTCTTCACGATATTCAGTTTTCTTTATGTTTAACTAATCATTTGGTGGGATCCGTTGAATTACATCAGGTTTCAATTAGGAATAAACTCTCTTAACATAAATTTTTAATCTTCACTTCTACTAGCAGCGTAACTAACCATAAATTTCAAATCGACAGCTTATTTGAATTAGCATTTGAAAAATATATTCATGCAAGATGAGTTTTGTTGAAAAAATGGCTTCTACGTACCGCCAATCCAAATAGCACAGAATTGAACTTCTTAATTAATACACTAATTTTAGTATAATAAGTCCTGTACTGGTGTTGAAGATTATGATAAGTCGAGTTTTTTCTGTTATTGTCTTCTTTTTTTCTTTTTTTGTTACTATCTGATTCTAACATTATCAAGTCAAATTTAAGCATGATCGGGTCTAGTTGTGGCCATTGTAATGTGACCTAATTAATGTTTGAATTTGCTTATATTAAGTGATTTTGCATCATATGAAGTAAACATGTGAAAAAAATTAGTTCATATGATATGAAAAAAAAAAATACTTAAGAAAAACTTACCAAACCCCAAAGAAGCATTCTAGAAACAATTATAGTTTTCTCCATAAATTGAGAAGCGCATTGTTACTTTGCTGACAAGGCATTCAATTGTTTTGAATAATTCAAATTCCAATATTTCAAGAATTAGCTCAAGCAATTAACAAAATGGGAGTCATTATATTATGAATTTTTTTTACAAATCAAAGGCATTAAGAGAATATATTAACTATGAACTATATATGAATCAAAAAATAATTCTATATGATAAAAAAGTTGGTGAGAAATCCCTATTTAAAAACTTTATTAATTAGAATGACACGAATTCGAGTATTAGTGTTTTCTTTGTATGAAATCATGCTGAATATTAGTATTTCGTGTGTAAAAACATAGCAAGTATTCGTGACCAATAAAAATTTTAAAAAATTTTAAATAAGAACTTTTCACCGATTTTTTCTAAAAAATATAAACCATCCAAATTTAATTATAATATAGACAACACACACGATCTGGTCCTTTTTTTTTGGTTGCCCATCCGATATCCAGAGCTTCGCTCTGACTAATTTAAATCCGACCCGAGTCGCACACCTAACTATAGTGGATGAGTCTTCCAGTAGGGCTTTTCTGCATTCACAAAGTAAGTCCTTCTTCAACACCCGGCCATACATAATGTCTATTTGGCATGGCTAGAAGTCAAAAAAAAAAAAAAAACCCCAACAAATGTGAGTAAAATTGACATTAGGGATAGCTTCGGTGGATGATGGGTTTCTCCAAAAAAAAGTGACTTTTTTCAGAAGTCACCTTTTTCTAGTTTCTAGCATTTTTGGAGAATAATGTTAGAGATGAGTAATCTAATAAGTAATGTATGTACTATTAAATATACATTTGTATGCATTCTAATTTATCCATTATGATATATTTAATTAAGTACTTTAGAGTTTTGTAATTTTCTTAATCATAATTTAATTTTAATTTATACACACTCACATGTATATATACATATGTATGTATATACATGTATGTATATATGTATATGTGTGTGTAGTATTCAATAAGATTTATGTCATTTGTAGTCATTTTCCATCTCAAATAATTATCCAAACAATAGCTCATTCAGAAAAAAAATTATTTCTACCACCGCTATCTCAAACACAAATCACATCTACAATCTAACTTTTATCCTATTTTCAGTTTGCAAAAGCTTATATACAAAAGTTACTTCTACTGTTATCCTAAATGGGTCATAGTCAATAGCAACGCGTGAGACTATGGAAGATTTTCCGTAGCCATTGGTCAAATGTTCGTACGGCTTCCTTTTGAAATTTTGTGATGCTGATCGATTTTCGTCAAGAAATAAATACGGTATCGATATATATTATTCGACCCAAGATATATAAGGATAGATGGCCGTACGATTCATATTGATTGAATACGATATGAAGAACTCACATTCAACCATCAAAAGCGAGTGCAACACAACAAATCAATGAGGTTGACTTACACGTTATTGCCTTTATACATATAAACGTATTTACTAGCTAGTAACGTGTGTGTGTGATATACATACATATACAGATATAAAACCGGCCAACTATCTAGAATGTTACGATTTGGAGCTTTTCATTTTTCAAAAAAAAAAATAATAATAATAATAATCATACATCACTAATCTACCTACCGATTGAACTGGTCCCCAACATTTTAGGGGCAGCCAAACCACTCTTGTAAAGTGATACTCCCCCATCCTAATTATAAAATCAAGTTGACTTTTATAGAGAAATTAAGAAAACTAATTAAATTACTTTAGAGTATTTTTATTTTTATTTTTTCTCCAAACTAATTAGTTTGACTAATAAATTAATATTTAATATAAAGATACACAATATATGATATGATTAAATAACTTATTTAGCTTCCTTAATCTCTCAACAACAAAAAAAGTTAACCCGATCTTATAATTAGAACCGAAAGTAGTATATACTCCCTCCGGTCCTAATTATAAGAGCATTTTTATAGTGCAATGTGCTCTACAAAAGTGATACTGTAATTAGGACCGGAAGTAGTATATTAAAGAACCCTATATATCCTTTGGCCAACATATACAACCCCATATCGTTAGTATCTATTGATTAATATTAGTTACCCATGTAAATTCTCCATTACTATAGCTGCAAAGATTGCTATAACATATACTCCTCTCTGCTCTTTTTTATAAAAAGTTCATTCTAGAATGTTTCTTATATATATTGCTTTAGAAATTGTCGGAATCATTCATGCTTATTTTACTGATCAAAATGTAGTCCTGAACGTCCATCAATTTATTGATTTTCAATGAACAAGGAGAATTTTTAGAGTAAAAAAAAAAATTCCAAATTGGAAAGTGAAGACATTTTTAACGAGGTTAATCAACTTTAATGAAATTTCTCAATATGTGTGACGTGGTTAATAAACCCTTGTTCAAAAAGACCATACGGTTCATGCATAAAAAGTGCCTTCTTTCTTTCTTTTTTCGACTTGAAAGGTGTCTTTTGTTTAATTCAGGTTGTTGCGGTGGCCCTCCTTCCTTTATGCCACGTTCATGGGCGGGCGTTCCACTTTGGCGGTCGGTTGGCTCCATGCACTTTCGTTTTCACCCTTTCACAATCAATCTTTTTTTTTCCCAACTTGTAAAGTGGTTGGACACTCTTATTAAAAGGAGAGTTTTAATCTTGAAGTTGGTTAAGACATTGGAGGAGACATCCTAACTCTTAAATGCTTAAGTAAACGTTGAGGGTAATAGACGACTCGTTCTGCCCAACATTATTATCACTTAGTTGGAAGAGAGATTTTGCCCTGCCCTAAGGTTGTGAGTGAGTCCAACTCATTTCCTAAAATTTTTATAGCAAAAAAAACTTAATTTTTTTATAATAATATTTTTACAAAAATTAAATATATTAAAAGGAGGAAAATTTAAAAATTAACTAATCTAAAGGGGAATTTAATTCCATACAACCTTTGCAACTAAGGCCCGACAAACAAACGACCACACATCTAATAAAAAGGAGCTTGTCAATCCCTTTTTCTTTTTGTTAAAGCATCCCCTACTTTTTTTTCTTTCTTTTTTCTAAATTACAAGATATGGCATTACTAGTCTAAGTTACAAGCGTGATCAAATTTACAACTTCCCACTTATAAAGGAACATCCATATCATTAAAGTACAAGATCTTTGGTAAAGCATAAGCTGGAGACATAATGCACTTGCAATTCCCATTACAACCTCATCATACGTACCTTGGATCTATAAGAACATTAAGTTACAAGAATTCCTTATTTGGTTTGTCAACAGAGATAAGAATAAATGTAGTAGAATATTTGTGTGTAATATAGTAGTTGTATCTGTAGAGCCAGGATGTTATTTATAGTAGGGTTAGCAACCCTAGAATGTACAGGACGCTTACAGCTATATGAGAACATAGCTACAGATAATATTACAAAGCTAGACTCTGGACTGTAATATAATGGGCTCACTAATGTAACAACTTAGGCCCAGTGTGTATATTGGGCTTTGTCTTTACAGCCCTTCTCAAACGAGACATTAGGGATCGGACAATGCCGAGTTTGTCCCTGAAGCTCCAGAACTTTGATTGAGACAGTGCTTTAGTGAATAGATCAACAATTTGCTCAGAAGATGGTATGTATTTGACCGACAGCTATCTTCCAAGGACTCTATCTCTGATATAGTGAACGTCGAGCTCTATGTGTTTAGGTCTGGCATGAAAGACGGGATTGGAAGCTAAGGCAGCGGAACTTAGGTTATCACACCACACAATCGAAGGTTCCTTGAGGTGGAGGCTGATTTCTTGCATAAACGACTAAATCCAAGCAAGTTCAGATGAAATATCATAAAGGGAGCGATATTCTGATTCTGCACTGGATTTCGACACTACTCGTTGCTTTCTAGCCGACCACGATATCGAGAGAATCACCGAGGTACACACAAATGACCACCCATCGACCTTCTATCGTCTGGGCATACAGCCCAATCTGCATCAGAAAATCCTTATAAGGTAAGGTGATTACTTGGTTTAATGTGTAGAGCTAGATATGTCGTTCCTTTCAAATATCTGAGTAGTCATTTCAGAGCTTGCCAATGAACGTTTGTCAGACAACTTAGAAACTGACTCAATTTGTTTACGGCGAACATGATGTTTGTTTGAGTGTTGGTCAAATATTGTAGGGCGCAAATGATTTTTCTGTAGCTTGTAGGATCATTTATGAGTGTGCCTTTATCTTTAGAAAGGTGTCTGTTTACCACCATAGGCGTAGGGATAGGAGAAGAGTTGTGCATACCGGATTTCCTCAAAACCACTATGTATGTAGGCCTCTTGCTTTAAGTATAATCCTGTTTCATTTCTATATGCTTCAATTCCCAAAAATGACGCAATTGTCCTAGGTCTTTTAGAGCAAACTGGTTGTTTAACAAACAAGTTTATCATTTCCACTGAATTTCCAGTCACAATGATGTCATCCACATACACTAGAACAAACATGACACATTCTTTAAATCTGAGAAAGAATAGGGACGAGTCAGACCTTGAATGTAAGAATCCCCAGCCTTGTAAGGTAGACTTTAGTTTTTCAAACCATGATCTTGGCGCTTGCTTGAGGCCATATAAAGCCTTAGTTAGAAGACAGACATGGTTAGGGAATTTTGAATTCACAAAACCTTCAGGTTGCTTCATGAGTATTGTTTCTTCTAACTCACCATTAAGGAAGGCATTATTTATATCCATCTGTCTAATTTGCCAATTAAATGTCACAGCGAGATTGAGAACAAACCAAAGTGTAGAGGCTTTCAGTACAGGACTGAAAGTTTCATCAAAATCAATACTTGGATTCTGCTGAAAGCCTTTGGCTACAAGTCTAGCTTTGTGTTTTTGAAATGTGCCATCAGCATTAAACTTCTTCTTTAGTACCCATTTGCAGTCAATTAGATTGCCTTGACCATTGTAGGGTATTAATTTCCATGTTCTATTGTTGATTAATGCATCAAACTCTTCTTGCATAGCTTTTATCCAGTCATCACTTCTTAAGGCTTCTTGTATGGTCTGAGGTACAACATGATCAGCTTCTTGTTCAATATTGGCTACCCCAACATAGGGAGTTTTTGGTTTAGAAACCCCGGGAGAATGCTGAGGCAGTGCCGAGATGGAACATTCTGGAATTGTGTAACATCCCAATTCCAGAGCCATTTTTTTAAATCGAGTCGAGCCTTGGAGCGTAAGAGTAACGATTCCCATTAAAACGATAACCGAGTGTAATACAGTGTTGATACAGCATCCTATTGTTCTCATAGGTAATTACGGAAAACGATAAAGTGACATCTCCGTCTCGAGCTCACTCGTGCTACATGCCCTCCAACCATGAGCCTACTCGTGCAGCTTGCCTCGATCTCCGATCCATGGTCCTCCTGACCCTGAAGCTATAGCTGAGATTCAATTCACCGCATTGAATCTCAGGTAACGGTTAACCTTATGCTCAAATAAAACAGTATAGGGAATGACAGATATTCATGACATAACAACTATGATCAATATAATGACAGTACATAAGCGTAAAGCGATATGTAAGCCCCATAAAGTGCTGCACTATTCACCGGTGCCACGATGTACGGTCGTGTCCTCGGCGCTAGGAAAACTCTAACGGTATTACTACATCTATAACCCGTGTGAACCGCATGTATAATCGGTAACCACGAACGAGTCTCTAACCGTGAATGTATCTCGGTGACTCCTAACAGAATCTCTATCCGTGAATGTACCTATCACATATATGTATATGAGCAGCACTAGATTAGTGTTACGACGCGAACGTACCTTCGTTGACGACGTTAGGTTCTTCGCGTAAAACGTACTTTTTACGAAAACGTGGAAACGTCCAACAGCGCACTTCGGCGTAACGGCAACAAATCAGAGTTTCTGATATCCTATAAGAGTAATATCACTTGCATTAGTGATTTGGCATTATAACTGGCATTTTAGGTAAAAATTACCATTTTGCCCCTATACCCCTAATTGGCGGAATTTCGCCAGCACTTCGTTACTCTGACTAATTTTCTTCCCAAAATTTCGCCAGAACTTCGACGCCATTTTGATTTTCGAAAATAAAGACTAAAATAGACCTCCCATATGATATCCAATCATACTTGAAAAATTAAAGGCTATTCTAGCATTACAACCCCTACTTTTGAAAGAACTACAAAAGCTTCAACTTTTCGGAGACTCGATCCCTACTATTTTTTTACCTCTTCAGGCATATTTTTCAATGCAATGAGGCCTAAAAACAAGAATAGGAATTTCATCCCCTACTTCCTAAATCTAACCAACAATTCTACCAACTACCGAACTAAAAACTAGAACTTAAAAGCTAAAGACCGAAAGACTTACCCATTGAAGACTTTCTTCACAATTTTTCCAGAGCTTCTCTCTCTTCTTTCTCCCTCTAGGATTTCGGCCTTAGCTCTCAAAATGGATGTGAGAAATGCAAGAGCACTACATGCCTATTTATAGAAAAACTCAAGGGTATTTTGGTAATTTCACAACTCCTTCTCTTTGAATATAAACCATGGAAAATTATGGTTTTGTTGGATGATTCTTGGCCATGGAAAGCCTCCAAAACGTGCAGCTCCCTTCCATGAGTCACCATGCCATTTTTTTGCTTTTTGCCGTCACTGATAGAATTTTTCCGATCGGTGTCCGATTCGCGTGATTTCGGAGAAATCTCAAACTTCGAATTCATAACTCAAAGATCTTCTCTTCCTCATCAATAATATCTAATTTAACTTAGATTTTGGTCTCTTACAGGGTTCCAACAGTCCAGTTGAAGTTTTCTCAAAAAACGTGTCCGAACGTGTCCGGTTTCAGAACGCATTTCTAGAATCATCAACTTCTTCAGAAAAATTCACTGATTCCAAATATGTTCAGATAAATTCAAACTCATCCCTAGATGTTGAGTTAGAATTTATTTTCTTCAAATCCAAAAATATGCCTATATGCATTTTTCTCTATTTTGTTTTATTAGGAAAATGCACAAACGGCTTGAAATTTACTTCGCAAGAGTCTAATGGAAGATAAAATTCCACCGATCAATATTCTACCCCGACTTTGGAAATCCCATTCGTAGATCTCCGGATAGGATCCGTTTCCTAATTTCTAAATTACTATTCATCATTTTTACTTTAATTAATTATATTATTAAAATATTTGCAAGTTGCACAAATTATTTTTCATTTCTTTTTTTTTTCTTTTTTTTTCTGCCATTTTTTTTATTTCGTTTTTTTTATTTGATTAATTATTTAATTAATTATTTAATTAATTAAATAATTATTTTTACATAATTTTTACAAAATTTTCCTATTGGTCTATTCTTGCATTTAGGCTTAAAAATACCTAAACTCATCCATTTTTCTCAAAAATCTCCCATTAATTAGTAATTACATTCTTACTAATTTTAAACCAAAAACCACCATTTTTAGGGTTTTACATAATTATTCATGAATTTCCTTTACTTATGCTTAAGTAATTAGCCCAATATTACTTAATTACTCTTTTATCACTTGTTGATAATTTCCTAAATTACAATACCTCATTACCTTCATATTCTATTATTAACATTAGTATTTTCATGCCTCTTGCATTTTTACAAATTACAAGGGTATTATGGTCATTTCACTTCTTTTTGAGTATTTTCCAACAATTTCTCCAAGTTCATAATTTATCAAATCACAATAATTAGAGATAGCATACTCTCATAATTCAATTAACCATTTCTTGCCTTTTAGGATTTTTCACAAATTTTCTAAGTCATTACCCTTTCCAGGGGTATTTTGGTCCTTTTGACCCCATAGTTCTTTTTCCTAATTTTCCCTAAGAGATTTTCCCTTGGAAAATAAGCTAATTATTACTTAATATTTGATATCTCATATTCACCTATTTTTTATAGGTATAATTTTACTAAATTATAATCTGATTTTTAGGGTATTACAAATTGAATAGTGCGCTTCTTGAGTTTGTGGACCACTTGATGATGTGGTAGCACTTGATAAAGTGTTCAAAGCTGGTTGAAAGAAAGCTCTGAACAAATTTGTTCCTCAGTACGTTTCTTTTATTGATGAATCCCGTGGAAAAAGGAAACTCTCGTTCATTAAAGACAACATGTTTAGACATATATATTTTCCCTGTAGGATTTAAGCATTTATAGCCCTTATGAGAGTTCTTGTACCCCAAGAACACACATTTGGTAGTTCTAAACTGAAGTTTGTGCTGGTAGTAAGGTCTTAAGCATGGAAAACAAGCTGAACCAAAAACCTTGAGCATGTCATAGTTAGGGTCCTTACTAAACAGGTTTAGTATAAGGTGAAATTCCATGTAGAATAATAGATGGTAACTGATTTATCAATGCTACAGAAGTGTGAAAAGCCTCCCACCAATAGTGAAGAGACATTTTAGCTTGAGCTAGCAAAGTTAGCCCCATCTCAACCATATGTTTGTGCTTCCTTTCAGCCCTGCCATTGTGAGAGGATGTATGAGGGCATGAGTTTCTAAAATGAATCCCGACATCTTGCAAAACCTTGGAAAAACTTCTGTATTCTCCTCCCCAGTCACTCTGTACAGTCTTTATCTTGCTATCAAACTGATTTTCAGTGAAGGTTTTGAACTGAACGAACATACTAAGTGCTTCATTTTTAGTTTTTAGAGGAAAAATCCATGAGAAGCGACTGTAATCATCAAGAAATAGTATATAATAGCGAAATCCATTAAGAGAAGCTATGGGAGCAAGTCCCCACAAGTCAGTGTGAAGTAACTCAAGTGGTTTAGATGCATGTGAATTTGAGGCCTTAAATGGAAGTGAGTGAGACTTTCCAAACTTGTAAGAGTAACAAAATATGGCTTCATTCTTACTAATGTTCATATTACAATCACTAATAATCTGATTTAGCACCACATCACTAGGATGTCCAAGTCTACAGTGTAACAAAAATCTATCATCACTAGGAATCTTAGATGCTGATAAAACAGCTTCTTGAGTAGCAAAAACTAAGTCAGTACTTCTGCTGCCACTACTACCACCTTCTTTAGTCTTAGCGACCTTAAACATGCCACCCTCAGTTGGTGTTCCTAGCAACATTGCCTCCCCGTTTTCTGTTCCTTTACATAAAAGCTATGTTTATTAAACACAACATTTGCACTGTTGTCACTAGCTATTTTGTAAACACTCAACAGATTCTTGTGAATGCTAGGGGAATAGAGAATATTATCCAAATGAATTGTTTTGTCAGGAACATTAGATATTGTAGATAAGCCAATTTTCTCTACATTTATCTTGTTTCCATTGCCAACAATAATATTCATTTTACCTTTGGGATTGTTTAATTTGGCTTGTCAATTCGAGTGACATCATTGGTAACATGACTTGTTGCTCCACTGTCCAGGTACCAGGCATCGTCATTCACACATTCAGGAGAAGCCCAGTAAGCATATCCAAAGCTGTCAGCGTTGGAAGAACCAGAGAAACTCGGCTTCTTGCTGGATTTGACAAAGGATTTGTCAAATTTGTGCCAACAAGTCTCAACAGAGTGACCAAACTTGTCACAAAGCTGACATTTGGGAATTTCACCATCACCATCTCCATGCCTGCCTCGACCAGAGGATCTGCCTTGGGATCGTCGGCCTCACCCATGATAGCCACGAGATCCACGATTGCCACCCCAATTACCATGTGAGTAAGAGTGCTCAGTTTTGGCATAGTTCACAAACTTATTATTACTGCTGATAGACAACTGAGAAATCTTATTAAGTTGTTCCATGCGATTTTCATAGGTCAGAAGAGAGGATTGGAATTCAATCCAGCTTAGTTCATCAACATCTTTGATGAGTTGTACAACAATAGGGTTATACTCTGCATCTAGCCCTGCAAGCACTTGAATGAACAAGTCAGATGAGGAAACTGAGCAACCAGCAAGAGTTAGTTGCTTAGAGATATTTTTCAGTTTAGCTAAATACTCAACCATTTTCATATTTCCTTTCCTTGTAAGTTGGAAATCTGCCTTTAACATTAGTATTCTGGACTTTGTTTGAGCACCAGCCTATTGACGAGCTGCTTCCCAGAGACCAAGGGTGATGAGACAGAGACCATTTGGGATGACACTTTAGGTGCATTGTGTTCAAAAGCCAGCAAAAAGTAGCTGATCTATAGCTACCCAGTCTTCAAATTCTGGGTTCAATTCAGTCTTGTCATTTTCATGAATAAACTGTGGAGGACATGGTTTTGTTCCATTGAGAAAACCTTCTAATTTGTTTCCTTGAGTTTCCTTTTATTATAGGCAAAATATGTAGTTGCCAAACAAGGTAGTTGGTCCCATCCAACTTGATGGGGCACACTGGTGAATATTGTTGGATGGTCCTTTCGTGTAAGCTGCTGCAAATGACAGGAGAACACCATAATCGGACCCACCAGAGGTTGGTGTCGTGGTTGCTAATGAGGAAGAATTGTCAGCCATGGTTTTAATCTAATAGGCTCTGATACCAAAATAAGAATAAATGTAGTAGAATATTTGTGTGTAATATAGTGGCTGTATCTGTAGAGCCAGGATGTTATTTATAGTAGGGTTAGCAACCCTAGAATGTACAGGACGCTTATAGCTGTATGAGAACAATAGCTACAGATAATATTACAAAGCTAGACTCTGGACTGTAATATAATGGGCTCACTAATGTAACAACTTAGTCCCAGTGTGTATATTGGGCTTTATCTTTACAAACAGCATAGCAACCACTTAAAGTTAATCTAATGATGAACATAATAAGTATAGAAAAATTGAAGAGAGAGATTAGTAGAGACATTACTCTCTAAGTTCATATTATTAATTTTTTTTACATTTACACACATTCAAACTCAAGACTTCAAACCTAACCGATTAGAGTCTTTTCCTCTAGGACATATTCACAATCATCAAATATATATAACTAAAAGGAGCAGGGCTGAAACATTATGAGCAAATTTTTTCAGAATTTTGCTTTTTGGGCTTTAGGATGAAAATAAACTGACATGAATTTATTTTAGGCCACTTTAAGCCTTGTTTATATATTTTGTTGGAAATTAATCTTTTTATCATAACCTCGTAATAAGTGACTATAATATTCCTCACACAAAAAAGTGACTACAATCTTGAACCCTTTTTTCTACCATTTCTTTTTCCCACCCAACCCTTTTTTCTACCATTTCATACATTTTAATTACTAAATACTAGGATTAATCTAATAAAAAAATTGAGGCTTTAAATCTAGTGCAAATATTGGATTCAATTTTTTTTTTTCAAGAGAAAAAAGGTTTTGTTGCCAAACCCATGATACTCGTTCCTATGTACACAGGATTAACGGATCTCAATTACTCCAATCCCATATTAGGAATAGCACTAACCAAATCCAATTTGTGATTATCTGACCATGAACTGATCACATTGATACAGACAGAGAACGATGAGGAAGGAGGTGGTGGTGATAGCTTCACTAAGCACAACCTTGGCGGTGGTCGCGGCGGTCGGCTTGATCAACAGGTGGAAGAAGAAGAAAGAGAGACAACATAGACAAACACGAAACCTCGTTCGTAAATTTGCAAGGGAATGTGCCACGCCTGTCAAAACCCTCTGGCTCATCGCCGATGACTTAGTTTCCAACATGAAAGCCTCTCTTTCTTCTTCTTCTTCCTTCTCCATAGAAACCACAACACTTGACATGATCATTTCCTACGCTTCGTCTCTCCCTAATGGGTATATACTTCATCTTCTTCAAATCATGGCTTCCTCTGTGTTTTTGTTATATATTTACTGTTATTAGGTTAAGTTATATATTTGGCATTTGGCAGAGAAGAGGAAGGTTTCTTCTATGGGGTTGACATGAGAGGCACCAACTTTTTGATCCTGTGTGCTCGTCTCAAAGGAAAGAACAGTCATGTCTCTGACTTAGACAGAGAAGAAATCTCCTTCCCTCCTCTTCTATTTGATGCAACTAGACAGGTTATCTTCTTCCTTACAATTTAATTTGGGAAATTTTGGAAGACTTTATTTCATTTCAGTCAACGCCAAGAAAATTTGAAATTTCACTCCATCTCTTGAGTCAAAATAAAATTAAGTTTTGTGAGTGAAAAATAATAATGTTCTTATTTTATTTGTCTTGTAAATAACTTTATTTATCTTATAAATGACAAAAATGTTTTTAACTCTTTCCTGAGTTCTTTCAAATTCTATTTATCTTGTAAATGCATTTATTTGTCTTGTAAATTTCTTATTTATCTCGTAGATAGCCAAAATGTTGTTTTTAACTCCTTGGTTTCTTCTGAATCTTTTTATTTATCTTGTAAATGCTCTTCTGAAAATATAAATAAATGGTATATATCATTATGCTTTTACTTACAAAATTTCATTTCATTTTAACTCAGGATCACAAAGATTTTAGAATTTTTTGGAGGCTGACTGAAATAAACTCTCTTCCATATGGGGTTAAATGAAAATTTCCCATTTAAATTTCCTTATGTGACTGATATATAATGAACTTATATATATATGAACTTTGTGATAGGAAGTGTTTGAGTTTGTGGCTACAGAGATTGTGAAATTTATTTTGACACATCCACATCCTGAGAAGGAAAATTCTAACGCTCCAAAGATACTGGGCTTCACTTTGTCTAACCTGGTCGATCAAGCTGGTACTACTTTAAACCACTGGAAAACATTCGTCGCAGATGACCCAGTTGAGTTTTGTTTCGCCGTTGTTGTTGTATAATCCTCTGATCTTATTTAAAAGTTATTTTCAGTATGTTTCACACAGATTAAAAAAACTTTAAACTTCATTAACTCTTCCCTATTTAATATACACTATGCCCCACGAGAACAAAATCCACTTTGTATGAGAAATTTAATGAGGTGTGTTATAACTTTTAAAAAAAAAAATCTGCTCTATAACGAGGACTAGAGAAGTATGTGCATGAATGCAACAATGAGGCTATATATAATTTGGTGTCCTGGAATTGGAATTAGGTTGGGACGGACATGGTGAATGACTTCAATCAAGCCTTAAAGAACCATGGGATCAACAACATTCAGGTTTTTGCTATGGTAAGCCCTCTCTCTATCTCTTTGATATATGGTTATCTAATTGAGTTAATTAGATTCAAGAATTGTTAGGGATAATTCTCCCAAAGACATTTTCTACATTTCTACATTCACACGGACATGAAGCCAAAGCCCCTTCCACTAAAACCAACCAAACTGTCTCCTGGTAAATAGGTTGAAGATACTGTAGGTGGATTGGCTGGAGGAAGATACTATAGTAGAGACAATGTGGCTGCAGTTACACTTGGAATGAGCACAAATGCCGTTTATGTTGAAGCAGCTCAAGATGTTCCCAGATGGACTCACCAAAATCCTGCTTCAGACGAGCTGGTAATTAATTAGTGACTATTAAATGCTTATTAATTCAAAATTAGGATCTGTTTAACTCTATGAACAGACTGGTTAAAGGATATAGGATTAGTGGTAATGCAGGTAATTAGTACGGAGTGGAGGAACTTTAAGTCCTCTCATCTGCCACTGACACAATTTGATGAGAGTTTAGACGCTGAAAGCTCGAATCCCGGCAGCGAGGTATTATCATCAATTAGCTACTAATTAATTAAGATAGCATTGTGTTCCAATGACTCTGAATATTATTTCTTTTTTCTTTTTGGTATAATAATTATTCACAGATTTTCGCCAAGGTTGTTTCGGGTAAGTACTTGGGAGAAATTGTGAGAAGATTCTTGTTAAATTTGGCTCAGGAAACAGCTCTATTTGGAGATAAAGTACCTCCTAATCTCACGATTCCCTACCGGCTAAGGTATAAGTCTGTCTTGCTAAAACAAGAACAACCCGCTAAATTTCTTTGGGAGAATTTAATTAAGCCCCACTGAAGTCATTTTATCTCAGATAAAGACCAAAAAAATTCTAATATTTCACTGCAATACTAATTAAAGGATAAAAGTGAAATTATGTTTTGATGGAAAATGATCAAAACGCACTTCACTATTATTTTGTTATTGTTTGTTATTAAAATATGCATGTGCCCTTGAAAAGTTTTGTATCAGTTGTTATGATGTGAATTAGGATACGTAAATTTTCATATGCAAACTTATTTTATTGTTTTTAATTGTTACAATATATGTGTATATACTTGTAACAAAAAATGAAGGGCATTTCGACCATTTATCACCAAAAATAATTTCATTTTGATCCTTTACCACTATAATGTAAAATCATAATTTTAGTTATTATTTGAAATAAAGTCACTTCAGTGGGGTTAACTGAAATTCTCCCAAATTTTTCCATTTTTCGGCGTAATTTCATTTGGCATTGTGCAGAGCACCTGATATGGGAGCAGTGCACCAAGACACATCAGAACATCATGAGGTAGTTATGGAAAAACTGAGAGATGTTTTCGGGGTAAGGTCAATTCCTCGTATAATACACACACACACACAATACTTTCCTTTTGTCCTTAATACAAAATCTCATTCATAGTGTGAATTGCATTACGAGATCTTGTATTAAGGACAGGAGTTAGTGCTTTACTGAAACTGGGGAATGAATTAAACAGATAAAAGGTGCGAGTGAGATGGCAAGAGAAGTAGTTGCAGAAGTATGTGACATAGTAACAGAGCGAGCAGCACGTATTGCAGCAGCAGGAATAGTGGCGATAATACAGAAGCTGGAGAGAACACAAAACAGAAGAAGCGTGGTGACAGTGGAAGGTGAACTCTATGAACATTATCGGATCTTCCGAAATTACCTTCACAGTGGTGTCTGGGAAATGCTGGGAAATGATCTCTCCGATAATGTCATTATTCAAACCCCTCATGGAGGTGCTGGCACTGGTACTTTGTTTCTTGCTGCTGCTCAAAACCGCCATTCTTCTTGATTCTTCAAATTTAACAGACATGGCTAACTGTTTTTATTTTCTTTTTGGTAGTGGTTTGAAAATGACTTGAGAGTGTAATTAGGAAATATCGAATTGGTTGTCTTGTCAATTTTTTGTTGTTCTTTGTTTTACTATGCATAGAAATGGATCGAGACTGGCCTAGCTGAGACGTGGTTCTTCCATCATCTTGTTGTGCTTGGATTAGATATATGAACTGAAACCATTTTTGGTTCTAATTATCTATCTGAATCACAGCAAAGTCGGCATTTTTTGTTAGTTTAGTATGGTTATATCAGTTACGTTAGTTTTGCATGCTTGCACAAAATGAAGGTCTCAAACTTGATCACTTTTATTCTAATTCCGTATTCACAAGTCATTTTGGACTTGAGATTAATCTCTTTCGATACTTATAATATAAGGGGGTTTTGTGGGAATGAGTTCACTTACTACCTCAACCAATAGCTTATTTGTTGGTAAGCTGAATCACTTTTTGATGCCAATCTTGTTATTAATATGAAATTTATAACAAATCAATAGCATAACATGGCAACTCGATGAGATATAGGGAAGATATATATCTTTGTAAGTGGGCCAGACTCAGAATTTCTGTAAAGCCCAAATTAACTTTTGGGAAGCCCAATTGATTACATGCTTCGCGAACTGGTTGCACTGAGCTATCCAACACATGAAGGAAAATTGATGGATGTTATTTATATGCATTTATGGATTAAGTTGTAAATTTATCTTAATTTTTTTTTTAGGTTTAATATTACCTGAAATGTTAAAATGAAGCAATATTTCTTACGGAGTTTATCATTAAAAATTCAATGATTGACGTCATTTTTTTAACGTTGAACGTTAATTTTTTAACGGTGAGAGGTAAAATTACGTTTTGAAATTTCTGATGTGACATTGAACTTAAAAAAACTTCTAGAGTAGCGTCACTCCTTAATGAGAACTTCCAAAGTAAACTTACACCCTAACCCTTTATTTAACATTGAGACAATAAAAATTTACAACTAGCTACCACTTTCATTATTATGTAAGGTATACTAGTTTTGAGTACATGTATTTATTTTTATTTTCAGGATTAAACAGCTTCAAAAAAATAAATTTACAACTAGCTACCACTTCATTTTTAGTTATTTTTTATTTAGAAAATGATGATGATGAATGTTTTGTTGTCAAAGTTTAGCTTCAGTTAAAGTATGTCTTAATTTTATATTTAGATATGTATTTTTTTAAAATATCATTAAATATAAGAAATATGAACCTTGAAAATGTGAATTAGGAAGAATATAATATTAGCACGTATGGAATAATATTATGGCATTGGCTTTTGGATCCAAGGAATATGATGAATAGGGATAGTCAGCTTAGCTTAATGATGATGAGTCTAATGAGTATGTTGGGTTCGTCTTTAATCTTTAATTTAACCTAAAAAACGTGAAGTCTGCATTTGATGTAGACATTTTTAAATTTAAATATTTAAAATTGAAATTTATAAAAGTATTTCTTAGTTATTCTAAATGCAAGACATAAATTATTTAAGTCTATATATATATATATATATATATATATTTTTTTTTTTTTTTTTTTTGATACAAAAATTTTAGGAAAGGAGTTGAGTTTACCCACGATCCAATACAAAAATTTTAGGAAAAGGGGTTGGGTTCACCCACGATTCAAGGGCAGGGCGAAATCTCCCTTCCTCCTAGGTGATACCGATGTTGGGTAGGGCGAGCCGTCTATTACCCTCAGGCGTTAACCTAGGCACCTAGGAGATAGGATGCCTCCCCCAGCGCCTTGACCAACTTCAGGATCAAATCCCCTTCCTTTGGTGAAAGTGTCCGACCCCTTTACCAGTTAATTTGCATGCACATAATCAATTTTAACAACGACAAAATCATTATTCAAGGGGTACGTTTTTCTATGGGGGCAAGTGAACCCATAAAAAATTTTAAAAAAATATATTTTGTGAAGGAATTTTATTACAATAAATCTGGTTGGATTAATTGGTTAAAGCTTTCGCCATCTGTGTAAAGGTCCCGGGTTCAAATGCCTTGGTTATCCCTTTTTCCATTAGCTGAAACGTTGAGGGAAAGAGCTTCAATTGTGAGGTATTTTATTACCATTTTTTTGGATTGTCATGAGGAAAATCATAAGGATAAAATCTTTTTTTTTTCCAAGTTGGATTTCATTCTCTTTTAATGTTCAATTGTATCTGGAATTTAAGGATTTTGCATTTATTAATTAATGAAAGGATAATCAAGTCCTGTGAGTTTGTTTTTATGCATTAGGTGGTTTGGATAATATTTAAGAAAACATGTTTTCCCTTTTGGCAAAGATGCTTGGTAGTTTATGACGTGTAGCTTGATAATTAAGAGGCATGCTTATTGGGTTATTTTTGAATGCCTATAAGGTGTTTGATGAATTGTGTGAAAGAAGAATGAGGCTTGAGAGTTTTGTGTATAGCTAAGGCATGGGGAGGGAAGTTTATTTAAACATGTTCCCTAATCTTGTCAAACTTTTTTTAAAATCAGCATCAAGAATACTGTTTGTCACTAATTGACATGACGACATAATGGTGAAGATCACTATCTCGGGTCAATTTTTCTGGTTAAGATATCAAATTAGATGTAACCCGATCATTGTACGAAGCTGTCCAGAGTGTATATTATATTATTATTATTATTATTATTTACCAGACTTTTTATCATAAAACCATTTTTCTTTCTTTTTTCTTTTTTGAGAAAATATAGTATAGTCACATTAGCTTTATTGTTCCGTAAAAAGCATAGCAAAAAGGATCTTTTGAAATTTGGTTTTTTTTTTTTATAAGACAAAATAAAAGTGAGACAGGCACAGTAAATGTCATTTCCCAGTTAGCTTTATGTCCAAAAAAAGAGGCCTGTTTTTACGTTAGAAACACATCAACAAATAGAGAGGCCATGTATAAATAACAGTCCCCCCCTGGCCCATCTCACAACCCTTTGCCCACTTCCCTTCTACTTTCTGTCACATACCCATATTTAAAGTAACATCCTCCACTCAATCATGTACTACATCTATATATCTACTTATTTTATTTCATATCAACAATAGTTTAATTTTGGTTTTCTAGGTGAAAAAAAAAGCCCCCATGTCACTTACCTTTCTTTTCTATACTTAGATTACTAACTATGGTTGAATTAAGTGATTTTTTTAATGGTAAAATGAATTTTTTTTTTTAAGGAGAAAACAAGTACCTGTGTTGTCTTTTTAACGATCAACGTTAATTTTTTTTAATGATAAATGTGATTGTATTCCTTTTTTTAACATTTTCAAACCAATATTAATCAGACAAAAAAGTTCAATATCCACATCTCCTACCCGAAAACTTCCTGGACAAAATTGGACAGTAACCCTTTCTAAAAAGCTATGTTGAAAATATGGCCACAAACCGATCACAACTTGACACACATCAACGCTTGAATCTAACTCAATAATATTACGTCCCAAATAATTAATTATATAAAAAAAAAAAAGGGTAAAATGATTTTTATTTTTTAAAAAGTAAAGGTGTATCAATCAATGGGTTGATCCATCACTTTAATATATACATCCCCCATAATGTGAGGATGCTATCAGTAAAAGATATTGCCTCCTTTAATTGATAAAGATGCATAGGAATGATATTCATCAGTTCCAATCCACTCTGATAAAAGGTGTCTTTCCAACTGTGGGGATCCCTTCTCCCAAGTCAAAACCCTACTATATATAGAGACACACACACAGGTGACACACATACACATTATTTTTACACACACACACATGCACATTCATTACCCACCATGCATTATAATCCATCTTTTGCTTTGCTTTCTCCTACGTTCTTCTTCATCTTTTAGCTCTTAGAGATTCTCTTCAACAATGTTTAACGGACAAGCCGACAAAAAAACAAGTTACTGTTTGTTTAATGACCAGTGCCCTGTTGCGAACAGTAATAATTATGAACTCCACTCTTTAATTATTATATTATCTCTTTCACCGCGCGCATCATAAGAATAATTCTATTTATCTCTTCTTCTTCTTCTTTACAGTCTCATGGTTCCATAAAATGATGACTGATGAGTTCTGATTAACCCCTTTACCACTCATCTCTTCTCTTTTTCTCTTTTTTGTGAATCCTTATCTTCTGCCAAACGTGTAAACAAGCTTTCATGGGGGTGGTAGAAGACAAAAAATATTCTTTTTTTAATATATATATATATATATATATATTTTTAAACTCTGCCTGGTTTTTCCTGTCTCGTCAACCATTTTTGTCGTTAACTCATGGACGTTGAGTGGGTAAAAAAGGATGATTATCACGAGATTAGTATAAAGGATTTACTTATATTAATATATATTTGTGCTTGTGTGTGTGTACTCTCTTGTTTTTTACTGAAAAGCTACGTCATGTACTCATCTTTACCAGTGGCCAACATAAGTTGTTGTGGGGGGTGAGCAAATATGCCCCCTCTCGATTTGGGAAAAAAAGTATGTGGATATTAGAATTTTAAATATTTATGATTCTCTTATTAATTTTAATACTACTTTTGTTTTAAAAAATTGAATTCTCTCTATTTTACTTTTTTTTTTTTAAATACTCTCTTTGAAAACTGGAGAAAAATTAGTGCAATTTTTATGTAATCTCCTTGTAAATTTTTTATTTAATTTTGAATTAGAGAAGTAAATACTCCATCATCCCCTAAATATAATGGGTACTATTAGTAATTTCTTAAAGTATGTATCCTTAAATATATTAGGAAGTTTATAATTTCTTGATATTTTTATTAAAAAAATACTGCTCTTTAATTATTTTTCCCTCTCCATTAATTAATTAATAAATAATTTTTCTAAGAAATGCTCATATTTAATTTAGAGGTATATTTGGAAAGAAAACAATTTTCAAATAAAGGCAACAAATTCCCTGATCTATGTATTTTTGGCAACGGCTTAGTCTATGTATGTATGTATGTATAGGCACAGAGGCAGTATAATATTAGTGATGAGTTGATCTCATTTAACTTGATCTTAAAGTTAAACGCATTTTATTTAAATAATAAATTGTCAAAATATTCTAATTAATAAAAGATCAAAGGAGAACCTTTTTTTTAAAAAAAAAATTAATGAAAAGCATAACTGATTTGGAAAGATGAAGAAACAATGGCAGATGAAGGAGTTTTACTGATATTATAATGGATGGTGTCTGTTTCTGTGAAGTGAGAGAAACAAGCAGGTGATGGGGTTTTAAGTTTGAAACTTGGAAGCCAAAAAAAGAACACGAGGAAGAAAAAAGGAGGGACCATGAGTCATGAGACTATTTTTAGAGAATTAAAAGAGACAGACCGTGAACACTTTGAGGCAACAAAGGTGAAAAAATAGCAGACAAAAGGAGCAACCTTCGAGACTGTGTTTTTTTTAATAAACAGGCATAATACTACGTACTATATTATTCAACTCAACGTGTTTTCTGGGATAAAAGCATAGCTTCGGGCTCTTCAATTTATCTTTAATTTGTTCAAATCTTGAAACAAACACTCAACCCCAAACTCTTTTTCTTGTTCTCCCCAAAATCTCTTATTAAAGGCAGATACAGCTAGCTAGCTTTAATTTAGAGAATCTCATTTACCCACTCCAACTACCCTCCCCAATAAAAACAATTACATATTGTTCTGGCGTAGAACCAGAACCCTAGCCCTGATGGGGCTAGGATGTTGATGTTGATTGGGACTTGACCTAGGAGCTATTTCTAGGGCCTACGTACCCTGAAGAGGGATCAAAGTCCACGTAGTTCGAGGATTAGATGAGGCGTTTAGCCAAAGGGGGTGGTCGTATGCTCTGTGACGGCTGTATGTGAATAGCCGGAGCGTAGACCGTGTAGAAGATGAAGATAGAATCTGTGTACCTTTAGGGTTTAACTCGTATGTATAGAGTGTACTGGCGATCATGATAGATCCCCCTGTTATTGGGCCGCATCACTAATGGGCCTTATATAAAATCCGTAACACATATTATATTTGTTTAATCACATATATACTTATACTATACACTACTTTGATTCGTATATATATTTATATACTATATATCCTCTTAAAAAGAAGCCTCAAAAGGATATCCCTAAAATTCCCTCCATGGCCCCCAGAATTATACTGTTGTTGTTTTGTTGATTTGAATGATATATATATATACATATATATGGGATGGATGGATCACGTGAAGTCTGATTAAGAGTTAACATCAACAAACTGATATATCTGAAACTGACTCGTCACCTGATCTTCTCATCATTCATGTCTGTGGTCAAAACTGGTACAGATAATATCTCACTTGATCGCCAACTTTCTTCTTCTGCTTCATAATCATATAATATCAAAGCTATCCTTTCTTGCTGGGACTAGCTATAGCCATGGCGTTATTTCTTACCTAAACATAGCTCTTTTTTACAAGTATTTAGTTTTAAAGGTTGGCCCGGTTGGTGGGATTTTTCTTCACACAGTAGAGAGAGTACGTGCACATGTTGACCACAGATAACGCTTGTTTAGAACAGGATTGAAGCCTATATTTTCAATTATGACTTACTGTGTATATAACTAAGTATGTGAAAAGAATTTTCTGTAAATAAACACTTTTAAAAACCTCAGATCCGAACAAGTTTGAACGTATAATGCCAGCAGGAGCAAGCAATCACATTCAAACCAAATCAAACCTGAAAATAAAGGCAACAAAAAAGGGTTAATTAGTTGAAGCTATTCTGAACGTTGAAGGTCATATCAATCAGAGATAGTGACACGCGGTTCCTAAATTATTGGCTTTTGTTTCTTTAATCTTGGAATTGGAATATACCACTGACTAAACACAGTCCTTAAAAAGCACATTATAAGTTAACATAATGCAAACTTCACAACTGTAAAGTTGTGTAATATATATCACTTTCCAAATGTTAACTTTAACATCCACAGTCTTAAATAGTAATTAACTCGCTTTCATTGGACCTCCTCGTTGGTTTCCAACTCTCAATAAAAAGCTTAATTGTCTGCGCCTGT
Organism: Acacia pycnantha; assembly: GCA_025563575.1. Lineage (NCBI taxonomy): Eukaryota > Viridiplantae > Streptophyta > Magnoliopsida > Fabales > Fabaceae > Acacia > Acacia pycnantha. The sequence continues at coordinate 12,980 of JAMWYP010000302.1, read as the reverse complement.
TTGAATTAGTATTTTTTAAAATATATGTTGCGCAAGTGAGAAAAAATTCCTCTCATATATATATATATATATACATACCTTATATTTGATAAATCATATTGAAAAAACAACTTTTATTAGTAATCCAAACAAGCACAAGGATGTGTTTGGTTTGAGGAGAAGGAGGGAAGAGAAATTTCTTACCTCATATTGACTGGAAAAAATTTCAATATTTTAAAAATATACTCTCAACAAAAAGAAATATCCACTCATTAATGGCAATTTGGTCAATATCCTTCATTCCTTTCCATCCCCTCTCATCCGGGAGTGAATTCTCTCAAAATCCCTCAGTATCTGTATATCCTGATCGTCCAACATTTGATTCAAGCGTCCAGACAAAGCCACATCATCTACTTTTTAAAATTTCATTTCTACCTCGTGAGGTAATTATCTCACGAGGTAATTTGAAAAAGATGACGTACGTGACTCTCTTTGGACACTTGGATCAAATATTGGACAGTCATGATGCATGCTCAGATACTAAGGGGAGGGATTCTGAGAGAATCCGAATCACTCACATCTCCTTCCCTCAAACCAAACATGCTGTTGATTAAAAGAAAAGGAAAAAAGGAAGTGTTTTTGAGATTGCGGAGAAAAACAGGAATTGCATTCAATATTGTATAATATAATTCCGTCCATATCCCATTTATGAGATCCAGAATACTTGGCGGAAAGAAGGATTACATTATATTGCTTGGTGATTTTTATATATTATTATTGCTTTAAATATATAATTAATATAGGGTATTATTTTATTATGGGGGAAGAAAAAGCAGAGGAGATATTTAAATTGTTGGGAGGGGACCATGAGGAGAGTGTGATAATAATATGAACTGATGGCTTCAGCCACGATCACTGGGCCGGGGTTGAGTGGCGTGGGTGGGGGTGGGTAAGTAACTGATTGCTATTTTTTGCTGACATGGCCGTACCTACACTTACACACACAAAGGCCATGCGTAAATTGGAGTGCATGCTGAGGGTATATATGTCATTACACATTTTGCTGAAATGGATTGCCACTTGGTGGTAAAGAAAAACGACGTCTAGCGCTATGGAGTTGGGGGTGGTGTCCCTCCGTGTCAGTTAGTCAACAATGTTTGACCGCTTTTCTCTGCTCCAACCCAATTATTACAATTTCATTATTACCCATTATCTTGTCCTTAATTACCATGCTCCAATTATAATTTTATCCGCCCCCTCCTTTTGTTGTCTTCTCCGATCTTGTCACTCCCCTTTTTCATTATATTCATTCTTTACCCCAAAAAAATAATAATAAAGCATCCTACTATTATATATATTTCCGGATAGGTCATCCTTTTACACGCGTAATGCAGCATTTAAACACATTTCGTTACTCTTGGAATAATTTATTACTCGCATTATCATATTTGTGAAGGCTCTAAGTTGGGGTAAATTTGGTAATCTATGTAATTAAAAAATCACTGATGAATGATGATTATAGATTAAATTTTTAAATATGCTTTCACTTAATTAAAACCGTTCAATTAGTTTTTCTTTCATTTAGAATGCTTTAAATTTTTTCTCATTTTCATCAATTAATTTATTCATATCATTTATTTATAAAAACAAATAAATGAGAAAATGAGAATAAAGATTAGTGAAGAGTGAATTTGAAATCAATGTCCAAATTTATTGGCTGGTTGGAATTATTGGCTATTGTATAGAGCCTATTTTCATGTGTAAAACACTTGCACATAAATAAGTATATGTAGCATGCTGCTAAGAAAAACTGAGCATGTTCAAAATGAGTTGCACTTACTCCATCTTATTATAAGCTTTATTTATAAGGTTATAAAGATGCTTATTTTTAAATAACATTAAATATTTTATTTCCATATATACCCATAATTAATAAAGGTGATGGGTGAAAATAATAATTAATATGATATTAGAGTTAATGTAATTAGTAGTCGTAATATTGAAAATTACTTAAATTTTAGAACAAATTTAATGACTTTAATTATTTTTTATAGTTTATGAGAATTATTAGTTGGTACCTTATAACAAGGATTATAGAATGCTTAAAAACTTTGACATTTAGATGATAATTTTTGTGATGGGGATTTTACAGCCATTTTTCCTATTTTCTTATTAATCCTAAAATACAGTAGGAGAAAAATTGTGTGATTTACGTACACTAGAAACCCTTTTTATCAGTGGGGGTGAAAATAAGAGGGAAGAGTGGTCACACACTCACAGTGACTGAAATGGGTAATGTATGCTGGGGGTGGGGCCCAGTGTGCAGTAGTTGGCGTAACCTCTCTCCTCTCATCTCATGAGGCGGAGGTGGGCCCCAGTTAATTGCAAATAGAAAAAGACACCCCCATGATTGCTCTCAAGCAAACCAAGCTGTGTGGCGCTCTGTTTGGCTTCGTTCCTTTCCTTTCCACCTCTTTGCGTAGTCTACTCATAATGTGGACGTGCATTTCAGCATTTGGGATGTTAAGGCATTGTTTGTTTGTTTACTCTTTTCCATCTTTTCATTTTCATATCTATTTTATTTTAATTAAAAAAAGTAACCAACAAGTTGTTGATAGAGACAAAAACTATTTACACGAGAAAACATTTAATCAAATCATTAATTAAGAAAGTAGACATTAACAGCCTAAACTTACAAAGACGATCAAATTTTGAGAGCATCTCTAAGAATAAATTTTTATGCTACTAAATCATAAGGGAAGCTCATCTCTAATACTCCAATTCCTGACCTTACCTAATTAAATTCCATTCCTCCAAAACAAGTGTTAGTCACTTCATTTTGACTAACAATTGACCATCTCTTCAATTATTCATAGCACATACATAATTTTGATTAGCAATAGAAGCTATTTTTTCGACGTGATTTACAAAATACAAAATAAGTATGTGATATGAATTTTATCTTGACTTACATAAACAACTTTTTAAACATCGACTCAAACATATCTGAACAAAACCAATTTATCCATCCATACTTACTACATTTTCAAGCCTATCTCTTTGTATTTTTTTCTCTTCTCATATACTTCCACTATTCTCAACTCTTCTTCTTCCAAAAAAACATTTCAATTTATCTATTTTTCAATACATATTAGTTATATTTTATTATTTTTTCATATACAAAAACATTAAATGACAAATATGAATGGGATTAAATGAAATAAAAAAAAATTAATCTATCTCGTATAATACAGACAAGTAGTAAACTATCACAAAATCACTTTAAAAAAACAGATTCAAACAAGTGCTGGTCTCGAACCCCAAAAAATTAATGGAAGTGGTAGTAGTTGTGTTCTATAATATATGTGGATCTGTTTTTATTTAATTGTCTTCGCCGTAACATTGAGTATAGGCAGGTTTTGTGTCCTGCAATTCTCAAATTAATTAAAATTAAACGATGAGTGGCCATGGCCATTCCTCAATCTCTAGTCTCTACCCTCCCTAAATGCCTATCCCTACCTTCAATAATTTTATTATACCATTGTTTGTTCACCCCAATGCAATCACTCTTCCAAAACAAATTAAAATTAAAATTTAAAGAGAAAAAGAAAAAGAAAAAACCAACTCGATTATTATCCTATTATTTTAAAGTAAAATAAAAAAACTCAATCAAAGGGCCGTATAGGTACGTATGGTAGTAGTTAGTACTAGTATGATACAAAAATCTACTTCTAAATGTTAAACCAGATTTTTCTAAACTATATAAAAAAAAATATTAATTTTAATGTATTCATTTAATTCTAAAAAATATTCCCTCCGTAGTAGTAATTCATTAATGATTCAATTCGTATATTCAGTTTATTCAAAAAAATGCTTTCTTTTTTTTTTCTGGGGCGTTGTGCAGACTATACTTGCGATAATAAGATGAGAGATTGCGAAGGCCTGCCACGCCTCACTGCTTCATCATCGTCCTTTGCTCAGAGAGGCTCTCAATTATAACTACACACCTGCGCCTCACACTCTCCGTTGCAGACTTGCAGGCCGCCTCCTCCGCCGGGTGCCGGAGCTCTGAAACTACACCTACCCCCAAGCCCCCATAAAGATGAGGCTTCTTCTCTTGCTTCTCCTCCTCCTCCTTCTTCATCATTCCTCCTCTGCTCCTATGTCTGAGTATCGTGCCCTTCTTTCCCTGAAAGCAGCCATTACCGACGACCCCCAATCTTCTCTCTCCTCCTGGAACGCCTCCACCAGTCACTGCACCTGGTCCGGCGTCACCTGCGACTCCCGCCGCCACGTCATTTCTCTTAACTTAACCAGCCTTGACCTCTCTGGTTCACTCTCCAACGATATTGCTCACCTCCCATTCCTCACTAATCTCTCCGTAGCTGACAATCAGCTCTCAGGACCCATCCCGCCGGGGATTTCTGTCGTCACTGGCCTCCGATTCCTCAACCTTTCTAACAATGTGTTTAACGGAACTTTCCCTGCTCAGCTCTCCGAGCTCAAGAATCTTCAGCTCCTTGACCTTTATAACAACAACATGACCGGAGAACTCCCGCTCGTCGTGACTCAGATGCCGAATCTCCGGCATTTACATCTCGGAGGGAACTTCTTCGCGGGTCAGATCCCGCCGGAGTACGGAAGGTGGGAGCACTTGGAGTATTTGGCTGTTTCTGGTAATGAACTAGCCGGCAAAATACCGCCGGAGATCGGAAACTTGACGAAGCTCCGGGAGCTTTATATTGGATATTACAACGCTTACGACGGCGGTTTACCTCCAGAGATTGGCAACTTGTCGGATTTAGTCAGGTTCGACGCCGCGAACTGTGGATTAACAGGCCAGATTCCTCCGGAAATCGGGAAGCTCCAGAAACTCGATACACTGTTTCTTCAAGTGAATGCGCTCTCAGGTCCTCTGACACCCGAGCTCGGGAACTTGAAGAGTTTAAAATCAATGGACTTGTCCAACAATATGCTAGCGGGTGAGATTCCGGAGAATTTTGCCGAGCTTAAGAACCTGACTCTTTTGAACCTGTTCAGAAACAAGCTTCATGGAGCTATTCCTGAGTTCATTGGGGAACTACCATCCTTGGAGGTAATACAGCTTTGGGAGAATAACTTCACTGAGAGCATTCCTCAGGGTTTGGGGCAGAATGGGAGGCTTGTTCTTGTTGATCTTTCATCAAACAAAATAACCGGTTCTTTGCCTCCTGATATGTGCAATGGGAATCGTCTTCAGACTCTAATAACTCTTGGAAATTTCTTGTTTGGTCCTATTCCTGAATCACTCGGGAAGTGCGAGGCCTTAACACGAATTCGTATGGGAGAGAACTTTTGAATGGTTCAATTCCTGAAGGCCTTTTTGGGCTTCCCAAACTTGCACAGGTTGAACTTCAGGACAATCTTCTCTCAGGGCAATTTCCTGAGGGTGCTTCCTTTTCTGTTAATCTTGGTCAGATTAGTCTATCCAACAACAAGCTTTCTGGGCCTTTGCCACCTTCTATAGGTAACTTTTCCGGCATGCAAAAGCTCCTTCTGGACGGTAACAAATTCTCAGGTCAAATACCTCCTCAGATTGGGAGATTACAGCAGCTTTCCAAGGTAGATTTTAGCCACAACAAGTTCTCGGGCCCTATCACCCCAGAGATCAGTAAATGCAAGTTACTGACATTTGTTGATCTTAGCCGTAACGAGCTTTCTGGTGAGATTCCAAACGAGTTAACCGGTATGCGGATTCTCAATTACTTGAATCTCTCTAGAAATCACCTTGTTGGCAGCATTCCCACGTCGATATCAAGCATGCAAAGTTTAACCTCTGTTGATTTTTCATATAACAATCTCTCCGGTTTGGTTCCTGGCACTGGCCAATTCAGTTACTTCAACTACACATCTTTCCTTGGCAACCCTGAACTCTGTGGTCCTTATTTGGGTCCTTGCAAGGACGGTGTTGCTAATGGTGCTCACCCACCTCATGTTAAAGGTCCATTGTCTTCTTCCTTGAAACTTCTCCTGGTTCTTGGGTTGCTGTTATGCTCGATTGCATTTGCAGTTGCAGCAATAATTAAAGCTCGATCATTGAAGAAGGCAAGTGAAGCTCGTGCATGGAAGTTAACAGCATTTCAGCGCTTGGACTTCACTGTGGATGATGTTTTGGATTGCTTGAAGGAGGACAATATTATAGGTAAAGGTGGAGCAGGAATTGTGTACAAGGGTGCTATGCCTAATGGTGATCATGCTGCTGTGAAAAGGTTGCCGGCCATGAGCAGAGGATCTTCTCATGATCATGGTTTCAATGCAGAGATCCAGACATTGGGCAGAATACGACACAGACACATTGTTAGGTTGTTGGGTTTCTGTTCAAACCATGAAACCAATCTTTTGGTGTATGAATACATGCCCAATGGAAGCCTAGGTGAAGTTCTTCATGGTAAAAAAGGGGGTCATTTACATTGGGACACAAGGTATAAAATTGCTGTGGAGGCTGCAAAGGGGCTGTGTTATCTACACCATGACTGTTCCCCTCTTATTGTTCATCGAGATGTGAAGTCCAACAATATCCTTCTTGACTCCAACTTCGAAGCTCATGTTGCTGATTTTGGGCTCGCCAAGTTTTTGCAAGACTCTGGAACATCTGAATGCATGTCTGCCATTGCCGGTTCATATGGATACATAGCACCAGGTAACATTCAAATTAGACACAGTGGCTTAATTATTTGTTGAATTTATGTGATTAACTTGCTATTCCCTAACATAATTATATTTAGAATCTCTAGCTTTTGGAATTTGACCAATTCCAATCTTTGACTGGTTCGGTTCAGGGTTAGGTATGGATATTGCAGTGATTGATGTTCAATTAGTTTAAAAGTGAGGTGGACTACGTATTTCAATCATACATCAATGGGATCTATATTTGTCCCCTTAATTAGATTGATTCCCATATTTTGCTGTTGAAAGTGAATCTTAGGTGCTTTACAGTTAAGTCACTCAAAAAACGTTTGACCATAGCCCACCTATAGAGACAGAGATTTTCACTATTAGAAGCTGTGATACATAAACTTGTTGCTTCCACTTTATGTTGTTACTTTATATAGTTACTGAAGCTTAAGGTTTTGATTGATTGCAGAATACGCCTACACACTGAAAGTTGATGAGAAAAGCGATGTGTACAGTTTTGGAGTTGTTCTTCTAGAGCTTATAACAGGAAGGAAACCAGTTGGGGAATTTGGTGATGGTGTGGACATAGTACAATGGGTGAGGAAGATGACTGACTCAAACAAGGAAGGAGTTCTGAAAGTTCTTGATCCAAGACTTCCCTCAGTTCCTCTTCATGAGGTGATGCATGTGTTCTATGTGGCAATGCTGTGTGTTGAAGAACAAGCAGTGGAGAGACCAACCATGCGTGAAGTTGTTCAAATTCTAACAGAGCTTCCAAAGCCACCAACTTCTAAACAGGGAGGAGACTCGGCAATCACAGAGTCGTCACTGTCTTCATCAAACCCTCTGGATTCTCCCAAAACAGAACTGAAAGATCATCAGGAGCATCCTCCTCAATCGCCACCACCAGATCTTCTTAGCATCTGAAGTGTTTTAAATTCATCTAGGTTTTCCTTGGGGTGTGATAAGCGTATAAATTCATATGCTTTCATCAGTTTTTTTTTTTTTCCTTTTCATGCGGTGGTGGTGGGGTTTTATTATTATCTAACTTGAAGGTATTATTAATGTTTGGATTTTCTTTCTCGGGTTTTTTTTTTTTTCCTGTACAGTACGGTTGGAGGGGGTCTTTTCTTATTTAATAGTCGTTGTCTTCATCATCATGTAGTTTGTTTATGGCACAGCTGTTGAGTTCTGTTTCTGATTCTGCACCCTGCACCCAAGAACTGTTTAAACATCAAAGGGAAACTCTGTTCTTAAAAGCAGCCTTTTAAAGAGAGTGAAAACGATGCACTGAGACACAAATCACTAGTGCGTTTACAGTCTTGGGATTTCACAAGACCACTTCCGAGCAAAAAAGGATTTCACAAGACCACAACTTTAGATGCCTTAAAAGTTAAAAGAACATTGGCCTTAACTATATACCAGGAAGATTCAACCATTGACTATAACTTGGTAAAAAGAATGTTTTTTTTCATGACATTAAATTTCAAAGCATGAGCAATTTCCTAGTGGGTAAAAAAAACAGAGAGAGAGAGAGAGAAATTGACATTAATTTGAGGGTGGAGAAAGACAAGAAGCAGACGAGAGATTTATGTGTGGAGGGATTAATTAATAAACAATAGAATGAACGGTTGTCCTTTTGGGGATGTCAGCCCTAACAAAGGGACAGTACATAATAATTGAGAGGTAGATAAAACCATATAGAAAAGTGGTTATGGACATAAGCTTAGAAATGAGCTACATTAACAATAATAATTATGGATTTACGGTATTATTGATTTTATTTTCATCTGGATATTACGTACTAGCTTGGTCCACAGCAACTAAGTTTAGAAAACGATGCATGTGAATCTCCAGTGTTGTGACCCCAACTCTGCCCTCTGCCTTTTCCTAAAAGCCAAACCCCGACCAAAAAACTCCCACCACCACCAACTGTCTTGTTCATCTTCTTCTGGTTTATTTTTCCTCCAATAAGCTCAACTACAATATATAACTCTTCAATTTATTCAAACGAAATTTAAATTAAAGAATATGCCAACTCTATAGGCATTGGCTCCACTCTCACTCTCATTAAGTACGCAAGAGCCAGAGTATGTGTTGCTCTGTTTTGGCGATGCCTAAGAGCCAGAGTTATGCGATAGGTTTGAGTGTGTTGGATCCCAAAAACCATAAGCTTTGATTGATTGATTTTAAAATTGGGAATACGAATAAAACTCTGTCTCGTGTTTGGGATTTGGGAATGAGATGAATCCAATCCAAATTTGAAGAGGAAGATTTGGTTTTGGTGGCAAAAGCGACAAACAACTTTACTAAAAGAAGGACGGGGAAGGACTTGCACGTTTCGTCCTAACCTTTGCAGGTTTTTGTTGGCTTCATACCTAACCTATTCTCTCTCTCTCTCTCTCTCTCTCTCTCACTCGTCTGTTGTCTTCTCACTATTTTCTGGTGCGACACAGTTTACCATACAATGTAATACAATACGTTATGTTTTTTTGGAGACATGACAATACAATACGTTCTGAAAAAACCATTACAATGCTTGTCTCTTTGTTTAAATGAACAAGATTGAACAGTGATGGGTCGCAAGTTACTACAAGAATTTTTTTTTGCTCAGATACTACAAGAATTTGAGTCAAAAAAAAGACAGTTGGAAAGAGCAACAATTCAAAATTGTTATGCTCCCTTTCATCCTACACACCAGAAAGTTTCTGAGATGGTAGGATGATATCACTTAATCACTTACAAGTTACCTGATCATATTTTACATACTTTCTTAATTCTACTTTAAAATTTAACAAATTTTTAATTTTACCCTATTTCATACTCTCTCTAGTTCATAGAAAGTGATTAAAATTATTTAAAAATATTGTGCCTAAAACAAACCTTTTTGTTTTCAAAGTATGTTCTTATTTATGAGGAGTAAGTAGAGTAAATATACATATCATCAATCTTTTAATTAATGTAATTTATATAATTAATGAGGGAAAATGAAAACAAAAAATCATTAAATGTTTAACCCTTATCAAATTCTTATAAAAAGGACAAAGGCAGTTGAATTTTTTAATCTTATAATAAGGACCAGAGGGACTATACAATATACCCATGAAAACAAAGTTAACATAATTCTAAATTAGGACAAGATTATAAATTCATATAAAAATATAATGAAATGTATAAATTAGACTAAAATAAACTTTTTCCTGTCTGCTTTATAAATAAGAGCAAAAGAGCTTTAGTTAATCTCTCTTCATAAATAAGGGTAGTTTTAAAAAACTAAAACACATTTTTACCCATTTATCATCCTTAATTAATTTTAACTAACTTTTTATTGGTGTAATTATTTATTTTTATTTTATACTACCTTTAGTTTCTCTTATAAGTATTTTTTTTTTTTCAGATGCATCCAAAATCCTGAATTATTTTTTGGTGCCTCTAACACACTAAAATATTTTTTTCCCAGGTGTATCTAACACCCTAAATTACTTAAATTATTAAGTGCAAAATAACAAAAGAAAGTGCTTTAGAATGATGAGAAGGCATTAATTGCATAGCAAAATACTTTAAGATATTAGATATGTCTTAAAAATATTTTATGATGTCAGAGATGCGCCTTGACCTTGAACAAGTGTTGCAGGAAGGGAGGGAAGAATGGGATTGATGGAGCAATGAAGGAGAGTAAATAGAGAGTCCACATTGTAGTTGGGGCTTGGGGGCCTAATTATTGGATTGGCCTTCAATGTTGTTCGTATCCCACATCCACCCGACATGCCATTTTCATCTCATTACTCTCCCCATCTTCTTCTTTGACTTCATTTATTCCCTTTATTCAATTCATATCTCTATCCGGGGGTTGGTACAGTGATAAATGACATATTACTTAAGTAAGGTGCGAGTTAATCTTTATGAATGCGAGAAAGCCTCATTGGGAGACTCTCTACTACCATGTGCCAGTATCTGCAGAGTCGGAATCCGGATTAGTTAGAACAAAACTCTATCCCTCTGATTTCCTCATCACTACTCACTCTCTCCTTCCTCATCTTAGTTCCTGTTTCACCTTGAGAATTGACTTTATAGTCTATTGACATAAAACTCCTTTTTACAAATTCAATTCTGGTTGTAATGACATGCTTCGAATACCTACTCTATAATTAATACACATATATTTCTGTCCCTACATTCTCAAATATAAAAAAAAAAATTGAATTAGTTTCCAAAATTACCCTCAATCACTCTTTTCACTTAATTTTTTGTTTTTGAAATTTTTTCTAAGTATCAATTTAGTTCCTCAATTTTGACTTTAAAAAACTTAACTTTTAAAATTTGTAACCCAGTCCTTAACTCAATAAATTATCAGAGGAAATGAGCTGTTTCAACTTCCAAGTCAAAGTTTAGGCACTAAATTGGTAATTGTTAAAAAGTTTAAGGACTGTAAGTTATATTTTTTGTACTTGTCAAGAGTAAAAGAAGTTATATTTTTTATGAAAAAAAGTTGAATGTTCACTTAATGAGCATCATCATCGACAAGGGCATATGGGAAAAAAAGTAATTAATGACTGCTATAATTAGGAGAGCTAAGTAATATGACACCCAATTGGAAAGTTACTTTAAAAGTTTTCTTTTAAATACAAGATTATCCAGAAAATATTAAAATGGTCCAATATTACCCATTCTAGTGAAAAAGTTAATAGTTAACACCAATTTTTAACGTGTTCAAAAAAAAAAAACCAATTTTTAACTGTATAAAGTAACATTGATTCATTTTAAAATGGGGCAAAATTGCTCATGAGCGAAAACTTAAAATAAATCTACGCATTAACCCAAAGAATTAGAGGGACTATTAGGAATTTTCCTAGATAGATCTCAGTACATGATTATTTGCTCTTTCATAAAAAGGTGGTTATTAGGGTCCTAGTTTTTAAATTTAGCAAAATATGAATAGTACTACATTTTTATGCTACCTGGGTGCAGTAATGTTTTCCAGATATGGAATCGCAATTAAAGAAATTTGGCCACATCCTCCATCTTATTTAATGTCCACGTTTGGCGGATACTTTCTTTAAATTTGCCCTAAAGTACAACAGCTTAATCTATTCTATCTCTTTTATTTAATATTTTTTATATTATTCTAATTTTTTTCAAACTTACTGAGTACTTCTATAAGACCAAGTTGACTTTTTCAAAGAAATTAAAGAAGTAAATTAAATTCTTTAGAGTATTTGTATTTGTATTTTCCCTCCAAACTAATTAGTTTGAGTAATAAACTAAGATATAATCTAAAGATACACACATATTGTATGGTTAAGTAATTTATTTAGTTTCTTTAATTTTTTTTTTTAAAAGTCAACCTGATATTATAATTAAGACCAGAGGTAGTATTAAAATTCAACATGGTCAACTAGTCAAATTAATGAATTGATAAACTAGTTTCTTGACTGCAGATAAACCAGATTAACTTTTACATTGGTTGGAATCTCTACAAATTTATTAACTAGGTGTCTAACGATGTATCTTTGGATCCTGACTTTGAGTCAAGAGAGAGGCTGTCGTGGCTCAAGAGTGGAGTCAAAGATGAAGCACAATGGCAGACATGCAGGGATGGTGGGGTCAAGCACAGTAGTAGTAGGGTGGTAATTGGTAAATAGTAATATTAATAATAATAATTTAAAAATATTACCTTCATCCTAATTGTAAAAACACTTCTGTAGTGTAATTTACATTATAGTGTTCTATAATAGAATTTGCATTTCAGGTTTTAAAAACTAAAAGTAAAACAGTGTGGGGGTGGGGGCACATTGTAAGAAAAGAAGGCAGAAATAATGGAGAAGTGTCACGACTCACGAGTGCAATCATCCGCATTCAACTCTTTTGTTTCATATCGATGGAGTCCCCGCCGTTTCAAATTTCAAATACTCCCTCCGTCCTATGTTACAAGATTTTTTTTTTTTTTTTTTAAAATGACTTATCCATGTAATATTTTTTTTTTTGCTTAATTATTATATCATATACGTTCTCTTTGGTCCTTTTCTCATTATTACTTTTCCACCTATTTATAAATAGGGTCATTTTAAAAAATAATAAATTTTGCTATATAATTATTATATTTAACTGTTTTTTAGAATCTTGTTATTTGGTTGAAAGACTCTTACATATAAAGATGGGGGAAGTACTTCTTAGCTGCAAAAATAAAACAAAAATTCAAATTTAGTCTTTATCTCCATGTTTTTAAAATAATTAAAGGGGTGGGTTACCAACGATTAGAAGCTACAAGTAAAATTGAATCAAACAACCTCTTTACATGGGACTCTTCCTTGCTATAGGGACTCTTATGTAAGCTATGCATGGCTTTG